>CALYLX010000098.1:600000-1040390 GCA_944990035.1 Clitopilus passeckerianus
TGGCCAGACTCCCTTTTCATACGCGGCTCAGTGGGGCGACGAGTCAATGATCAAACTTCTGCTTGAGCATGGAGGAGTTGACGTGGACTCAATGGACAACCAGCGCCAGACTCCCTTTTCATACGCGGCTCAGTGGGGCAACGAGTCAATCATCAAGCTTCTGCTTGAGCATGGAGGGGTCGACGTGGACTCGAAGGACAACAAGGGCCGGACTCCCTTCTCATACGCGGTTCAGCGGAGCAACGAGTCAATAATTAAACTTCTGATTGAACATGGAGGAGTTGACCTGGACTCGAAGGACAACAAGGGCCGGACTCCCTTTTCATACGCGGCTCATAAGCGCAATCTGTCAATCATAAAGCTCCTGCTTGAGCATGGAGGTGTCGACGTGGACTCGAAGGACAACAACGGCCGGACTCCCTTTTCATACGCGGCTCAGTGGGGCAACGAGTCAATAATCAAACTTCTGCTTGAGCATGGAGGAGTTGACCTGGACTCGAAGGACAACAAGGGCCGGACTCCCTTTTCACACACGGCTCATAGCGGCAATGAGTCAATCATCAAGCTCCTGCTTGAGCATGGAGGAGTCGATGTGGACTCAAAGGATGAAGATGGCCGGACTCCCTTTTCCTATGCCGCTCAGTATTGTCAGCAGTCAGTCATCAGACTTCTGCTCAAGCATGGAGCCATCCAAGCCACTACGCAAGACAAGGATGGACGTACCGCCCTTTCTTGGGCCAGTGCAGGTGATGCCTACTGGCAGAGTCAAGCTGCCGTCGTAGGCACCATTCAACTCATTCTCGCACAAGGTGTTGAGGTGAATCTGGCAGATAACGAGGACAGGACTGCACTTTATTACGCGCGGCAATTTGTGCAGTCACGGAGCTGGGGATCAAGAGATTGGCAGTGTGTTGTAGATCTATTGGAGGCAAATGGGGCAGTCGAGCTGCCGTTGCGTATTGACGATGTGGACGAAGAACTTGCTTCAATTCTCATATCTTAGGACATCTGAACACATGGACTAGTAGAATGTCATGTAACTGCGATACTCAATATAACCTACACCATGTACTTTGATGCATCATTGTAAATTCACCGACCAACGGCTAATTCTTCACACTCTGGATGTTTTCAGTGTATTATTCACCCAAGAACAAGTAAAAACTCGAAAGGATGTATTGAAACTCCCTTGAGCAACCTTATATCCGCTAGCTACTGTTCCCCTCCCCCCTCTTTGACGTCTCCACCAAGCCTACATCCGTCAAAAACACACCTTGCGTATCCCAGTGCATGAAATGGTTCCTGCCATGGACGAGGATTTATTTTGCTCATCTTGAATGGTTCCGGCCCCTTGTTCGTTTACATTGCGGCTCCCTACGCTCCTCAAACGCTGCTTTATTGGCATTGGTGTTGACCCACTCACGATAGTGGTGGTGATCTCCTTCTTGGGTCGAGCAGATGGTGAAGAGGAAGTGGAAGTGAAGGACAAAGTGGCAGACAGGCGGAGGTGGGAGGATGGAGCCTCTCGCCATCATCGCCCTCGTCCTCCAGAGGGTTCCATGTACAGTATTCCAGCTGTACGGGTGTCAGAGACGTGCCGGAGATCCTTATGTGCATGGTACGGAATAGGGGTTCCTCGACTTTTCCTTTTTCTTCTGCCGCTTCTTCATCTTCGTCTTCTTTCTCTTGATAACATCATCGGCCTCGCTCCTGTCCTCTGCGTTTTCCAATGTGGACAAAGAACAAAGGTCGGATGGGGGAGAACGCAGAGGAAATAATGGTCAGAGACCGAATAAGGAATTGGAAAGCTCTTGACAGTTGACGTCTCGGGTTGAACAGCCGGGTCTGGGCCGAAAAGAGTGTGATGTTAGTTAGGTGTATAGGGAAGACAGAGGAACAAAGTAAAAAGTGGAAATGGCGAGAAACGAGAGAATCTCTTCGGGGTCAACATCTGAACCCGAATAAGGGATTGCAAAGAGCGAAGAGGCAGAATGTGTATCAAGAACAGAAATCCAAGCTAGGCTATGAACGTGATCAAAGCCACACTCAGACCAGGAACCTTCACCGTCGCAGCTGCTTCCCAATCTAACAATAGTCTGAGGGCGTTCCTCCCCACTCCTCTTCTTCCGCACTCATACCGTGGATGGCGGTCATCCCGAACCCCAACATGAACCCTGCTTCCTCGATGACTTCGCCGTACGGTTGCAAGCAGCGGCATGAGAGGGCAGAAGTGGCCGAAGACTCGTTCTATTGAATATACAAGTAGAATTTAATCAGCACCAGATCTAAACGTGGGAGGCGGAGAGACGACACATACCACAGGGCACCAACTCCCAAACGTGGTCTTGCAGAAATATCTTCAGAACCAGCCAAGTCGGGGAAAGCACCGTTACGGCGCCCAGGATACGATGAATATGCAGTCATCCTTCCTTTCCTCCTTGTCATGTTTGCTGATATCCTTCGGAAATGTCTTTGGAAACAGCTCTGCTCGATGATGGCTCTCAAGAGCTCGCTCAGCCACACTGGACTGTGTTGTAGGTGGTGGGTTCGAATGGCGAGAGGAAGAAGAAGCGAGTGCAGTCCGGCGGGGTGGGAAGTATAAAGTGTAGGGCGGAGGTAGAGGTGACCGAGAGGAGTGCGTAGAATGTGCCTATGCACGAGAGAGGGAGGGTTAGTGCGTTCGCTTTGAGAGTGAGAGCAATGTAGACACGTACGTCCTGTAAACCAGGTCGATGATGACAAGGGTTGTGTAGGAAACTGGTGTTGCGCCAGTGGGAAGAGGGCCACTGACACTGTGTAGGAGGTTAGCTACAGTTTAGTACATGGGAGAGAAATAGCGGCGGGCGTTATACGAGTCCATTTTCATGCAGGATGACGACTGGTGTTAGATGAGACCTTGGTCTTGTACCGCTAGGAAGTGGAGGAACGCGGCCATTGTCGACCCAGAAATGATCTTGCCGCTTGGGAAGTTGGCGAAATAGAGTGTAAATTCACTTTCGGGGTGGGTGAAGGTCGTGGAGGCGGTATTAAGATGGCCGATGGCGATGGCGAAGAGGCCTTGAAGCTGAATTTTTGACGACGAAGAGAGCTCCTGAGTGTACAATCCAGATATCTTCAATCAATTGTTCGTCTCTGCCAGTGGTTCGTCTGCTGATCCTTGCCTGCATTCATCCTTGCAGAATGGCGCGTGACTACTAGCGTTGAGCGTCGAAGTATGCATGCTCAGCTAGACCCCAAGCTTCAAGAGGACCGAGGAGGTGATTGGAACGAAGAGAAAGATACTCCGAGAAATTACCGGCCGTCCTCCTTTCTCAGATCCCTCCATCAACAACTCGAATATGGCGAAAACCTCAGTGGTCGTCCTAGCTACTCACTCTCTCAATCATAGCACCCTAAACTCTGAAGCCATTGGAAATGCCACCTCAAATACTCAAGAAATTGAACGACCACGCGTCTGATAAGATATCGACAGCTCTTCAGCGCCAAGTTCTGGCCTCGCAGACGAAGTTCAGTCAACGGAACGGTGCTTGAATGGTCCTAGAAAGGACCCGGATGGCGTTGGTGCTACCTGGAGAACCGACAAGGTGTTATATGGCTGTCATACTCTCAACTGCCAGTGGCTTTCCAACATGACCTTCGTCTGTATTATGGTAGGGATACCTGGGATCTCTGTCGACACGTTCTGACTGCCTTTCAGGGGGAACGGTAGGCAATGATGTGCCCAACCGCCGACTCACATAAAACATTGTCTTCTCTACGCTGGGGAGTGTAGTACGTCTTCCCTAATAACTACGTGTTCAACGTTCCTCACTCAAACGTATGCTCCTCAGAAACCTAAATACTTCACGCTTTGTCCTCGACTGTCGCCCAACACGCCTCGGGGTTAGCAGGTTGGTCGCCCGAGGAACCATCTTATCTATCTTCACTCACTAACTACCCAAGGACACCATAATGAACCAACTCATCGTTCCCTTCTCATGACATCACCCATCCCAATTGAGAGGGCGCACATCAGCTGCTGCTAGAATGCGTCTGAGGTGTGTGTCTTTCTCCTCCCTTTCTCTTCTCTTCTTTCCCTTCTCTTTCGTTCGCCTGCTCGTTCCTATCTCATAACGTTTATAGGTACACTCAATCCCACCCCACAACAGTAAATTTGGCCTAGCCCTAGTCGGGAAAATGGATCGTCTAGGAATGTCCGTCGGACGTCGACCTCACGCATACATCCAACATTATAGCCTTTTAGCCGCCCGAGCTTTTCAGTGCGAGGTGGTTAGGGATGGCCCGAGGAATGCCCCGAATGGGATTTCGGGGGTGTTGGGGACGGAGAGCGAGGGGGAGAAGGATGGTGTCGTTATGGTATGTGTGTGAATCCATCTACATGAAAGGAGTATGCTGATGCTGGTGGAACTAAAGGTTGAGTTGCACCGTTCTTCATAACCGACGAAGAGAATGGAGAGGTGGCAGATATGAAGAAGGCCACTGATCATGTTGAGCATCTTGCGAAGGTTGCGGGGAAGAAGCAGCGAGTTTTCGTCTCTCTGCTCTGTGGGGTCTCGATGATCTGAATGCTCACCGCTACGTATTGTGTTGGTATTGGATCCGATTTTGATGCTATAGGCGATACGCTAAGGGCTTGAAGGGCGGTGACAAGTATCCTGCGCTAGTGAGTCTCGGCTGTTCATCTTTTCATCTCCTCTATTCCCCCGTATCTCTCGCTCCCGCTCTTCCTCCCCCCTCATTTCTTCTCTTTTTCCCACCTCCCACCTCTGCCTCATTCTTCGTTCCCTCATCCCTCTTCCTTGACTGCTCCTTCGCCTCCTCCCGACCAACTTCCATATTTATTAATGAAAGCAATATGATATTAACTCACACCCCCGCAGATCGCAGACTTCGTCTCTCGGAACTGAACCACCCGCGAGCTCGGAGAGTTTACATGTGAAAATTTCTTGAGGGTGATTAGGGAGAGGGTGGCGCGTGAAATTAAGGAGGAGAATGAGGGAGTGATTCAAGAGGCTTATTGGGAGAGGAGGGGTTTGTGGATGTGGTTTGGATGGATGGGCTAAGGATGGATGAATGGATGAATTATGGGTTTCTACTTCTATTCATCAAAAGTGTGCTATATCAAAAGTTATGCCCCATCTCGTTTGCTTGCTTTATCATCTATCTAATATGATATGACACGTTCTCAGCCAACCCGGCGTGCCTTTGGCCGGATTCTTAGCTCGATGCCTGGAGTTCAAGATACACGCGGACGTGACATCAACAGGAAGACGAACATGCGAAAGAAAGACGATCAGCAGCGTATATGATACCCCCAACATGTCTATTTTACTGTACAACCAAATCTATGTTGAACCTTGTGGTGGGCGAGGTTAACTAAGTAAGGTGTGGGGCCAAGTTAGCCAAAGTCGACTGTCAAGTGGCGATTGGGCCCATTATCAGGAGTTCAAGGTGAGGCTACCACAGACTGTGGCGGTGCAGAGTGGTCGGTAAACTCTTGCTCACTCTTCTTTTTTTGTTGTCGTCCTGTTGTTTTGGGTTTGCAATTTGACATAAAGTCTTGATCAAGCTCAGCAGCGCAGTTAATATGCAGAGACCTCCTCGAATCGATAAATCGACGTTACCCTCTACCAGCTCGTATGATCGTTCCGAATCCGTCAAGTGAGATTCCAAATTTCGGGGTTTTTGGAAGGGCCAATGACTGAGGTCTTGACGGCGATGCAGAGTAGATATTCGGCGGCATAGCTATGACAAGCGCCTTGTGTCCTTCACAGCAGTTTGACAGGCGCCTAAGCTGTATACCACATGACAGTGGCCAAGCACTGGCAAGCAGAGGTTCCTTCGTCTCGTCTACGTTCATTCAGCAGGCTAGCTTCGTAAGTCCGAGTTATACTGTGCGGCGTCGACCAAAGCTGACCTTGGAATGCTCTCATAAAGCCTCAAGCATGTTCTATTCACTGCTGATTGGCGCAATCGCGCTCGCAGTGGGATGGCTCTGCTGGAGATGCCGACAGCGCCTAGCTGGGCAAGGACAACTACCACCGTTGAACCCCACAAACGAAACTGGTGGGTCTGGTTTAAATCCTGCCAACGAAGAGATCTCTGCAGAGCTACGAGCTGCCAGGGAGATTTCCGATCGGAGCCAACAGCCAAAGGGGTCTCCAGATTTAGACCGGCGCATCCTGCATGAATACCCGTGGGCGTTGTATAAGGACCTACCACCTGCGATGAAGGAAGGGATGGAACTAAGTGTGCTGAGGAATCTACTCCGGAATTCCGATAATGTTTCGTACGACGCATGTTCAACATGCCTACACAATCACGAAGATGTTCGGGCGCTTCTTTTGGAGGGTTGGGAGAAGGGGACGTTTGAAGCTTTGCGCACCAACTGTAAGTACTTCTCTGCGATGCTTTGACGACTCGGACCGATCCATGATATTCCTTTAGCGACCTTTCTTTTGCTAGGCAACACCATAGACGAGAGCAAGAACGACGGTAAAATTGGAGGACGAGCCGGCAAGAATAACGAAGACGAAGAAAACCGAAGGATAAACACCGAATTTCTGCCCCCAGCGAGATGGTACAAGGGGGAAAGGAAGTCAACATCTACGGCGGCAATGTTTATAATATCGCGGGAGACGTCTGGCGAGTTACTTGTAAGCCAATTCGATTCAGTCACCTACGAAGTACACTGACAACTGGTCAATTTCAGATTCCAGTGAGCACTCTGTCTCCTCATCTCCCTTCTCACCACATAGCTGAACTCGATACAGGTAATAACCATCGCGTGGCCGAATGGTTTTTTCCCATTGACTATCGAGTCACGCACAACGAGATTTCCCAGAAACGGTCCAAGAACACTGGCGGGTGGTTGCTTCGCTCGAAGACGTATCGCGAATGGTGCGCATCCCCGCAGCAAAGACTCATGTGGTGTCCTGGTATACGTATGTGTTCCTATGTCTAATACCAGACACCATCCTAATAACTTCATCATAGCTGGCGTTGGTAAAACGGTCATGGCGTAGGTTCCATTGCATTGGAGTCTATTTTATCCAACCAACTCGTGAATTTTCAGTTCCCTCGTTGTGGATAACCTACGGACCTTTGACGGTTCCCAAACCTTCGTCAGCGCCATCTACTTCAACTACAAGCTCCGAGATCGGCAAAGCAAACTGGCTATCCTCGAGGCCGTTTGCAGGCAGAGCTTCGAATTCCGTCAACAATCCGTCCTGAAAGACCTGTACGACTCGCATGCGGGGCAGAGGTCACGACCTACAGAGGATGAGCTCCGATCAACTCTGCAAGCTGCCTTCCAGGCCTATCAACATTGCTACCTTGTTCTGGATGCGCTTGACGAATATACCGCACACTATAGCGACAAACAGGCTCGCGATATCATCGAAACCATTCTATCGCTCAGAGAGAACGTCAAGCTCCTCATAACCTCTCGCGTTCTTGGAGAGATGAAGGCGACATTTGAGGAATTTGGAGCTAGCAGAGAGGATATAATTGTGGACAATAACGACGTGAGGGCATACCTAGTGGAAAGGGTTGACGTTCTAAAATCCAAACTCGACTTTGGGGTATCAGACGAGTTTTCCAAGCTCATCGTTGACAAGGTCATACAGGCTGCGAAAGGACGGTAAGCTGTTCCTCGCTTTCCTTCCTTTTTAAGATCTGATGGCCTATCAGGTTTCTCGTCGCAGAACTGGACATGAATTTACTAGCCGACCAGCTTAATCTCGGAGATCTTGAAGATGCACTCGAAAACCTGCCCAACGAAATCGACGAAACGTACACGCGAGTCATGGAGCTCATCAAAACCTATTCTAGACCTCAAAGGGACCTTGCGATGAAGGCGTTGATGTGGGTTGCTTATGCATGTCGACCTCTCTCCGTTCGGGAACTCCAACATGCACTGGCCACAAAACACGGCAGGGAGGAGACGCATAAATATGTTACCCCGCTATCAACAATCACGGGTTTCTGTGCCGGACTTATTGTTGTGCAATTTAAAGGATGGCACTATGGTTCTGATGATGAGAGGAAAGTACGATTCGTTCGTGAGTAGTGCATTCATGTGATCCGAGCGCATAGACTAACATCTGCATGACCAGACTTCACAACTCAAGAGTTCTTTGAGGAGTCCCAATCAAAATACTTCATCGAAGCTCACAGCGAGATGCAATCAACGTGCATAGAATACCTCTCAATCATGGGCAATCATATTCTTCCAGCCCGCTTTACCTGGAGCCCTTACCCCTCTGTACGAAAATCCCACCTTCCTTTCTATGACTATGCGGCATTGAATTGGGGGCACCATGCAAATGCACACCATGAGTCCCTCCTCGGGGTACTTGGATTCCTACAAAGGAATGATCAACCCGTATTGCTCAGCTGCAACTATATACTGGCGAAATGGGAGGATGAGATGACAGAAGAGGATAGGCCTGGCATATTTCTGGCAGCATATCATGATCAAGCCAATGCATTATCAGTGCTATTAGATGGCACGGGCAACCTTCCCCTCACGGTGTCGCAAAGGACGCCATTGCATATCGCAGCCATTGCCGGGCGGACAAACACTCTGAAGCAGATGCTGGAGTGGTCGAGATCCCGCCATAGCAGTGATGTTCCCCCGGGATCCAGGATAGAAAATAGAGAGGATGCCCGAGGGAGGAAACCTATCAGCTATGCGGCTGAGTACTGCCAGGAATCCACGGCCAAGATGCTCATTGAGCATGGAGGTGTGGAGGTGGACTCGAAGGACAACTATGGCCGAGCCCCCATTTCATATGCGGCACAGTGGGGCCAAAAGTCAACTATCAAGCTCCTCCTTGAACATGGAGGCGTCGAGGTCGGCTCAGAGGACAACTACGGCCAGACTCCATTCTCATACGCGGCTCAGTGGGGCTGGGAGTCAGTCATCAAGCTTCTCCTTGGGCATGGCGGCATCGAGGTGGACGCGAAGGACAACACTGGTCGGACTCCTTTTGCACATGCGGCTAGATTGGGCCATGAGTCAGTCATGAAGCTCCTCCTTGAGCATGGAGGTGTTGAGGTAGGCTTGAAGGATAACGGTGGCCGGACCCCCTTTTCATATGCGGCCGAGCATGGCTTGGAGTCAACAATCAAGCTCCTCTTTCACCACAGAGGCATTGAGGTAGACTCGAAGGACAACCATGGTCGGACTCCCTTTTCATATGCGGCCGAAAGGGGTCAGGAGTCAGTCATGAAGCACCTCCTTGAGCACGGTGGCGTCGAGGTGGACTCCAGGGATAACAACGGCCGGACTCCCTTCTCATACGCGGCCCAGAGTGGTAACGAGTCCCTCGTCCAGCTACTTCTTGATCATGGAGGTATCCAAGTGACTACCCATGATAACGCCGGACGTAGCCCGCTTTCTTGGGCCTGCAATGGTGATAATTGGTATCCGGGTGAACATGTCCTAGCCACGATCCAGCTCATCCTTGGACAAGAAGGTGTTGATGTGAATTTGCCGGATAACGAGGGCAGGACTGCACTTTATTATGCACAGCAAGGAGTCAGGAGATATGGAGCCTACAAGCCGCAGCAAGTTGTTGATATGTTGAAGGCAAACGGGGCCGTTGAAATGCCCGTCGAAGAGTAGTCACGGAGTTCTCTCGAGCAGGATAATGCAGTTGATGCAGCATCTACTACATAAGGATCCGGATAGTCACAGCTATTGTATAGGTACCAACTACACGCCAAATATATACATTTGACATTGTCGATATTCTCTTATTATGTTCGGTATGCGCCCAAGACATTTATCTCTATCCAAAAACATGGGAGGATGTATCAGTCTTCAGTCGAGTAACCTCGCACTCCAGTTCTTCACACTTCCTCCCACTATCCATGACTACCGTCCCAGTCCTCCGAGGCCCCTTCTAAACCAAACCTATTGAAAACACCCCCGACATATCCTCACACATGAACTGGTTCCTGCCATAGATTAATCGAAATTTCGTCCTTCCTTCCTGATCTTCCTCCAGGGTTCCGAGACTCTTCCTCGACATTGAGACGATGATGACTTCCTTCGTTGACTTTGGAAGGGAAGGCTGAGGAGACGAAATAGGAAGCCGCCATCTCCCTACACCGCACCTCGCCCAGGGTGTTCCATGTCCATATTTCGGCTGTATGGGTGCTGGGGACGTATGGTATTGGATCCGTGGTGCTCACGTGCTGCTGCTTCGGCTTCGTGTTCTGTCTCATGTGAAGTTGTTGAGGGCTATTCGTTCATTGACGACGGCATCTGCCCCTCGCTCCTTCGCGTCTGAATCTTTCAACTATAAGAGAATGAAATCGGAGCGAGGGGAGAAAGGTAGCGGCCAGACTGCCCAGAGGCTGTATACGGCTGTGGAGAGGCATCCCGAGAGGAGTTGGGATATCATATCTAGATTGGGAACGGTTAGAAGTTGATCGACATGTACGGAAGATAGAAGTCAAAACGGTAGAAATCCGGGAAACGAGAGCAGGTGCAGAAAGCGGAAACGTAACGATAAAGCGAAAGAGTGGCATCAAGAATAAACACCAAGCAAAGAAACAAGAACACGAATACGAGACAACTTGCCTTCCAGCAACCTCAGGTCTTGCAGCGGCTTGCCAATGTAACACCAGTGTGAGGCTGCATTTCTCCCTCCCCTCTCCTCCTCCAAGCCAAATTCGCCCGTACAAATGCCCAGTATATCGGCTGTCGCCCTCTCATATCCCTCCTCTGTTTGGTTTTGCTGGGTTGCGTAGGGTTTCTGCGCCGCCACAAAAACATTGGCATAGTGCGGATGCCGATGATATCATTACGCAAACCACTTAGAGAAATCTAAGGTAGTCTCCTCGTCCTTACTCTTCAGCTCTACTTCGTTGCCCGAATTGTAGTGGGTGGAGAGGCATGGGAGGTAGGTTTGGTTGAAGTCGTTTGGAGAAGTGCGAGAAGCAGAGGGAAGAGCGAAGGAGGGGACGGGCTGGGACTGGTTCTTTTTGGGAGAAGATGTATCTCTGATCTCTATGAAAACAAGAATATGGAATGAGAACGGAGGATGGAAAGAGGAGGAAAGAAGGAACATACCCTGCCCGAATTCGCGAAGGTAATCACTCAGGGATATGTGAAGATAATCTCCAAGCTAGTTGAGTGGAGGGAAGGGGAGCTATGACGCCCATTGACCAGGAAAGGATGGCTACGACGGCATCCTTGGATCTCGAGTCCTCCTCTTCATGCTTTCTTTGGCAGCGGCGGCAGAGTTGACATGCCGTCCGTGTGCAATGGTCTTCGAAATTCGCACAAATTCGATAACGGCTGACATAGAATCACCCTGCCACTCTGCATTCAAGCGATCGCTAGTGAAGTGGCCTGTATTGCGGGTGGTGGGCTCGGAGGGCAAGAGAAGGGAGGTCGGAGGGTAGTCCATTTCTGTCAGGAGTAATTACGATTGATTAGTTGTTTTGAAGAGACGGGGGAAAAGAGGAGAGGAGACGTACTGCTTGTCGCTCCAGATCCGTATAGGATAATGAGTATTTTGTAGGAACGGAATGTTCATGTTAACGTTGAACGTGCACCGTTGGACTGTTAATTGACTTGTTGCGTGCGAGGTCGCGAAATGGGATGGGAGTTTGGGTTGACGTCATAGGATCCTCGAGCTTATTGGATCTTTGAAGACGACGAGACACGGTAGCAAGTACCTCCCATCTCACTTCGCACTCGTTCGTCCCCCGACCCCGAGCTTCCATTATCCCAGCTCGTCGGATCCTTGTTTATCTTCATAGCCGCAGAATGGCTCCATGGGAGTATGTGCGAGTACGAGTGTTGGAGTAAACAGGTTCGTCTTGACTGAGGACCCAAGAGAGGTGCAAGGTGTGAGGAGACAGATACTCCGATATTTCACCGGCGCCGACTCCTTTCTCCTTTCAAACCTTTGCTGCTTGCAAACCAACTTGATGCCTTCTCGGATACTAAGTATTCCTCCTTCGAATTTGTGCCGGGTATCGCAGCTACTCAACATTCTCAATCGAAAAATGAGGCGCCTTTATGCCTGAAGCTATCAGCAATACCATCTCCGCATCTCTGGTCTTCGAGAAACTCGAACATACGACTCGGACGCCAAATCTTCGAAGGGACGGCCTTTAGGCACTGGCCTTGTAGCGTAGTCAATGGCGCAAATTAACTCGGATGCTCTTAGAAGAGAGCTGGATGCGGTGTGTGCTACAAGAAGAACTAACAAGGAATTGAATGACTTACTTCTGTTTCTAGCATCAGCGACCATACGCGACGTGCTAAACAATCGAGCACCACCTACGACTTTATCGTGGTAGGAAGTATGCCTGATATTTACCAACATGCTCTGATTGCCTTTCAGGAGGAACAGGAAGCAATATCGCTACCTACCAATTTGCGGAAAACGGGTATTTTCTCTCTACTACTTGTTCTCGAAAACGAGCCCCGGGACTGTTGTACGTGTTCTCTAACGCCTATGCATTCCTCACTTACACGGATGTACACCAGAAATCGGGGTAGTATTGGAGGTCGCAGTTCCATTTTTTCGTCACGACCATACCCAGACCAGATGGAATACTGGTCGAGAGGTAGGTTAGTCACTCGGGAAACTGTCTCATCTATATTAACTCACTACCCACAGAGGCACACTCGAATAATTCGACGTTTCTCAACAACTAATCAACAAATGCCCTTCTACTTTCTCGCTCTCGCCCTCCTCCAGTGACATCACGTGCTCCATCCAACACAAACAAATTGCCTCTCCCGAGTGCAGAGGGCAGACGTCAGCTAATGAATAGTTTGGCGACGTTGAGGCCTGAGGATGTATTATGAATTGGGGCCAATGCGCTTGAGGATTAGTACCTGGTAGGGAGACGTCGGCGGCACTGGCAGGCCAGGCCGCGTAGGCTGTCAACTTGAATGAGATGTATGTCGCGTTCCCTATCCTATCCCCTTCATCGTAAATATGTTAATATGTTCCACCTACGCTCGCAGGGCATTCGATGATTGTCGACCTCTCCCGTACGTCCGACCTTATTGGGGGTTTCGCTCTCAATTTCTCTACGCCCCCGTGATCCGGAGCCATTCGAGTGCGAGGGGTGTCATGAATGGGTCGAAGATTGTGTCAGAAGGGATTTGGATACGTCTGGTCTGAGGGTGGATGGAGACGTGATGAAGGATGGAGACGTGCTATGGTCAACTTTGCACCGTTCTTCATCGCGGATGAAGAGGGTGGGGAGGTGGAGGATGTGAATAAGTTTGCTGATCTTGTTAAGCATATTTCAGAAGCTGCGAGGAAGTAGCAGTGAGTTCTCGGCTTGCGTCTCTGCCTTGTGTTCTGACCCAAAAACCGATATTGGTGTTGGATCCGACTTTGCTGGTATAGGTGATGTTCAACGAGTTTGGAGGATGTTAGCAACTACCCTGCGTTGGTGAGTCCTTGTCTTCCTCATCCTCCTCCTCCCTCTCCCGCGTTCCCTCCCAGTCGTCTCCCACCTCCCACCTTCACTCCTCTGCCACTCTCTTGAATTGAACAAGTACTGAAGCATCTCACCCCTAATAGATAGCAGAACTAATCTCCCGGAACTGGATAGCCCCCGAGCTTTCAGGAATGATGGATGGGAATCTCTTGTGATTGTTCACGTGCGGAGGGGGATGCTTGTGAAATTCGGGCGGAGGAGGGGAAGCTGAAGCAGGAGGTGTGTTGGAAGAGGCGGGATTTGTGGGTGTATGACGGACGGAGGATGAACGGACGGACGGATTTCATCTCTTATTTTCATAAGGAACGTCTTGATAAATTATATATTTCACAAGTATCTTTGTATTCTACTTTGGTCGTGCATAATGGTAAGAACATTCAATTATACCATCGAGTTGCCCAGAACAGCCGCAGTCTAAGGATAATTACAGATTCTCTTGAATTGTACATATCGACTTCAAGCAACTACAATTGATTCCGTCGCGCGGAAATCAAGACAGCCGATCATGGGTGCTTTTCACAGCAGTTCAACCTGCACACCCACACACACCCATACACCCGAAACAAGCGCCTACACCCTGTCGCATGGCAGTGGCAGCCGCCACGTTTACCATTCACTCTCAGCTTGTTGGTTTTGTGAGTCTGCGCTATATTCCTCGTACACGATTCAAGACCTGACTGAACTTCTCCCAAGGACCGTCAAGCATGTTCTATTGGCTGCTAATCGGTGTAGTGGCCCTGTTTGGGTGTCTCTTCTGGAAACATCGCTGGCGCCTAGACGGTGACCCAAGGAAACTTCCAGCTCAAAACCTTACGGATGCTACTGCTTGCTCGGTCTTGAACGCTACCAATGAAGATGCTCTCACAGAGTTACAAGATACCGACCGTAATTCCGACCACGACCAACAGTTAGGTTCAGACGACTCGGAGCACGTCGAGGAGGATAGGCGCATCCTGCAAGAATACAGATGGCTATCGTACAAGGCCCTGCCTCCCACAATGAAGCTAGCTATGGAAACTGTTATGTTGAGGAGTCTACTGCTCACGTTTTGTGATGTTTCCTACGACGCCTGTTCCTCATACCTCCAGAAACACGACGACATCCGGGCGCTTCTTCTTGAGGGATGGGAAAAGGGCACGTTTGAGGCTTTACGCAGTAACTGTAAGTATCCTCCGCAAGTTCTTGACAGTGATATCTAGCTAGATGTATTCTGTCAGCGACTTTCCTTCTGCTCTGTAGTCCAACAGTTCACGACAAGAACAACGCAACATCTCACCCTTCTCAGGAGCCAAAGGAGGATGCATCTCCTGAAGGATTTGGCACATCTGGAGACATCGCTATCACTCGTGAGTACCAATTGTGTTTCGGAGTGCTGGAGTGCTAATTTTGTGGTGTGGTTGTAGTGGCGAGTGAGACGGGTAGCGAGCTCCTGTCGGTGGCAGACATGAGCGGACAGAATTCCGTGGTCAATGCGGATGTAATTGGACAGGAACTTGGAAGAAAAGATGATGAAAAGCAAAAGGAAGAAGAACGCGTTCGTGACGGAGATGTGTTTGTCAACGAGATGTTCCAAGGGGCCCAGGACATCAACATCCACGACAGCAAGTTCGTTAGCACTTCTGGTGGTCCTGTCTACAATGTGGCAGGGAGTCTATGGCGAATCACTTGTAAGTGGAATTCTATCATTGATGTTCGACCATCCCTAACATCTCGTTGTCAACGCCAGATTTGAGTTAGTGTTGTATATCTAACACCGAGTCGCTGCGTGCCTAACTCAATGCAGATGATGATTCTCGCAAGACGGGGGAATGGTACTATTTCATCGACTACCGAGCTACACACAACGAAATCGCCAAGAAACGATCAGAGAAGACTGGCGGCTGGTTTCTTCGATCGAAGACATATGGCGAATGGTGTACATCCCCGCAGCGCAGACTTATGTGGTGTCCTGCATCAGCAACATCGGTTTCTGCTTTTCTTGTCTTAACATGTCTTAACATGCCATGTTAAGACATGTTAAGACACCTTTTGTTAAGAAGGTTCTTCCGCTTAACTTTTTTCTTATATCATGCTTAGCTATTCTTATCTACGTAAATTATCCTTTTATTTGAACCTGTTGCTATTATTTGCCTTAGCAGTACTTAGAAGATCAATAACTGCTTAACGACTTGGACTATAAGCTCGCAACTGGATACACATTTACAGGATCTAAAGCATCATATATTTGAAAGATCTCCCGAGAATACAGGTAACGAGTAACTATAGTACATCAAGCACAGTAGACTCGGAGTAAGAAGGCATTGGTCAGGTAGTAGGAGATCAGGTTGAGGGAAGATAGGCAGCTACGAACACATGAATGGTTGAGCATTCATTAATGGTACATTGGCGGGTTGTGCCGCAGAAAAGTGGCAGTGTAGCCATAGAAAGTATATGAAGGTATATCAATGGTTGAGCATCGGGAGTAAGAATATAGTACAGCCGGCACCTGATAAAGACGTAGCATCAGGAATGAATGAGCACTAAATAATCACAGAATCATACCAGATGATGGTTGGACATTGCTACACAAGTACCTGGATAATTGAAAACATTAGAAAGGATCATTGAAAGCAGCGAGTAGGGTAAAACAAACCGGGATACAGAATGAGAGAAGGTCCTTCAGCGAGCATCGGGAAGATTGAGGAACCGAGACGCTGCCCCTCCCCTCTTCATGAGCTTCTCGTGAATACCCTTCGGCGCAGATTTTCGGGCGGGTTTCCGGAAAGGAGAGCATGCGTCGTTATAATCCTTCATCTTCTCAGTGGTGTCAAGAACCTGCTGGGCTTTCATAGTGAGTCCGAGCGTATCCTCTGAGTAATTCTCGCTGCTGAATTCCAAAGACTTTCGTGCCGAGCTCGTAGCAAGCTGGATGGCGCGGGAGAGGTGTAGGTGCTTCGTGAGGGATGCCTGCCGGCCTTCAGCAATGATTTGGTTCTGAGCCGTCTGAACAGCTTCACAGGTTATGTTTCCATCGCGCCAGAGGGTCAGGGCTCGGTATACCTAGCTTCTATGTCAGTAAAGTGGTTTGAAGAGATAGCGTGAGCAACCCACCGCCACCGCCGAGAGTCCCACCGCGCCGATTTGGAAATCGATGTCGACAGAGTGTAGGCCGAAAGGTTTCTGGGCCGGTGCATTGTCAATCATCCCGAGATGACAGGCATAGGTCTGAAGTATCAGCGGGTTCCAGAGGATTGGCGCATCCTCACCCTCTGACTATAATAGAAGCTATTTAGAATTGTAAATGAAGCGGATGAAAGATCTTACTGTTTGAGGGCCGTAAAGCCACTCGTCGCTTTCGATAAGCTCTGCAGCAAGATTTTGACGTTGTGACGTGTTGAGCTCACTGGCAGAGAAGAAGCTCTCCGTTGATGCCAGGCCCGCCATGCCAATCTGGCTCCTCCATTCTTGAAGCTTCTTATCGGACTGTATTGTTTATGTCAGAGAAAGAGACGTCAAAAAGGAAATATGTAGGAGGACTCACTGCTTTGAAAACCTTATCACCCTCTTCAATGGCATAGACGACTTTGGCGCCATACGTATGATTCCAGATCTTCTGGAGGTCACCAAGCGTGTTTGCGTTGTTGGGTTCCCAAGGTTCGACAAGAGCACCAAAGTACTTCACGACTTGTGGTAGGTACGAGGAGGCGAAAGCATCTGCAGAGCCAGTAGGGAGCTGGCTCACGACGACCTTGCTGCTATTCGGAACGTTCTCGCCAGAATCATCTTCCGTCTTGATGCGAGCACGTCGTTGGCGAGGGCGAGGCATTGGAGAAACTGCTTCGAGCTTGACGTCAATCTACGCATTCGAATCAGCTACAGAAATACGTTGCCAAGGTAGAGGTGAACTTGCCATTTTCCTAGCGGGTGGTAATCCACCTTTACTAATCTTCGCCGCCTCCTGCTCGCGAGCGTCATCTTCCTCCATAAGTCCTCCCAGCTTAGTGGGAAACGGATCTTCGTCGCCGTCGTCGTCACCGTCGTCATCTGCAGCCTCTGGGTGTCGTGGTCCACCTGACTTTACAGACTGAGAGATGGCTGCTTTCTTGACTAGTGGATTGGCGGGCACAGCGACGCAGCCGACGCTGGATGAGTCTTGAATGGCCTTCGGGTGTGTGTTGGCCTCAGAGCGAGCGTGCCTGCGGTAAGGGTGCTGTTCGCGTCTCTTCGTGGCAGCAGCAGCAAATGGCTGGGTACGAATTGGGCCAATGGAGGTGGTGGCAAGCAAAGTCGTGCGAGTGGGCAGCGAGGTGGCAGCAGAGTTGGAAGTGGTATTAGACACAGCAGAAGGCTTGACTGCTGTTGCCGCCGTTACGGAAGGGTTGCGACGAGCCTCAGTTTTCGAGGCAGCTGGCTTGGACTTGGTGAGGGCGGATTGAGGTTGAGGCGCCGTGAGCTGGGTTTGCCAGTTAGAGAAGAGACCAGCATTAGCCTTGAAAGAAGGTCTATTAGTACTGTGTCAGTACTGCCGTCATAATATATTGAAAAGAATGGACTTACGCATCTGGAGAAGAGTTAAGTTCGATGACTTCAACAGTCTATCGATGTTGTTGTGAAGGGAGGGTGTGCATCAACGACTTCATCAAATTTCCTATTTGGTCGACAGCTCACCTTTTCCTTCTCGCATCGTTGCTGCTTGATTTCATCCCATATTGGCACCTGCTTCTCCTTCGCCTTACTCGTTTTCCTCTTTGCTGGTGCCGCCTTCAAGACTTTTGCCTTACCCTTTGACAGGGATGGTGTAGCGGCCCCATCAGCCATGCCAATGTCACCTTCGAGGTCGGTGTGACCTGCCACGTCTTGACGTGCTGAATGCCCAAGAGGTAGCGTCGGGGAGGGCGTGAACTGCATCAAGTGAGTTTGTGAAGCCTCTCCCCAGTCGTAATCGTTGATATCGAAGGAGTCGCCCTCTTGGTAAGGGGATACTTGTTGAGAAGGAACATATGGGCTGGAATCATCACCGGATTCCTCCCCTTCACTTGGAACCCGCCACGGAGACGATTTTTGGGCGGATAAGGTATGTTTATGCTTAAATCCACCTTTTCCTGTAGCTGGAGTTCTTGGTGCTGATAAAATTGCTTTCAGAGACCACCGTTGACGGAATACACAGCTAGACTCACCAAATGCGGGGGTTTCATTGCCACCACCACCGTTCCGCCCCTTCGCCTTCTTGGTGGGAGGATTCTCGTTGTTGGAATTGGCAGCCCTTGCCAACCGCTTCTTGCCAGCTGCAGCTTCCACTGGCTTCGTTCCCGAGTCGCGATCACCGACGTCTCCCATACCCTTCTCAAGACCACGGTTAGAAATAGCAAAGGCAACGACTTCGTCACGCTCAATTACCTCTACAGCAAACGCTACCGACTTCGCCTTCTTCCTGTTTGAAGCAACATTCAAGTTTTGCTTTCGCAGCTTCGGAGGCTGGGCTTCATCAACATCATGATCTACACCTAGCAATGAAAATGAAAGACGAATTCCGGAAGATTACACAACATACGACTATGTGTTGTGTTCAGTTGCTCATCCTCTGACGTTTGGGGTTGGACTCTCGCAGGTCCCGGCACTTGGTTCTCCTTCTCGATAGTAAGTTGTATTTGCGCGTCTGCACCCGAAGGTACTGAATTGCATTGTTAGTTCAGATTTCAATGGATTATCATGTGACGCTACCATCGGCAAGATGTCGAGGATGAGACTTCGCTCTCCCCTTGACTGCTCTCACATGGTTATCCTCCATCTTCGCAATTGCGGCAGCTTTTGCAAGTTTTGCCTGCTCTTTCTCGACACGACGTCGCTCTTTCTCCTCATCTTTACGTTGCTTTGCGAGCTTCTTCGCCTCCGCCTTTTCTGCGGACCGCTGCTTCCGCTCTGATGGCTCATCGCCATCTTGCAGGAGTGCTCTCACGTTGAAGTCGCGATTGGTTAGCCGAGTGCCATATCGACGTGGTTGTTCCTCTTCCATCGTTGGCTTGAATATGGAGGGGAGAAAAGAAGAGCGTGGTTGGGTGTTTTGTTTGCGGCGTCAAATGAACTAATGCCAAATAATGCAGCGTGCTGCATGCTCCACATTTGACATCTCGATCTCGTGCCGAACTACAGTTCAACCACCACAGCGTGTTGTCCTGGCTATTTCACTGCTATATTCTCTTCCTCAACTCACTAGAGGAGTCACGAAGATGCTGGAGTGTATCGTTCCAGGCTGCTCACGTACCTTCAAGAATTTCTCTGGCCGTACACAGCATGTTCGAGCTGCTCACCCAGGATATCGAGGAACCCACAACGCAGGACGAAATGATGAACACGAAGGTGAAGTTTGACGCACCCAAAGGCTCTTATTCCTCTTTTAACGGCCGCTACAGATCCTGGGCCCTCGTCAAGTGCTTCAAGTAGCCCGAGAACTATCTTGGTTGACTATAGTGATCTACCACACCCTACAAGTCCCACCAACGACACCAATTCCAATGTCCCACTGGAGTCGCCGCCACCCCCACCACTACAATTCATGAGCATGCAAGACCCTTCGCCAAGTGGGAATGCTGATGTTATGGGGTTCTCGACAAGCCATGACGTCGAAATGGGACAAGCTGCATCATCCCATGACCCGTCACCTCCACAGGCAACCTCGCGGCCGCCATTGAGTACCTCAAACCAGCAGCCGAGGAACCAGACCACATCAAGGACTACACACCTCCATACAGTGTATCACCCAGATATTAATGGTAGGTAACAGGTTGGCTATTCTGCGAACTATATGAGACTATCACTGACATTGCCTTCCAGCTCGCCCTTGTAACGAAAATGGTGTCTTTCTGGAGCCTAATGCTATGCCACCTCCACGCTATCCAGATAATGATACATCCAACTGGGCACCGTACGAAGACAGGATTGGGTTTGAGCTAGCTGAATTGCTCTACTGCAAAGCTCGTGTCTCTGCCTCGAGCAATGACCTCTTACTCCGGCTCTGGTCTATGACACTTGCAAAGCATCATGACTTAGGACCCTTCGCCAATCATGCGGACTTGCTTGAGACCATTGATGCGACTCCTGTTGGTGGTATTCCTTGGCAGAGCTTTGAAGTCGGATACAACGGCCCTTTACCCGACGGCCAGCCTCCCCCACAATGGATGCAGGATACACATGAAGTTTTCTTTCGTGACCCTCGACTCGTGGTGCAGGATATGCTCAAGAACCCTGATTTCGAAGAGGGTATTGACTACACTGCCTCATGTGTTTTCGACGAAGATGGTAATCGGCAGTATAAGGACTTAATGAAAGCAGACTGGGCATGGGATCAATGTGTATGTATTTATCTACCTCGCTTGCTGTCCTTACGCTGACATTGTAATAGGACGAAATCGCCACAGACCCAGATACTCACGGGTCAATGTTTGTGCCGATCATCCTCGGAAGCGACAAAACAACGGTATCTGTGGCAACTGGGCACAACGAGTACTGGCCGCTGTACCTATCCCTTGGAAATGTCCATAATAATGTGCGTCGAGCGCATCGAGGTGCATTGATGCCTATTGCATTCTTAGCTATTCCAAAAGGTATGTCCACTTACTATCCTTGTTTGATAATCCAGAAATTGATTCCGATTAGTTGCCAAGGCTGATGCTGAAGACCCGGTGTTCCGTGACTTTCGGCGGCAAATATTTCACTCGTCTCTCTCGCAAGTTCTGTCAACGTTTCGGCCTGGGATGACCACGCCAGAGGTAGTCCGATGTCCTGATAATCACTACCGCCGTGCTATATATGGACTTGGCCCCTATATTGCTGATTACCCCGAACAAATGCTCCTAAGTTGCATTGTTCAAGGATGGTGTGCAAGGTATGCACATTTACGCGATCTAAAGTACATTGGTCACTCATCCCATATAGGTGTACTGCGCCAAAGAAAACAAAACTGGAGCCAGACTGCGCCAGCCTCCCGCGCTCTCGGGAGCATACCGAGGAGCTGAGCCAACTCCTCTCCATTCAAGAACTATGGTTTGGCTATGGAATCAATGCAAAGGTCATCGTACGTCATTACTAGTTGCTGTATCCCCAACAGTGAATCATTGACACAGCCTTTCATTCAGCCATTTACGAATGATTTCCCCCGAGCAGATATCCATGAGCTGCTTTCGCCGGACCTACTGCATCAAATTATCAAAGGAACCTTCAAAGACCATCTCGTGACGTGGATCACTAAGTTTATCGAAGATACCCACTCTGAACAAAAAGCTCGAGAAATACTTGACGAGATTGACAAAAGGTGGGTCTTCATTCTCAATTCTTCTACTGAATTATCTAACATCTAGTCTGCTAGAATCTCCCTCGCACCTCCTTTTACTGGTCTGAGACGATTTCCTCAAGGGCGTGGTTTCAAACAGTGGACGGGTGATGATTCAAAAGCATTAATGAAGGTACGAAGATAATTCTCATGAACATAAACGGCTGATGTGCTGACTAGAATGCTATTTCCATAGGTTTACTTGTCTGCAATTGAGAGCTTTGTGCCCTCCGACATCATGAAAGCTATCCGCGCCTTCCTAGAGTTCTGTTATGTTGCTCGTCGCAATGTCATCACGGAGAGCAGTTTAGCCGAGCTTGAAGAGTCCGTTAAAAAGTACAACCAGTACCGGATGGTCTTCAAGGACATTGGCATTCGTGGTGATGGTTTTGGGCTACCAAGGCAGCACGCCATGATTCACTATTTCGAGCTCATCCGACTATTTGGCGCCCCCAATGGACTTTGCTCATCGATGACCGAGGCGAAACACATCAAAGCTGTGAAGGAGCCATGGCGAAGATCAAACCGGCACAACCCATTGAACCAGATGCTGTTGATGAACCAGCGCCTGGACAAACTCGCAGCATCCCGCGTGGATTTTACGAAGCGTGGCATGCTGAATGCGGAAGCTCTGAATGAAGCTCTAGCGGAAATTGGTAGGTGGCTTTAGGTTCTCTTTGGTGCATTTCAATGACTCTTTGGATAGAAGCCCTCCGAAACAAACATGCCCCACCGAAGAAGAAGAGGAAGCAACATGAACGTGAAGACATCGAGGGCATTGTTAATGACCCAAGTATACGCGCCCATGTTGCGTTATGCAAAACCTCCCGTAAGTTTTTTCTTCATGATTTTCCTAACTGTAGGCATGTTCTAATACCTAGTTAGGTTGGAGGAAGTCAGTCTACCGTGCAGCAGCAAAAATCCATGTTGAAGAATTTCCGTTTCTGATCCGAAGATTCCTTTACAATGAACTCTACCCCACGATTACTCCTACATCCGCAGATGTTGCAATCACCGCCTGCCCACTGTTTGAGGGTGTTGTCACTGCATTCTCCTCAGCGGTTTCTATATTCTTTGCTCCAAGTGACCCAAGTGGAATTACCGGCATGCGACGCGAGCACATTAGAGCCACCTCACGATTCCGCAGCGGCCCCGCTCGATATGACTGCATCTTTGTGCACGATCCTCACTCCCGACACACTGGCTTCCAGCACCTCAAGGTTGCCCGCCTGCGACTACTATTTTCATTCACATACAAGGGTGTACCATACCCATGTGCATTAGTGCACTGGTATTCGGTGGTTGGAGAAGCACCAGACAAGGAGACTGGGATGTGGATTGTGGAACCAAAGGTCAACGAGATTGGTCGTCCTGCCCTGTCTGTCATCCATGTTAACACCATCTTTCGTGCCGCTCACCTCCTTCCCATCTTTGGTGATGCCCCGGTACCACGGGAATTGAGATGCGAAGATACATTAAATGTCTTCCAGGCATTTTACGTCAACAAATATGCCGACCATCATTCTTTTGAAATTGCATCTTGAATTGTATTTTATTCGATACTGGTGGACATGCTATTGTTATTCTT
The DNA here is from genome assembly GCA_944990035.1 of Clitopilus passeckerianus. NCBI lineage: Eukaryota > Fungi > Basidiomycota > Agaricomycetes > Agaricales > Entolomataceae > Clitopilus > Clitopilus passeckerianus. The sequence continues at coordinate 623,382 of CALYLX010000098.1, forward strand.
CACTTATTATGTCTTATCATTATTTTTCACTTATTACATCTTATCATTGTTTCGATTTGCACTTAGTTTACCCCCGCTCTTAGACTAGCTTAGAAATGCTTAGCTACATCTGACGTCCGAAGTAGATAAGAATATTTTAAGGAGATTTTCTGCTTAACACAGCTTAACATTGTGTTAAGGTGCGTTAAGCTGGAATAAGACAAGAAAAGCCAAAAAGCCAAATGCTGATGTGGAATACGTATGTACTTCCATGTCTAATAGGATACCTCTCTGACCATCCCCCAGCTGGTGTCGGTAAAACAGTCATGGCGTAAGTTTCACATCACCTCATCCTGGTCTATCATCAATGATGTGTACCCTCTCAGATCCCTTGTCGTCGATCACCTACGGACCCTTGACGAATCCCGAACATTCGTCGGCGTCATCTACTTCAACTACAACCTCCGACCTCACCAGAGCAAAGTCGCCATCCTCGAGGCCCTTGGTAGGCAGTTGTTCGAAATCGGTCACCAGCCCATCTTTAAAGACCTCTATGACTCACATGAGAAGAGGAAATCACGACCTACGGAGGCCGAACTTCGAGTGGCGCTATCCACGGCTATCCGGGGCTATCAGAACTGCTACCTTGTCCTGGACGCACTTGACGAATATACGGTGCAGTATAGTGATAAGGAGGTCCGCGAGATGATCAAAGACATCCTGTCGCTCGGAGAGAACGTGAAGCTCCTTATAACCTCACGGGTACTCGGGGAGATGAAGGCCACATTCGAGGAACTTGGGGCCAGCAGAGAGGAGATAATCGCGGACGATAATGATATGGGGGCATATCTGGTGGAAAGAATTGACACCCTGAAATACAAACTCGACTTTGAGGTGTCGGGCGAGTTTTCCAAGCTTATCGTTGACAAGGTCATCAAGGCTGCGAAAGGACGGTAAGTTGTTTCCTCGCTCCCCACCCTTTCAAATGTCTGATGGCTTAACGTTAGGTTTCTCGTTGCAGAGCTGGGCATGAATTTGCTAGCTGAACAGCTCAATCTTGGAGATCTTGAAGATGCTCTCGAAAACCTGCCTCACGAGATCGACGAAACCTACAACCGCGTCATGGAGCTCATCAAAAACTATTCTGGACCTCAAAGGGAACTCGCGATGAAGGCGTTGATGTGGGTTGCTTATGCGCGTCGACCTCTCTCGGTTCGGGAACTTCGACATGCGCTCGCTACAAAGAATGGCAGGAAAGAGACGCATAAATATGTTACCCCGCTATCAAGAATCACGGGCCTCTGCGCTGGACTTGTTGTTGTGAAAGATAAAGCAAGGGACACCCAGCCTGATGATGAGAGGGTTGTACAATTTGTTCGTGAGTAATGCATTCATGGAATCGGAGTGCATAATTAAGAGCGGCATTGTCAGATTTCACGACCCAAGAATTCTTTCAGCAGCTCCAATCAAAATACTTCCTTGATGCGCATAAGGCGATGTTTTCAACATGCATTGAATACCTCTCAATCACGGGTGATCATACTCTTGCAGCAGACCTCAACCGGCAGGTACCTCGTGGGCTTCTCGATCAAAGAGGCCGCCTTCCCTTCTATAACTATGCGGCATTGAACTGGAGCTACCATGCAGATACACATCATAAGCCCCTCCCCGCGGTTTTTGAATTCCTACGGAGCAATGGCCAACCTGTGTTACTCAACTGCAACTACATACTGGCAGAATGGGGTGATAGGACAACAGAGAAGGATAGGCCCAGTATATTCGTGGCAGCGTATCACGATCAAACCAATGCTCTGTCAATACTACTTGATGGGACAGACGGAATTCCCTTCACGGAGTTGCAAAAAACGCCACTACATATTGCAGCCATTGCTGGGCACGCAAAGACTATGAAGCAGATGCTGCAATGGTCAAACTCGAGCCACACCGACGATGATCCGACCAGCAGTGATATTCCTGCGGGATCCAGGATAGGAGATTCACAGGACTCTAAAGGCAGGACACCCATCAGCTACGCAGCTGAGTGCGGTCAGGAATCAGTTGTCGAGATGCTCATTGAGCATGGAGTCGACGTGGACTCGAGGGACAACGATGGCCGGACTCCCTTTTCATATGCGGCTAAGATGGGCAGCCAGTCAACCTTTAAGCTCCTCCTTGATCATGAAGGAGTTGACGTGGACTCGAAGGACAACAAGGGCCGGACTCCCTTTTCATATGCGGCTTCTCAAGGCAACGAGTCAATCTTCAAGCCCCTCCTTGAGCATGAAGGAGTTGACGTGGACTCGAAGGACAACCATGGCCGGACTCCCTTTTCATATGCGGCTAAGATGGGCAGCCAGTCAACCTTTAAGCTCCTCCTTGATCATGAAGGAGTTGACGTGGACTCGAAGGACAACAAGGGCCGGACTCCCTTTTCATATGCGGCTTCTCAAGGCAACGAGTCAATCTTCAAGCCCCTCCTTGAGCATGAAGGAGTTGACGTGGACTCGAAGGACAACCATGGCCGGACTCCCTTTTCATACGCGGCTGCTCGGGGCAACGAGTCAAACTTCAAGCTCCTCCTTGAGCATGAAGGAGTTGACGTGGACTCGAAGGACAACCATGGCCGGACTCCTTTTTCTCATGCAGCTCAGCATTGCCAGCACTCAGTCATCAAACTTCTGCTCGAACGTGGAGGTATCCAAGTCACTACACAAGACAAGGATGGGCGTACTGCCCTTTCTTGGGCCAGCACAGGTGATTGCTGGTGGCAAGATCAATCATACGTCGTAGGCACCATTCAACTCATTCTCGCACAAGATGTGGAGGTGAATTCGGCGGATAACGAGGGCAGGACTCCACTTTATTACGCGCGGCGATTCCTAAACTCGCAACACCCCAGATTAAGTGCTTGGCAGTACGTGGTAGATCTGTTGGAGGCAAACGGGGCTGTCGAGTTGCCATCGAATATTGACGACGTGGATGAAGAATAGCTTTTAATTTGGGCTTGTATGTCTGAACTAATGTAGAAAGCCATTTAGCTATAATAGTTAATAGAACATTCACTATGTAAATTCCACAACCAATCCACTAACCGTTCGTACTGTGGATGTTCTCAATGTATTGTTCCTCGTTGACCCAGTAAACACACAAAACTATGAAAACATACATCAAAACTTCGTCAAGCAACCTTGTACCCAGTTCTCCATTCTCCACTCTCCTCCCTAATCTCCGCTATAGCTACAGCGCCCTCCTCCCTCTTTGACCCTTCACCGGGTGGAACACCATCAAACACACTCCCGGCATAGCCCAATGCATGAAATGGTCCCCGCCATGGCCAAGGATTCATCTTGCGGCTCTTTGAGGATGCCAACCCCTTGCCCGTTAGCGGTGGTGTTGATCTCCTGCTTGCGCCGCGAAAACGGGGAAGAGACAGAGGAAGTAGAGGATGAAAAGGCGGAGAAACAGAGGTGGGAGGATACTGCCTCTTGCCGTCGGCATGTGGGGTTGCTCTACTTTCCCTCCGTCGCCTGCTTCTTCTTCGTCTTCGTGTGCCTTCTCTTAATCAAGTAGCCTCGTTCCTGTCTTTCAGGTTCGTCGAATATGGACAAACCAGAAAGGACGGACGCGCGAGAACGTGGAGTAGACGAGGGACAGATCGAATACAGAATCGGAGGCGCATTGACAGTGGGTGCGTCAGGTCGGGAAGTCGGATTTGGATTTGGGGGAATAGCGAGTCAGGTGCTTGTTTGGGGCTCGAATTTTCGGAAATGTAACAAGAGCTGTTAAGAACCAGCCGAGTTGGGGAAGGGTGATTATGAAGCCCAGGATGGGTTCAGATGGGGACAGAAGGAAGGAGGGAGGGTAGTCCGGCCTGGTGGGAAGTATCAAGTGCATGGAGGAGGTGGGGGTGAACGAGGAGTGCCTACAAGAGAGGAGGGGTTAGTTCATTCGCTTGAGAGGGCGCAACGTAGAGACGTACACCCTATAATTCAGATCGACGACGACAAGCATTGTGCAGTAGGTTGGTGCTGCACGGTTGGGAAGAGGAGAAACAACCAGGTACACCCGTCTCTCGGGCAAACAGGTAGGTTCGAAACGTTGAACGTTGCAATTCTTGGCCGGGGAGTGCTGGAAGAACATTGATACACGGCGAGAACGTAGATTACAGCACTCGCTATTGACGTGAAGACTGGACTTGCCGCAAGGCACGTGGAATGTGAACCATGTGAAGTTGGATGGGCGTTGGATGAATGTCGTGATGTCGGTATGAGAGATGATCGATATCGAGGAAGTACGTTTGAACTTTGACGACGACGAGAGTCCCCAAGCTTAAGACCTGGGCCTGAAGCTTAAAGCTACAATCCAGATATCTTCGGCTACTGTGGCTTCAAGTCCAACCTCCCATATTCCAGCCTGCTTATCTTGATCGCTGTAGGTTTACTCCATGGCGGTATGTGCGGGTACGAGTGTTAAAGCATTTGCGTCCAGCCAGACTCGAGAGAGAACCGAGAGGCGTGAAAGGAACGAAGAGAAAGATACTCCGAGAATTTGCCGGAGTTAACTGTCTTCTTTTGGTCCTCCTTGATCAACGCAGAAGCTCCTCCAAATTTGCGCGATGTACATATTTTACTCTATATTCTTAACGGCATAACGGCGCCTTCAGCTCTCGGTTAGTGCCACCTGTGGTCTCGAAAATTCGCCAAATATCGACGGGACGATCCTTCAAGCTTCAAGCTTCAGCTCTGACTGTGTAGCTCACTCAATGGAACAAGTCTAATCGAACTTTCGTATAACCTGGACGAGGTGGGTAATTTCTGAAGAAATTTCAAGGAGTTATACGACTTAATGTTGTTTCCAGCATCAGCCGTTTACAGGATTGCAACCGAACTTCCAACACCGCCTATAATTAAACTGTATCGTGGGGAGGGGTGCTTGCTACCTTCCGGCGTATTCTGGCCATCTTCCACTGGGAAGGACAGCAGTTAACTCGTTACCTGCGACACTCGAAGCTGAAGCTACGATGGCGCGCGTACTCCTTGCTCAAATCCACGACTCAGAAATCAACACGTCGTGAATGTTACAGTTACCTTGGATACGCACCCGGACTCTTTTTTCCTTTTACTCATCTACCATTACTATCCCCGCCCCGCTTACGTTTATACAATTACTCAGTACTGCTGCGCATTACTCATCCCTTTAGCTATGATTACTCAGTATTCTCACGATCGTGGGATACTTGTACTATATTTACTTACCATGACTCGTCGTGACTCTTACTTTGACTCACTCCGAGTCATACTTACTTTTGCTTACTTAGCATTGCTGCGCAATGCCCAACCCTTAGCCCTACTCTTCATGTATAAATACTTTCACGCTTTCGGTCTTGCTTCCCCAGCTTGACCTAAAAGCCTATACATCGCTATTTGCTTTAACTTCGACTCGCTCGATTACTCTCGCTCGTCTCTACAAAGGCTGGTAGAGGACTAAGCAGCTGAACTCTTGATACTTGGTTGAGCACGTAGCGATACTAGCTTAACAAAAGGTCAAGCTGATCTGATAGCCCGCTCATCGCAAGCGTAGGCCACAACCACCAAACCACCTGACTGCAAGAGGTCAACTACCCTTGCAGAACCGACCGGAACCACGTCTCCCTCAAGACCGCCGAACGCCTCAACTCCCACTGGGACAGAGAGAGTAGTACAACTTGACGACGGTACTTACTCAGAATTCGACCTCAAGACAAACCGTTGGAGACACTTGGTACCGAAAGACGAAGACCCGCGACAATATCGATTTGGCGACTACCTTAGCAGCGCCTACTTCACCGAAGAAGTAAAGAAACCAGAACCACAGCCAAACCCCGAACCAGAATCAGAACCAGAGCAAGAACCCGAAGAAGAATCGGAAACAGAGCAAGAACCCGAAGAAGAATCGGAAACAGAACCAGAACCCCCCAGACAGACCCAGACTCCGACACCCGCACAAACCCCGAAACAAGAACCACCAGAAATGGCTCCAACCAACCCTGAACCAAAGAAACTCGCCGAACTCCGAATGGGACAACCATTTGAATATGATGGTGACCGAAGAAATGCCGAAGTTTGGTTGTTGGAAGTCAAGATGTACCTAAGCCTGAACGACCACATCTACGACAACAACAACAAGCAAATCGCTTTTGCACTTTCCTTTTTGAAGAAAGGAACTGCTTTGGCATGGAAACGATCTTTCTGCCAGAACTACACAAACAAAGATAACGACATCATCCTCCCCGATTTCAAACAATTCGAGAAAGAATTCATCAACGCCTTCTACCCAGTAGACGGAGAAGGACAGGCATTTGCATCCCTCGACGCTCTCACGCAGAAAGGACCAATTGACGATTACATATCTCAATTCAAAGTCCTTATCTCTGCCTCCGGGATCACCGATGAAAAGGCGAAGATTGAATTCTTCCAGAAAGGACTCAACTCCAAGATCATTGAAAAGATCTATAACCTCCCCATTCTTCCCGTCACCATTAACGGATGGTACGACCACGCTGCCCGATTCGATGCGCAATGGCGTAGAGGACAGAACGTCATCCGCCGCAACAGAGGACTCCCTCCTATTTCCCACGCAAATCCCCGCAATACCCACACCACGGCAGACCCTAACGCCATGGACATTGACGCCTTATCTTTTGAAAAGAGAAAGGAGTTAATGAAGGAAGGGAAATGTTTCCGCTGTTTCAAGAAAGGACATCGCTCTCGAGAATGCCCTGAACGCAGAGGAGGAAAGCAGTCCAGCACCAACTCCTATGGCAAGAAAAACATCAAAGATCTTGTCAGAACCATTAGAGCGTTGGAAGCGGAAGAATTGGAGAGCTTCTGGAATGAGCTCGATGAGGATTTTTAGAACGGCGGCCAGTGTCAACGTCTGAACCCGCCACAATACTGATTTCTTCTATGTCGTATGCAGAACCTTTTGATAAATCTATGCGTCTACCCATTAAGGTCTCTGCTCCGAATGAAGAAAGAACCGTTGAAACCAAAGCACTAGTCGACTCAGGTGCTCAAGGACTATTCATCGACAAAGAATTCGTCGCCCGCCATCGAATCAAAACACATCCCCTTCGACAACCTCTCACTGCCAAGAATGTTGACGGCACTATCAACAAAACAGGGCAAATCACCCATTACACCTGGGTCGATATAGGGATAGGGAAACACAAGGCGTCAGAACGGTGCCTGGTCACCGGATTAGGGAATGAACACCTGATCCTCGGACTCCCATGGCTGAAGCGAACGAATCCAGAAATCAACTGGCAAAAGGGGACACTATTCATTAATCCCAAGCGCGTCAAGACATCCCCGCTACGCACGGCCCTTGCCCGAGTCCAGATCAGACGACTAGCCGCAACAGAGGAATCACGCCCAGACATTTCCAACGTATCCGACGAACCCGAACCCATTGAAACACCCTTAGAAGAACCCAATGACGAACAAGACCTGGTTATTGCCTATGTGAAAGGAGAACCAGTGATGGGGATATTTGAACGAGCCAATTCCCCATTAACGAATGAACATCGAGAACCAGAAATCAGAAGAATCCGAGCCGCAAATATCTCCCGAATCACCCGAGATAGAGGATCACTGCGATTCGTCCCGACCCAGAACGTCTGGATCCGCGCCAAGACATCCATCTCCCAGACCCTAGAACATCAGAAAACCGAAGAAGTCAAGAAGAAACTTGAAGACCTCATTCCCCCCGAATACCACGAATTCAAGAAAGTCTTCGAGAAAGAAGCATCAGAACGATTTCCCCCATCTCGGCCTTGGGATCACGCCATTGATCTCAAACCAGACTTTGTCCCGAAAGACTGCAAGGTCTACCCTCTCAACCCAAAGGAGCAAGCCGAAATGGACAAATTTCTCGAAGAAAACTTACGGAAAGGATACATCCGACCCTCGAAATCACCTCAAGCATCACCCTTCTTCTTTGTAGCGAAGAAAGAAGCAAACGCACTACGACCCTGCCAAGATTACCGATATCTCAACAGTGGAACTGTCAAGAATGCCTACCCCTTACCACTAGTCAGCGACCTACTCGACAAACTCAGAGGAGCAAAGATTTTCACAAAACTAGACATCCGATGGGGATATCATAATGTCCGGATCAAAGAAGGAGACGAGTGGAAAGCAGCCTTCAAAACAAATCGAGGCTTGTTTGAACCCACCGTCATGTTCTTTGGACTATGCAACTCCCCAGCCACGTTTCAAGCAATGATGAACCACATCTTCAGAGACATGATCGATGAAGGATGGTTAATCATCTACATGGATGACATGTTACTCTTCTCTAAAGACCCAAGAGAACATGAGAAGCGCACCAAACGGGTACTCCAAAGGCTGATGGAACACAACCTGTTCCTTAAAGCTGAGAAATGCAAATTCAACGTGACAGAAGTCGAATTCCTTGGAATGATCATATCGCCAGACAAGATCCACATGGACCCGACTAAACTCGATGGGATAAAGAAATGGCCAACCCCGACCACCGTAAAAGAAGTTCGGTCCTTTTTGGGATTTGGCAACTTCTACCGAAGGTTCATAGGGAAATATGCGGAACTAGCCCGACCCCTGAACAATCTCACCAAGAAAGATCAGCCCTTTACATGGGGAAAGGAACAAGAAGAGGCATTTGAAGCCCTAAAGAAAAGGTTCGCGGAGACACCTGTACTCACGATGCCCGATCCAACGAAACCATTCACCATTGAATGTGATGCATCCAAGTGGGCAACAGGAGCAGTGCTACGCCAACGAGACGAAAATAACGACTGGCACCCTTGTGGATACATCTCTCACTCCTTCACCCCAACCGAACGGAACTACGAAATCTACGACAGGGAACTACTCGCTATAGTCAGAGCACTGGAGACTTGGCGACACTATCTACAAGGATCAGCCCACCCTGTCACGGTATTCTCCGACCATAAGAACCTGACCTACTACCGAACGCCACAGAAACTTAGCCGACGACAAGCACGATGGAGTTTACTCCTCTCCCAATATGACCTAAACCTAGTCCATGTACCAGGAACTCAGATGGTCCAATCTGACGAACTATCCCGACGAGCAGATCACATTCTAGACCACGACACCGACAACGAAGACATCACCATGCTACCTGATAAACTCTTCATCCGAACAATTGACACCAAACTTAAGGCGGAATTTGCCGAACACATGATGAAAGACGAATTCTTCACGGAAGCAATACGACACCTGAAGAACCACTCTACCCCCATCAAATCGGCTTTAGCCGACTGGAAAGTAGAGGACTCTCTCCTCTTTTTCCGGGGGCGATGCTACGTCCCTAATGATGCTACCCTACGACGAAGCCTCATACAGAAGTATCATGACACACCTATGGCCGGACACCCCGGAGCATTCAAGACGATGGAGTTAATTTCCGAACACTACTGGTGGCCCAGAATGTTTGGAACTGTCAAATCCTACGTTGATGGATGTGCCCCTTGCCAACAGATGAAGGTCAATACACACCCCACGGCACCTCCCCTGAACCCAGTCAAATTTACCGCCACACGACCCTTCGAACTTGCCTCTACAGATTTCATCACTGATCTTCCTGAGGTTAACGGTTACGACTCACTCATGGTCGTGGTAGACCATGGCCTTAGTAAGGGGGTAATTTTGATCCCTTGCAAGAAGACCATTGACGCCCTAGGCACTGCCAACAACTACCTGGATGCTGTCTACAGAAGATTCGGACTTCCCGACAAACTGATATCTGATAGAGGTCCACAATTCGCATCCAAAGTATTCCAAGAACTAGGACGACTCCTAGGAATCAAGCTTTCCCTGACAACCGCATATCACCCACAAGCAGATGGAGAAACCGAACGCGTCAACCAAGACATTGGCGCTTATCTCCGACTATTCTGCGCCAACAACCCCGAGAAATGGCTAGAACTAATTCCCCTAATGGAATTCGCCCATAACAAACGTGTTCATGCCGTCACCGCACAAACTCCATTCTACCTAATGAACGGAGCAGAACCACGCGCTATTCCCCTTCCATATCAGAAGACCAATGTCCCTGCTGCGGAAACCCGAATGAAAGAACTCCAACAAGCACGAGACGCTGCGGCTGCCCATGAACTTGCGAGACGAAAGATGGCCGAACGTGTCCGAAGTAACTTCAAACCATTTGAACAAGGACAGAAGGTTTGGTTGGAAACAACTAACCTAAAACTGGCATACTACTCAAAGAAGTTCACGCCACGACGAGAAGGCCCCTTCACGATCAAAGAAGTTCTAGGTCCGCTGACCTACAGATTAGAACTACCCCGAGCATGGAAAATTCACCCTGTGTTCCACGCCACCCTCCTCACACCATACAAGGAAACCGAGACACATGGGCCCAATTTCCTAGAACCGCCACCTGACCTCATCAATCAAGAAGAAGAATGGGAAGTGGAAGAAATTGTCGCACACAAACGACATCGTGGGAAGATCCTTTACAAGATCAAGTGGAAAGGATATCCGACATCGGAGAACTCATGGGAACCTGTGAGAAACCTCCAGAACGCCAAGAAGACCCTTGAAGCATATAAGAAGAAGAAGAACATTCGGTGAATCTCCATCAACCCACAGCACTTTGCCGAAGCAAACACATCTTGCTTATAATGTCCTCCAATGTCTCCTCCTACGACCGCACCATCATCCTTAACACCTTCAAAACCGATTCCGCTGTTACGGCGCTCCGTACGAACACTGCCTGGAGCAACAACGACAACCTCCTCACCGAAGTGGCAGAGCGGGGCTCAGCCTACCACGACCGAAGAACCGAATTCCGCAACGAAGTGGCTCGTCTACGCCACCTATATTCGAAAACCCTTGAAGAACTTGATCGAGCTCTTGACAGCTCTGACCAACGCACGGAGGAAACCCTCACCGACCTCTTCTTCGCTGCCGGAGGTACAGCCTTCCTTGATCAGCACTATCCTGAACGACGAAGTTGGTTCCCCAACCCGAAGGAGACAGATTTCGAAACCCTTGCCGCCAATCCCTGGGGGCCTGAGGAAGATCAAACCACCGAAGAACCGACGATTCTCACGGCACGTCAGGTTCGAGGAACCCTCCAAGAATTCCCCCCCGTCACCAACCTTGCTACCGCCGCCAAGATAAAGCACAATCCCTTCATTCAAACTACACCCGAGGATCAAGATAGCGACAAGGAAAACGTCAACCCAAATGTCAAACCCACCGACACCTTACCTCTCCGCATTCGAAAGCCCACCAGAGTCAGATTCGCCAACTCTGGTGAACCCTCTTCCTCAACGATCTCGTCACAGAAGGCACCGCGTACCGGATACCTCGCCAACCAGCCACCACCGCCCCGACACTTCCGATGCTATGTTTGCGGAGGCAGACATCGACAATACCATTGCTTTCGTTTTGTTTGTCGTCTGTGTCATCATCGCGGCCCAGGCCATTACCCGGTTAACTGTCCACAACGCTATTGGAAGAACATAGACCGCCATTTCTGGGGCAAGAAGAAGAATTGAAGTCAGGTGACTTCAACGCTAGCGAGAGGGTAATGTTACAGTTACCTTGGATACGCACCCGGACTCTTTTTTCCTTTTACTCATCTACCATTACTATCCCCGCCCCGCTTACGTTTATACAATTACTCAGTACTGCTGCGCATTACTCATCCCTTTAGCTATGATTACTCAGTATTCTCACGATCGTGGGATACTTGTACTATATTTACTTACCATGACTCGTCGTGACTCTTACTTTGACTCACTCCGAGTCATACTTACTTTTGCTTACTTAGCATTGCTGCGCAATGCCCAACCCTTAGCCCTACTCTTCATGTATAAATACTTTCACGCTTTCGGTCTTGCTTCCCCAGCTTGACCTAAAAGCCTATACATCGCTATTTGCTTTAACTTCGACTCGCTCGATTACTCTCGCTCGTCTCTACAAAGGCTGGTAGAGGACTAAGCAGCTGAACTCTTGATACTTGGTTGAGCACGTAGCGATACTAGCTTAACAGTGAACTCCATGGTCCCATTCTTTTGCACTGGGCTGTCACCTAATACGCCATCTGACTGGACCCTTATGACTTCTCCCAGATCGAATGGGATTCAACAGCAGGTTCGGTTAGTCACGCGAAGAACTAACTCATCTATCCTAACTCACTACTTGCTATCCAAGGGGCATCCTCGACGACCCTCCCTCTCTTCCCATGACATCACTCAAGTCAAGATCGCTTCTCTTCTGGGAGCAGCCTAAGTATTACAAATGGACGTGGACGCAACCTTGCCCCAACTTGAACGTATTTGCAAGTTCGGGTGTGCGAAGATGCTTAGAAGCGTGAATGAAGATGCACAGGGTACCTTCGCTCTGTTCTTTCTTGGTGATCAGGAGAACGGAGCTCAAGAGTGAAGCCGATCATTGGTCATGTCGAGCATCCTGCTTTCGTTGCGGGGAATACGCAGTGAGTTTCCCTTCCTTCTTTTCACTTTTCACTTCTCTCTCTTTCTATTACGGCTCTCTAATAATATGTCCACTCTTACAGTGCCGGCATTGGTATGATATCAACGGTATACTGGTCACTTGGTACCACGGAGAGTTGGGAGGACACGTCCAAGTATCCTGCACTGGGCCGCGTGAGTCGCTTTCCATCACCCAACTCAGTCAATCCATATCCTAATAATTTCTCATCTCTAACAGAACGCAGAGCCCATCGCGACTGGACCGGTCCTGAGCTGGGTTAATTTGCAGGCGGACAAGAATGTTTAGAGCCCTTTTGGCGTTCAGGAGGGCCGCGCGTGAAATTGCAGAGGAGGACTGGAAGCAAGAAGTTGACGAAAAGGGGGGAATGATTGGGATTGGGCAGGGATCATGTTCGAAGAGGTGCGATTCGTAGGTGTAATAGATACCAGTGTCTTGTGCTTTACTTGAAGATATCATACTCAAAACGGGGCGTCTACATATATCGATACCAATGACCATGTTACAGTTGTTAAATATTAGTCTGGCCGTACACGTTTCAGATGCAAACAGCTGTCTAAATTGAGCATGATGAAGTGATCTGGACCAGCCGCAGCCTGAGCGATAATCAATAATTATCAATACTCGAAAAGTACATCGTAGTCTCCCCGGAACCATTCAAGATGATACCATATACGTTCATCCCCACCGACCGCGAACGCCATGACTTCATAACCCCAAGCTTGGCCCAAGCCTTCCATTCATCCTCATGGGACGTAGCACCGACGCCAACGCCCTTCAGATTCTTTCTTCACCTCGATCGCCTCTTCGTTATCCTAGCAGCATATCGAGACATGACGACGGCGGATTTCAGCAACTTGCGGGGTCGGAGGCAGCGGAAAGCTGGGAAAGGAAGGGCTGCAAGCCCTAGCCGGGTCGTTTCAATGGTATGCCCGACCTGAGAAATGAGGCGTTGTTCGCAGGCGGTCCTGCGGATATGTATGAGATGTTTGCTTCGTTCCTGAAGTAGGATAGGGGTGGGTGTGGGGGTTAGGTGCAAGAATTGGATATGTTGGTGTTCCATCAGAGGATGGGTAGAGTGAGAGCAGTTGGCGGGGACCCATCCAGTGCTGAAGCAATATGGTGGCGGAAGAATGTTCAAATTCGACCTGAGGATCACTGGTACAGGAATGTACGGAATGGATTCCTGAGCTCATCCGTCTTTATCACATTCAATTCCGGAGTAATCTGGAAAGCAATCAATATTACTACGATGGATATGATAGAAAGAAGAGATACTAACTGGGTATGGATATGTCGAATCCTTTTCCGTTCTTGGTGCTCTGTCGCGGTTCTCCGAACCAATTCGAGCGTGAAGTCTATTCTAGTTTCCTCGTCCACTTCTTCTTCATCATTTGCCTCATCTGCGGTTTCTCCGAGTTGTAACTTAGTGTATCGGTGCCTTCGCCTGAATCCTCGACAACTGCGGGTATTTCGACGAAGTTGGTGCGCGGTAATACTGTCTTTGATGGAGGAACGAAGGACACCCTTCGTGGTCAAGCTTTGGCCGCTTCGAGTTCTTCAAGAGTCAAAGACCTGAGAGTCGGGCAAGCCGTTCGCCCAATTCGTACGCGAAAGAGGGTACAGGTCGGTAAATGGTTAAGAAGTGGTGGCTGCAACCCGGGCACAAAGAGAAGGATAGAGGAGAGGAGAAGTGAGTGGGGGTCCTCAGGTTCTTGCTTCTGCACGTGCTTTCATTGGGATACGGAGGCACCTCGCTCTTGGTTCTAAGTAGGGAGTAACAGTTCCTCCACGTCAGGGACTCCAAACACCAACTAAGGCCATCACGATCGTTTGCAGGAGGTGAAAGGGATCCCAAGCTGTCAAGGTTTGCTGAGTGAATTCTATATTTCCAGCGTAGGGGCGAGAGCAGGTTTATGGATGACGAGGGATGAGGTAGGGGTGAGAGGTGATTTTGATCCGGGGATGAAGAAGGGGAAGGATGGGACGAAATGGAGCTGCGTTGTTCTCGTTCGCGTTCTTCCTTTGCCTGCGGCAGGGCATCTTCGATGTGAAAGACGAGAATACTTGGCCCTTGGTCAAGAATGCGTTCATCGTCATGGTCATCCTCTCTTGATAGCTGGACGCATCTCCAAGTTCCTCTGCACCAGCGTAGTCCAAGTTGATGATAGCAGAAGTGGCGAATTGCCTGCGCTGGGTGGTGCGCCAAACTTGTATTGAAGGATTTCGGTAAGGGAGGTTTATATTCGGGCAGGACCCGCAAACGAGTTAGGTCGATGTAACAGAAGTGAGTTCGGAAGGAAACGTACGCCAGTAGTGGTGTACATTCATGCAATAGGTGCAGTGAATAGCATGTAATTGAGGTTAAATATTCTCTTCCCTGGTGCGGGAGCTGGTTGTCCAAGTTTACAAGTAGAGAATGATGGCCCCGGGAGGGTGCTTGGGGGAGAGAAAAGACCCCGAATGGGATGTGGAAGAGATGGCGCCAGTAGAGGACGAGGATCGTTGATTGTTGGAGGTATAGTCATCCCAGAGTAACGTTGGGGTAGGTTTGTGTAAGATTTTCTAGATATGACCGTCTGTAGAAAGCTTTAGGGGGAGGTATATGAAGCAAAAAAGAGTAAAGAAAGACGTACGTCGATTTGTAACCCTTTGCGCCAACTCCGTGAGATCTCTGGATGGCTGGGAGTTCTGTCATGAAACGACGCCGACTTGAAGTTGAGAAGACTCAAAGCTAAAGCCTTCTGGAGCGAATCTTCTTCAGTGTCGCGTTCCGTGTCCATGTCCACGTCGGTGTTTGTGCTTTCGTCAAAATGCATTGACAGCTGGGGATTCGTAAGCGTTCTGGCTGGTTGACGAAGAAAGGATAGTGTCCCGGTGATTCCTCGTAGGAAGAGCCGGTTAAATCTAGAAAGTTGAAAGGGTGAGGGGAGGTAACAAATGGCTTGGTATGTTAACGTACAGGTTTGAGGAGTTGCGGAGATTTCGCCTCGTTCAATACGGAACCCCGGTCATTGAACGTGTGCACATGCAGTAGCATCCGTCTCCTTTGTATTCTCAACAACGAGATCTGTAAACTTTCAAGGTTATGAAAAGAAGAAGGAAATGGGGAAGATTGGATGCGATTGAAGTACTAGTAGTGGACCAATGGCAACAGACAGGCTCCGGGAATCTTCGGACCGTGCCTCAACTTGTCACGCGATCGTTACAGAGTCACGCTCCGTGACACAGAGATTTTCTGGCTTTGAATATTCAAATCGACCATTGTTCTGTTAACTGGAGGTTAATATGGCCGCTATGCTCTTGAAGAAAACAGATCCAGAGGGTTGGACACTTTCAATGCCATGGACACTGTTTTCCCATAGGAAAATTTAAATATGTATCGGCCTCAGGTTGAAGGTATTGAGCTGAAATCGAGGCAGGACTCCCGGTAGTTTTTTCCAGGTTCCCGCTGAAAGTGGTGAGTATCTCAACCTGTAAACTACAGCCGTAACTCGCTTTTAGTAGCGTCTAGGAATGAGTGCAACCAGCTCCAACGACGAGTCTTCACAGCGGTTTGATCCAAACAGGCGCCCAAATGTCAATCAGATTCGCATTGCAGTGCCTTCCTGCGCTTACACGTTTGCTCCTCACTCCCATCTTGTGGGCTCTTTGTGAGTGCATATTCTACTTCTGCATTGAAAACTTCTTACTTATCTTCCCTCAAGGAGCATTAGGCATGTCCTATATGCTGCTGCTAATCGGCTTGGTGACCCTCTTTGGGTATCTCTTCTGGAGACCCCAATGGCGCCTCAGCAGTCGAGAGAACGTACCATCTCCAAAGCTCGCGAACGAAACTTCCAATGCAAGATCAAATTCTACGAATGAAGATACCTCGCCAGAGCTACAACTTGCAGATGATGTTTCCGACCTTGACCGACAGCTATGTCCACCGGACGACTTACACCAGCCCGAGGAGGATAGGCGCCTTCTGCAAGAATTCGCGTGGTCGTCGTATAAAGTTTTGCCTCCTGTGATGAGGCCAGGTGTGGAACTGATCGTGTTGAGGAGCCTGCTTCCGAACCCCGATGACATTTCGTACGACGTCTGTTCAGCATGCCTGCAAACGCATGAGGATGTTCGGGCGCTTCTTCTGGAGGGTTGGGAGAAGGGGACGTTTAGACCTTTACGCAGTAATCGTGAGTATTGTCTGCAATGCTTTGACCTATATGGACTTACTGGATGCATTCTCTTAGCGACATTTATTTCGCTAGGCAACCACAGAGAACAGAGCAAGGACGACGTGAAGATTCTGGCCTCCGAAAAACTGATGGATGACGGCTCATCCGAAATATCTGACGCGACCGGGAGCAAATCTATCCCTCGTAGGTCGCGCTGAAGCCTGCACATGTAGGCTTGCTAATTTATATATACATTTGCAGAACCGAACGAGACCAGCAACGAGGTGCTTGCAAACACGAGCTGCCAAGCCCTAGTGGTTGAAGGGGGAACGACTGGATGTAGACCTGAAGGAAATGATGGCGAAGCCACGGAACGCGAAAGTACCCGTATTGAGCCTCTGTGCGACGAGGAAGGGCTACAAGGCAACGGAGTCAACGTCTACGGTGGAAAGTTCGTCAGCACTTCAACCGGTGACGTCTACAACGTGAATGTGGCAGGAGACGTCTGGCGAATTACCTGTAGGTCTTTTGTATTCACTCACATGGGAAGTACACTGACAACTAGTCAATTCCAGATTCCAGTGAGCACGCCACCTCCTCCTCCTCGTCTTCACCAAATGACTGAACTCGATTCAGATAGCGATCATTCCGTGGCGGAATGGTTCTTCCCTATTGACTATCGAGTCACGCACAATGAGATCTCCAAGAAACGGTCAAAGAACACGGGCGGATGGTTACTTCGCTCGAAGACGTATTGCGAATGGTGCACATCCCCTCGGCAAAGAATCATGTGGTGTCCTGGTATCCGTACGCGCTGCCATACCTAATGACAGGCATCATCCTAACAATCTCATTCTAGCTGGCGTTGGCAAAACGGTCATGGCGTAAGTTTCCATTGCATTGCAGTTCCCCTGTTCCTCACTGACTCGTGAATCGTCAGCTCCCTCATTGTGGATCACCTCCGGACCTCTGACGATACCAAAACCTTCATCGGCGTTATCTACTTCAACTACAAGCTCCGAGATCAGCAAAGCAAAATGGCCATCCTCGAAGCCCTCTGCAGGCAGATGTTCGAATTCTGTCAACAATCTGTCCTTAAAGACCTGTACAACTCGCATGCAAAGCGAAGGTCACGACCTACGGAAGCCTAGCTTCGGTCAATCCTACCCGCTGCCCTCCAGGACTATCAACACTGCTACCTCGTTCTGGATGCACTTGACGAATACACTGCACATTATAGTGATAAGCAGGTTGGCGATATCGTCGAAACCATCCTATCGCTCGGAGAGAATGTAAAGCTCCTCATAACCTCCCGCGTCCTAGGAGAGATGAAGCCAACATTTCAGGAACTTGGGGCTAGCAGAGAGGACATAATTGCGGATGACAAGGATGTGAGGGGATACTTGGTGGAAAGAGTTGATACCCTGAAATCCAAACTCGACTTTGGGGTGTCGAATGAGTTTTCCATGCTTATCGTTGACAAGGTCATAGAGGCTGCAAAAGGGTGGTAAGTTGTTTCCTCGCTCTCCGTCCTTTCAAATGTCTGATGACTCAACATTAGATTTCTCATTGCAGAGCTGGGCATGAATTTGCTAGCTGAACAGCTCAATCTCGGAGATCTTGAAGATGCTCTCGACAACCTACCCCACGAAATCGACGAAACTTACATCCGCGTCATGGAGCTCATCAAAAACTATTCCGATAGTCGAATGGAGCTTGCAATGAAGGCGTTGATGTGGATTGCTTATGCGCGTCGACCTCTTTCGGTCCAGGAACTCCAACATGCACTCGCTACAAAGCACGGCAGGAAGGAGACGCAAAAATACGTGACGCCGCTATCGACAATCACGGGTCTCTGCGCTGGACTCCTCGTAGTCCAAGATAAAGATTGGCACAGCCAGCCTGATGACGCGAGGGTCGTGCGATTTGTTCGTGAGTAGTGCGTTCCCGGATTCCGAGTTACATGGCTTAACGGCTGCATTGCCAGACTTTACAACTCAAGAATTTTTTGAGGGGTTCCAATCGACATGCTTCACTGATGCGCACAAGGGGATGTTTTCAACATGTATCGAATACCTCTCGATCACGGACAATCATACTCTTGCAGCGGACCTTAATCTGAAGGACCTTCGCTGGTCTCCGGAGCACAGAGCCCGCCTTCCCTTCTATGCCTATGCGGCACTGAACTGGGGGCACCATGCAAACACATACAATGAGCCCGTCCTCCGGGTCCTTGAATTCCTACAGAGGAATGATCAACCCGTACTGTTCAGCTGCAACTACATTCTGGCGCAATGGGACGATGAGACGACAGAAAAGGGTAGACCCGATATAGTTCTGGCAGCATATCATGGTCAAGCCAGTGCTTTGTCAGTACTTTTAGATGGGGCAGATGATATTCCATGCACGGCGTCACAAAGAACGCCAATGCACTACGCAGCCATTGTCGGGCGGGCAAATTCTATGAAGCAGATGCTGGAATGGTCAAGATCAAGCCACAGCAACGATGATCCTACGGGCCGTGACCTTCATACGAGATTCAGGGTGGAAAATACAGGGGACGCTAAAGGCAGGACACCTATCAGCTACGCAGCTCAGCGGGGCAAGGCACCGATCGTCAAGCTCCTGTTGGAGCATGGAGGATGTTAAGGCAGAGCCTAACAACTTAGGTAATACTGTTTACGCTCGATGTCTTTGATAAACAAAGACAGAGATTTGTCAGCAGCTGCGGCTGTACTGACGACCTGGTGAGATTGACGAAGCAAGGGACTTAAAGGCAAAGTAGAGAACTAAGCAGTTAGGTAGATTGCCTAGGTCAAGCTGAGGAGCCTCGACCAAATGGTACAGGTTTATATACCTATCTAGTAGTTCTAAATATAGCACATGCGCAGCATGCTGAGTAAGTAATGAGTCATGCGCAGCATGATGAGTAAGTACATGAGTCAGTATGACTCAATGCGAGTCAGAAAGAGTCAGATAAGGTATAAGTCTCTCACGATCGTGAGAGATGCGGAGTAAGCATGGAAAAAGATGAAAAATGCGCAGTGATGCGCAGCATATGTGAGTAATCGTGCATAGGTAAGCGGGCCGGGTATGTAAGGAGAAACATGTAAGCAAAATCATAACATTACCCTCTCGCTATCGTTGAAGTCTCCCGACTTCAATTCCTTCCTTTACCCCAGAAGTGACGGTCTATGCCCTTGTGGTAGCGTTGTGGGCAGCTAACCGGGTAATGGCCTGGGCCACGATGATGGCACAGACGACACACAAAACGAAAGCAATGACACTGTCGGTGTCTGCCTCCACAAATGTAGCATCCGAACCATCTGGGTGGTGGTGGTCTGTTGGCAAGGTATCCGGTGCGCGGCGCCTTCTGGGACGATACTGTCGAGGGGAGGGTTCACCAGCGTTGGTGAGTCGGACTCTGGTGGGCTTTCGAATGCGGAGAGGTATGGCGTTGGAGGGTTTGCCATTGGGATTGATGTTTTCCTTGTTGTCGTTCTGTTCTTTTTGACGAAGGGTTATGTTTTATTTTGCGGCGGTGTGTAAATTGGTGACGGGAGGAAATGCTCGTAGGGTTCCGCAAACTTGACGTGCAGTGAGGATCGTGACTTCCTCTTCTTGACTTTCCTCAGGCCCCCAGGGATTGGAGGCAAGGGTTTCAAGTCTGTCTCCTTTGGGTTGTTGAACCAGTTTTGTCGTTCGGGGAAGAATTCGTCGAGGAAAGCTGTTCCTCCAATAGCAAAGAAGAGGTCTGTGAGGGTCTCCTCCGTTTCTCGATCAACTTTGTCCAAAAGTTGATCAAGATCGTCAGTGGTTTTCGCAAATTGGTGGCGCAGACGAGCCACTTCGTTGCGAGTTTCGGTTCGTCGGTTTTGGTAGAGGGTTCCTTGTTCTCCCACAGCGGTGAGAGGGTTGTCGTTGCTGCTCCAGGCAGTATGCGTACGGAGCGCCGTAATAGCGGTATCGGATTTGAAGGTGTTGCGGATGATGGTGCGGTCGTAGGAAGAGGCATTTTGAGACATTGTTATATAGTGGATGTGAGTGGGTTTGCTATGTGGTGTCAGGTGAGTTTCTTCCTCTTTTTATACTCGGTGAGTATTTTCTTGGCGTTCCGCAGTTCTGACTCGGGCATCCATTCGTTGTCCGCTGATGGCCATCCCTTCCATTTTACGAGGTATCTGTGTCGCCCTTTGCCTTGTTTCTGATGGGCCACAATTGCTTCTATTTCGTATTCTTCTATTCCGTCGATTTCGTCAGGTGGCGGTTTAGAGAAGCTGGGTCCATGCGCTTTGGTGGAGATGTAACGGGTGAGAAGTGACGCGTGAATCACCGGGTGGATCTTCCATCGTCTTGGCAGGTCGAGTTTATAGGTCAGGTGTCCTTTACCTCAAGTATCTTGAAGGGTCCTTCTCGTTTGGGTGCTAGTTTCTTGGAGATGTTTCCTTGATTGAGATTTGTGGCTTCTAACCACACCTTTTCTCCGACTTTGAATGGGGTGAACTGTCGTGTGATCTTCTGCCATGCGTTGCGCAGCAAGTGCATGTGCAGCATTTGCTTCATCGCGTGCTAGCAGAAGTTCCTTGATCCGTTTGTCAACTGCGGGAATTTTGCTAGTGGGAGCAACTGATGGGAGTGCAGGTGGTTCGTATCCCATCATTAGGTAGAATGGGGTTCGTTTGGTGACAGAGTGTGTTCGGCTGTTGTAGGAGAATTCTAGAGTGGTAATCCATTTGGACCAGGATTCGGGGTTCTGTGCACAGAAGATGCGGAGATAGGCATCAATCTCCTGATTGATCCTTTCTGTCGCACCATCAGTTTGTGGGTGGTAGGCGGTGCTCATGTTGAGCTTGATTCCAAGGAGTCGTCCCATTTCTTGGAAAACTTTAGAGGCGAATTGAGGTCCTCTGTCTGAAATTCCTTTGTCGGGGAGTCCAAAGCGACGGTAAACGTTGTCAATGTAGGCGTTTGCAGTTCCTGTGGCGTCGATTTTCTTTGTGCAAGGGATGAAAATTGCCCCCTTCGTAGCTCCATGGTCGACCACGGCCATAATGCTATCGAAACCATCACTCTCTGGGAGATCCGTGTGAAAATCGTACGTCACTAGCGAAAATGGCCTAGTGGTTTCGGATTTGATGGGCATTAATGGTGGAGCGGTGGGGTGGCGATTGATTTTCATTTGCTGGCACATTGCACAGCCCTGCACAAAGTTCTTGATGAACACTGACATCCCTGGCCACCAGTAGTCCTTCCGGACTTTTTCCAGTGTCCCAAATTGTCCAGGGTGTCCTGCGCTGGGTAGATCGTGATAACGTTGGACTATCTTCCTTCGGAGGTCTTCGTCATCTGGTACCACACACTTGTCCTTGTAGTACAAGATGCCATCGTCAAATTTCCAGTCTTCCAGGTTTGATCGGATTGGTGGGGGTCCGTCTTCTTTGGCGGTGCGAATGGCGTCAACAATCAGTTTGTCATTGACCATCTTGTGTACAATTTCGTCCTTTAGTTCAATGTCAATTGAGCGAAGGAAGAGCTTGTCGGGGAGGAGAATGATGTCTTCGTTGTCGGTGTCTTCACCTGGGATGTGGTCTGGTCGTCGAGATAGTGCGTCAGATTGTATCATCTTTGCACCAGGGGTGTGTACAAGTTTGATGTTAAACTGGGATAGCATCAAATTCCATCTTGCTTGTCGTCGGTTCAACTTCCGGGCTTCTCGGAAGTATGTGAGGTTTTGTGATCGGATAGAATCACGACTGAATGTTGGGATCCATGGAAGTAGTGTCGCCAGGTTTCTAATGCGCGGATAATGCCTAGAAGTTCTCGGTCGTAGATTTCATAGTTCCGTTCTGTTTCCGAGAACGATTTAGATATGAAACCACATGGGTGCCATGATCCGTTGGCGTCACGTTGTTGTAGGACTGCTCCTGTTGCATGTTTTGAGGCGTCGCTTTCCACCACAAATGGCTTCGTGGGATCAGGCATCAGCAACACAGGCGCTTCCAGGAATTTGTCTTTCAGGGTAGTGAAAGCTTTGTGACATTCATTGGTCCATTCCCATTTCTTGTCTTTCTTGGTGAGTTCGTTCAGCGGTTTGGCAATTTCCGCATATTTTCCGATGAACCTGCGGTAAAAGTTTCCGAATCCTAGGAATGATCGGACTTCCTTTACTGTAGTTGGCGTAGGCCAGTCGCGCATCCCTGCAAGTTTGACAGGGTCCATGGAGATCTTGTTTGGTTCAATGATGAACCCGAGGTACTCCACTCTTGTGGTGTCAAATTGGCATTTCTCTGCTTTGAGGTAGAGATCGTTGTCTTGTAGTCTTTGTAAGACTCTGCGTGTGCGTTCTCGGTGTTTTTCTGGATCGTTGGAGAAGATGAGGATGTCGTCCATGTAGATGATGACCCATCCTTCGTCTATCATGTCTCGGAAAAGGTGGTTCATCATTGCTTGGAAGGTACCGGGTGAGTTCATTAGTCCAAAGAACATCACCATTGGTTCAAATAACCCTCGGTTGGTCTTGAACGCTGCTTTCCATTGGTCACCATCTTTGATGCGGATGTTGTGATATCCCCATCGAATGTCGAGTTTGGTGAAGACAGTTGCTCCTTTGAGTTTATCGATGAGTTCGCTAGCCAGCGGTAAGGGGTAAGCGTTAGGTATTGTTCCTTCGTTGAGTCGTCGGTAATCCTGACATGGTCTCAGGGCTTCCGAGTCTTTCTTTGCAACAAAGAAGAACGGAGATGCTTGTGGGGAGTTGGATTCTCGGATGTATCCTTTGGCTAGATTTTCCTTGAGAAACTCATCGAGTTTTTCTTGCTCTAAGGGGCTGAGCGGATAGACCTTGCAGTCTTTTGGCACGAAATCTGTCTTCAGATCTATGGCGTGATCCCAGGGTCGGCTTGGTGGGAATCGTTCGGATGCTGCTTTCTCAAAGACTTTTCTGTAGTCTTGAAGATAGTCGGGGATGATTTCGTCAAGGGATTTCTTTGGTTCCTTATCTTCTCGTTTATGTTCCAGAGCTTGCGAAATTGATGTTTTCGCACGTATCCACACCTGCTGTGTGTGGTGTCTGGTTGCTGGATGGTGTGTTACCACCGTCTGTCGTATTGTGGTAGTTGGCCTGATTGGCCCGTACACAAGGTAATCCTTTGTGTGTTCCTGCGTAAGTGGGGGTTCCTGGTGAATATTCCGACTGCCGGTTCGTTCTGGCAGTATGCGATGAGAAAATCTTCATTGATCTCTTCTCCGTCTTCGACTATTCGGAAATAGTCGCTAAGTCCTTCTGATTTTCCGGGATTCTCTTCGAACAATCAGGTGCTGGGGTAGGTGGCGTGTTTTCCTCTAGTAGTTGTTCTCGGATGGCTCTCATCCGCTTGATGTCTACTGCTCGCATCAATGTTTGCGACAGTCGTTGGGTAATGCGTGATTCGTTGATTTCGAGTGTGCCGTCGCTCCACGATATGATTGGATCTACCCGTTTTAGCCAGGGTAATCCAAAAATCAGGTGGTCTTTCCCGAGTCCAGTGACAAAACATCTTTCCTTGATGATGGCTGTCCCTATCTTGGCAATAACCCAGGTAAAGTGGGTAATAGTTCCTTGTTTGTTCAGGGTGCCATCAACGTTTCGTGCTGTAATCGGTTGTCGGAGTGGGAGTAGTGGGAGGTGATGTGTCTTGGCGAAGACGGAGTCGATAAATGACCCTTGCGCTCCAGAGTCAATGAGAGCTTTTGTGCCGGCGATTGTTGTATTTCCATCTAGGGGGTCTTGTAGAGAGATTGGGATACGCATAGATTCAGCATA
Organism: Clitopilus passeckerianus; assembly: GCA_944990035.1. Classification (NCBI taxonomy): domain Eukaryota; kingdom Fungi; phylum Basidiomycota; class Agaricomycetes; order Agaricales; family Entolomataceae; genus Clitopilus; species Clitopilus passeckerianus. The sequence continues at coordinate 647,849 of CALYLX010000098.1, forward strand.
AAAATCAGTAGCTACAAGTACACTGGAAATATCAATCGGGCGAGGAAGTACTGACGTCGGCTTTGCAGTCTTCCTCTTTAAAACCCTCAGCCTCTGCTTCGGTGTAGAATTCAGCGGCTTCTTCTTGGGGCATGTCAGCTAGGACTGCTCTGACATATTTGATCAACTCGGCTCCCTTCTCAGGTTTCTTGTGGAATCGGCTGTCATTGTTGCTAGGGTAGGTTCTTCCAAAATTCTTCCTTTGAAGACATTGTTGGATCGTGTGACCTTTCTTGGAGCAATAGTAGCACAAGTTGTTCTTCTTGTGATGTTCTCTTTCCTCCTGGGTGAGGCGGCGTTTGGGTGGATCAGTGGTGAAACGATCAACATCCATAGCCATTGGGTCTCGGGCTCCAGTAGGTGTTTTGTAAGCACCTTTGACCATATCAGATGTCTTGATGATACGGGTATGTCCCATGATTGTCTTGGCACGTCGCCAGTTGTTGTCAAACTGGACGGCTTTCTTGACCCAATCGTCGAATGTGGTAGGAGGAATCGGAAAAGAGAATTTTCTCTCGGAGTTTGGGGTAAGTCCTTCCATGAAGATCTCAATCTTTGCAGTGTCACCGCTGAGATCAGTTCGTGCAAGAATATTCTTGAAGACGGTGACAAATTCGTCAGCTGTCCCATCCTGTCGTAAGGCTTTGAGTTGGAGGAGTGCGGCAGCTTTGTCGTCGGTAGGGGAAAGGCTTCTTTGAATTGGTTGATAAATTCAGCGTAGGTGGCTCTCCTTTCAGCTGCTGAATATTTATCGTGAAATTCTAATCCCCATGCTGCTGCAGTTCCTTCTTTGAGGAAGGATAGGCGATGCGAATCTTCTTGTCATCTTCGAGTTGGTTGAGGTTGTTTAGGATGAGGTAGTCTTCAAGTTCCTGAATGAACTTTCTGGTCTTGGATCGGTCTCCGGAGAACGTTTGGGGTTTGGCTCCAATGTCCTTCTTGTTGTTGTTGTCTTGTGACATTTCGTAGTCAAAATCGAAGTCGGTCTCTGGTTCAATTGTTTCTGCACTGGGGCGCTCCTCTGGCTCAGCTGTGGGGCTCTCCTCTAGCTGTTGTTGTACTTGGTGTTCTTCTTCTTCCTCTTCGGGCAAGACAGAAGCGCTGGTAGACGGGACTAGTGATGGGTTCCTGGATATTGCTGTGGGTAATGGTGCGAAGCGTCGCTGTTCCTCCTCGTCTACTTCAATGTCGTGTTCTCGTTGAGCTCGGACAATAGCAGGGTCTTATGAGGTCGTTCAGGGGTAGGGAAGTCTAGAGCGTGGAAGTGTCTGTTTTCAACGGCAACGGTGGTGAATGTGAATTTGCCAAGGGAGAGAGGCGTAGCACCAGCGGTTATTGTTGTGATTAAAACCGCAGTAGCTTCCGTTGGTGAACTTGTAGACGTTGTTGGTTCCTTCTACTAGAGTGGTATTTCGTGGCGGGTGGTCTGCCCTGTGTACGACCGTGGTGACTGAGTGGTAGCCGCAACGGCAATCGGCCTGTTGCGTGCTTCTGCTGTGTTGTCGTGGGGTGGGCCTGCGCTAACAATGAGCGGGCCTTCTGAACAGCTTGACCTTTTGTTAAGGCAGAGCCTAACAACTTAGGTAATACTGTTTACGCTCGATGTCTTTGATAAACAAAGACAGAGATTTGTCAGCAGCTGCGGCTGTACTGACGACCTGGTGAGATTGACGAAGCAAGGGACTTAAAGGCAAAGTAGAGAACTAAGCAGTTAGGTAGATTGCCTAGGTCAAGCTGAGGAGCCTCGACCAAATGGTACAGGTTTATATACCTATCTAGTAGTTCTAAATATAGCACATGCGCAGCATGCTGAGTAAGTAATGAGTCATGCGCAGCATGATGAGTAAGTACATGAGTCAGTATGACTCAATGCGAGTCAGAAAGAGTCAGATAAGGTATAAGTCTCTCACGATCGTGAGAGATGCGGAGTAAGCATGGAAAAAGATGAAAAATGCGCAGTGATGCGCAGCATATGTGAGTAATCGTGCATAGGTAAGCGGGCCGGGGTATGTAAGGAGAAACATGTAAGCAAAATCATAACAGAGGAGTTGACATGGGCTCGGAGGATGACCAGGGCCGGACTCCCTTCTCATACGCGGCGCAGCGCGGTGACGAGTCAATCATCAAGCTCCTGCTTGAGCATGGAGGAGTTGATGTGGACTCGAAGGACAACCAGGGCCGGACTCCCTTCTCATATGCGGCTCAGGGGAGCAATGAGTCGATCATCAAGCTTCTGCTTGAGCATGGAGGAGTTGACGTGGACTCGAAGGACGAAGACGGCCGAACTCCCTTTGCATACGCAGCTCAGAAGGGCAACAAGTCAATCGTTAGGCTCCTCCTTGAGCACGGAGGAGTGGACGTGGACTCGAAGGACAACCAGAGCCGGACTCCCTTTTCGTATGCGGCTCAGCGGGGCAACGTGTCAATCATCAAGCTTCTGCTTGAGCACGGAGGAGTCGACGTGGACTCAAAGGACAACCAGGGCCGGAATCCCCTTTCACATACGGCTCAGTGGGGCAAGGAGTCGATCACCAAGCTCCTGCTTAAACGTGAAGGGGTCGAGGTGGACTTGAAGGACAACAATGGCCGGACTCCCCTTTCATACGCGGCTCATGCTTCCATACCTCCCTTTTTACACGAGGTTGGGGGCAACGAGTCTGTCACCAAGCTCTTGCTTGAGCATGGAGGAGTTGACGTGGATTCGAAGGACAACCAGGGCCGGACTTCCATTTCATACGCGGCTCAGCGTGGCAACGAGTCGATCATCAAGCTCCTGCTCAAGCATGGAGGAGTTGACGTGGATTCGAAGGACAACCAGGGCCGGACTCCCTTTTCATACGCGGCCGAGGAGGGCAATGAGTCGATCATGAAGCTCCTGTTTGACCGTGGAGGAGTTGACGTGGACTCGAAGGATGACCAGGGCCGGACTCCCTTTTCATATGCCGCTCAGCGTGGCGATGAGTCAACTATCAAGCTCCTACTTGATTATGGAGGAGTTGACGTGGAGTCAAAGGACAACCAGGGCCGGACTCCCTTTTCATACGCGGCTGAGCGTGGCAACGAGTCAATCATCAAGCTCCTGCTTAAACGTGAAGTGGTTGAGGTGGACTTGAAGGACAACAATGGCCGGACTCCCCTTTCATACGCGGCTCATGCTGACGGGCTCCCCCTTTTACTCAGGGAGAGGGGCAACGAGTCTATCATCAAGCTCCTGCTTGATCATGGAGGAGTTGATGTGGACTCGAAGGATAATCAGGGCCGGACCCCCTTTTCATACGCGGTGGTGTGTGGCGAAGAGTCAATTATCAAGCTCCTGCTTGATCACGGAGGAGTTGACGTGGACTCAAAGGACAACCAGGGCCGGACTCCCTTTTCATACGCAGCTCAGTATTGCCAGCTGTCAGCCATCAAACTTCTGCTTGAGCATGGAGACATCCAACTCTCTACACAAGATAAGGACGGGCGTACCGCCCTCGCTTGGGCCAGCACAGGTGATGGCCACTGGCCCTGGCAGGATTTTTCAACCGCCCTGGGCACCATTCAACTTATCCTCGCACAAGGTGTGGGGGTGAATGTGGCAGATAATGAGGGAAGGACTGCACTTTATTACGCGCGACAATTCGCCAAGGCACCGGATTTGGGATCAACATTTTGGTACTATATTGTCGATTTGTTGGAGGCAAATGGGGCAGTCGAGTTGCCATTGAGCAATGACGCGGAGAATGAAGAACATGTTTCAATTCCTATATCTTGATACATGTGAACAAAAGCAGAGTGCCATGTAGCTATGACGGTCAATATAACATACAGTACTGACATCGTTCCGTCGTTGTATATTTATCTACCAAACCGCTAATTGTTCATATTGTGGACGTTCTCAGTGTATTGCTTCTTTTTCGCCCAAGAACATATTGAAAGGATGTCTCAAAACTCGGTTGAGCAACCTTCTTCCCCAGTTCTCCTCTCCCTACTCCCTACTATCCACTAGCAACAGCTCCCTACCCCACTGTGACCGCTCTACCAAGCCCAAGGCCGTGGAAAACACTCCCGAACTACCCCAATCCATGAAATGGTTCCTGCCATGGACGAGGATTTATTTTGCTCGTCCTGAATGGTTCCGGCCCCTTGTTCGTTTATATTGCGGCTCCCTACGCTCCTCAAACGCTGCTTTATCGACATTGGTGTTGACCCACTCACGATGGTGGTGGTGATCTCCTCCTTGGGTCGAGCAGATGGTGAAGAGGAAGTGGAAGTGAAGGACAAAGTGGTAGACAAGCGGAGGTGGGAGGATGGAGCCTCTCGCCATCATCGTCCTCGTCCTCCAGAGGGTTCCATGTACAGTATTCCAGCTGTACGGGTGTCAGAGACGTGCCGGAGATCCTTATGGGCACGGTATGGAATAGGGCGTTCCTCGACTTTTCCTTTTCCTTCTACTGCTTCTTCATCTTCGTCTTCTTTCTCTTGATAACATCATCGGCCTCGCTCCTGTCCTCTGCGTTTTCCAATGTGGACAAAGAACAAAGGTCGGATGGGGGAGAACGCAGAGGAAATAATGGTCAGAGACCGAATACGGAATTGGAGAGCCCTTGACAGTGGACGTCTCGGGTTGAACAGCCGGGTCTGGGCCGAAAAGAGTGTGAAGTTCTTAGGTGTATAGGGAAGACAGAGGAACAAAGTAAAAAGTGGAAATGGCGAGAAACGAGAGAATCTCTTCAGGGTCAACATCTGACCGAATAAAGGATTGTAAGGAGCAAAGAGGTAGAATGTGTATCAAGAACAGAAATCCAAGCGAGGCTATGAACGTGATCAAAGCCACACTCACACCAGGAACCTTCACCGTCGCAGCTGCTTCCCAATCTAACAATAGTCTGAGGGCGTTCCTCCCCACTCCTCTTCTTCCGCACTCATACCGTGGATGGCGGTCATCCCGAACCCCAACATGAACCCTGCTTCCTCGATGACTTCGCCGTACGGTTGCAAGCAGCGGCATGAGAGGGCAGAAGTGGCCGAAGACTCGTTCTATTGAATATACAAGTAGAATTTAATCAGCACCAGATCTAAACGTGGGAGGCGGAGAGACGACACATACCACAGGGCACCAACTCCCAAACGTGGTCTTGCAGAAATATCTTCAGAACCAGCCAAGTCGGGGAAAGCACCGTTACGGCGCCCAGGATACGATGAATATGCAGTCATCCTTCCTTTCCTCCTTGTCATGTTTGCTGATATCCTTTGGAAATGTCTTTGGAACCAGCTCTGCTCGATGATGGCTCTCAAGAGCTCGCTCAGCCACACTGGACTGTGTTGTAGGTGGTGGGTTCGAATGGCGAGAGGAAGAAGAAGCGAGTGCAGTCCGGCGGGGTGGGAAGTATAAAGTGTAGGGCGGAGGTAGAGGTGACCGAGAGGAGTGCGTAGAATGTGCCTATGCACGAGAGAGGGAGGGTTAGTGCGTTCGCTTTGAGAGTGAGAGCAATGTAGACACGTACGCCCTGTAAACCAGGTCGATGATGACAAGGGTTGTGTAGGAAACTGGTGTTGCGCCAGTGGGAAGAGGGCCACTGGCATTGTGTAGGAGGTTAGCGACAGTTTAGTTCATGGGAGAGAAATCGGGACGCACGGTATATGAGCCTAGTTCGATGCGGGACGATGTGTGTTATATGAGGCCTTGGTCTTGTACCGTTAGGAAGAGGGGAACACCGTTGTTGACGCAGAAATGACCTTGCTGCATGGGAGATTGGGGGAAATGGGGTTGGCGGGTTGAAGATCGTGCAGTCGGTATTAGGGATGCATCGGCGATTGATGGTGACGAGGCCTTGAAGCTGAAGCGCTGGAGGTTTGAAGACGAAGAGACGAAGAGAGCGCCTGGGTCTACAACCCAGATATCTTCAAGCATCGTTCGTCTCTGCCAGTGGTTCGTCTGCTGATCCTTGCTTGCATTCATTCTTGCAGAATAATTGCGTAGTAGTATGCGTGGCTACAAGCGTTGACATCGAAGTATCCAGGCTCAAGGACCAAGGAGGTGATTGGAACGAAGAGAAAGATACTCCGAGAAATTACCGGCCGTCCTCCTTTCTCAGATCCCTCCATCAACAACTCGAATATGGCGAAAACCTCAGTGGTCGTCCTAGCTACTCACACTCTCAATCATAGCACCCTAAACTCTGAAGCCATTGGAAATGCCACCTCAAATACTCAAGAAATTGAACGACCACGCGTCTGATAAGATATCGACAGCTCTTCAGCGCCAAGTTCTGGCCTCGCAGACGAAGTTCAGTCAACGGAACGGTGCTTGAATGGTCCTAGAAAGGACCCGGATGGCGTTGGTGCTACCTGGAGAACCGACAAGGTGTTATATGGCTGTCATACTCTCAACTGCCAGTGGCTTTCCAACATGACCTTCGTCTGTGTTATGGTAGGGATACCTGGGATCTCTGTCGACATGTTCTGACTGCCTTCCAGGGGGGATGGTAGGCAATGATGTGCCAAACCGCCGACTCACACAAAACCTTGTCTTCTCTACGCTGGGAAGTGTAGTACGTACTCCCCACTCAAAGGCATGTTCCTTAGAAACCCGGAGTACAATGTTGCATACTTTTGCCCTCGACTGTCGCCCAACACGCCATATGACCTCGGGGCTAGCAGGTCGCCCAAGGAACCATCTTATCTATCTTAACTCACTAACTACGTACCCAAGGACACCATATTGAACCAACTCATCGTTCTCTTCTCATGACATCACCCATCCCAATTGAGAGGGCGCACATCCGAGTCAGCTACTGCCATAACGCATTTGAGGTGTGTCTTTCTCCTCCCTTTCTCTTCTCTTCTTTCCCTTCTCTTTCGTTCGCCTGCTCGTTCCTATCTCATAACGTGTATAGGTACACTCAACCCCACCCCACAACAGTAAATTTGGCCTAGCCCTAATCGGGGAAACGGATCATCTAGGAATGATCGTCGACCTCTCGCATACACAACGCATACATCCGATCTTACAGCCGTCCAGCCGCTTCGAATTTCCTAGGGGCCCATGATGTGAAGTTATTCGAGTGCGAGGGGGGCGAGTGATGGCCCGAGGAATGTCCCGGATGGGATTTCGGGGGGTGTTGGGGACGGAAATTGAGGAGGAGAAGGATGGTGTCGTTATGGTATGTGCTTGAATCCACCTGGATGAAAGAAGGATGCTGATTCTGGGGAACTAAAGGTTGAGTTGCACCGTTCTTCATGATTGTAAGAAGGTGAGTGGGTTGCGAAGGTTGCGGGGAAGAAGCAGATGCTCACCCACTCCGTTGCGCAGATCACAAAACTAATCTCCTTCAACTGGACCGCCCCCGGCTCAGGGGACTTTTGGGAAGGAATTACTTGAGGGTGTTTAGGGGTGTTGGGAGGGTTACGCGTGAGATACGCGAGGAGGAGGTAAGAAACGGGGAGGTTGGGCAGGAGGTGTATGGGAAGAGGAGGGATTTGTGGGTCGGATGGAACGACTACATGGATGGATGGACTGATTTCTCTTGAACGCCTTGATAAAGAGGCCGTTTTTATATATATTTCACTAGTATCATATTCTTTATGTTAACGTTCTGGTTTGGTCGTGCACTGATTTTACCACCAAGTTGTCCAGAACAGTCGCAGTCAAAAGGATAATTACAGATTTTCTTGAATTGTGCGTATCAACTACGATTGATCCCGTTGAGCAGAAATCAAGACAGCTGATCAATGGGCGCCTTCACGTTCACAGCAGTTTGAGCCACACATACCCATACACTCGAAACAGGCGCTCACACACTGCCGCATGGCAGTGGCAGCTGGTATGTTGACCATTTACTCTCAGCTTGCAGCCTTCGTGAGTCCTTGCCACATTCCGCATCCACAATTCAAGTTCTAACTTCTCCCAAGGACCCTCAAGCATGTTCTATTGGCTGCTAATCGGTGCAGTGGCCCTGTTTGGGTATCTCTTCTGGAAACATCCATGGCGCCTACTAGACGGTGGCCGAAGGAAACCTCCAGCTCAAACCCTCACGGACGATACTTCCAGCTCAGTCTTGAACGCTGCCGATGAGGATGGTTCCTCAAAGCCACAAGATGCCTCCAACGCTCCCGATGTTCGCCAACATTCACCTTCAGAGTCAGACCCGCATGTCGAGGAGGATAGGCGCATTCTGCAAGAATGCACGTGGACGTCGTACAAGGACCAGTCCCCCGTAATGAAGCAGGCTATGGAACCTGTTGTGTTGAGGAGCCTATTGCTTACTCTCAGTGAGGTTTCCTACGACACCTGTTCCTCATGCCTCCGGGATCGCGACGACGTCCGGGCGCTTCTTCTTGAGGGTTGGGAAAGGGGCACGTTTGAGGCTTTACGCCGTAACCGTAAGTATCCTCTGCAAGTTCTTGACAGTGATATATAGCTAAATCTATTCTGTCAGCGACTTTCCTTCTGCTCTGTAATCCAATAGCTCATGACAAGAACAACGCAACATCTCTCCCTTCTCAGGGGCTGAAGGAGGATGCATCTCCTGAAGGATTTGGTACATCCGGAGACATCGCTATCACTCGTGAGCACCGATAATACATTATGTTTCCCAGTGCTGGAGTCACGGTGCTAATTTCGTCGTGTGGTTGTAGTGGCGAGTGAGACGTATAGCGAGCCCCTGTCGGTGGCAAACATGAGCAGACGGAATTACGTAGCCAAGGCGGATGTAATCGGACGGGAGCCTGGAAGAAACGAGGATGAAAAGCGAAAGGAAGAAGAATGTGTTATGATTTTGCTTACATGTTTCTCCTTACATACCCCGGCCCGCTTACCTATGCACGATTACTCACATATGCTGCGCATCACTGCGCATTTTTCATCTTTTTCCATGCTTACTCCGCATCTCTCACGATCGTGAGAGACTTATACCTTATCTGACTCTTTCTGACTCATGTACTTACTCATCATGCTGCGCATGACTCATTACTTACTCAGCATGCTGCGCATGTGCTATATTTAGAACTACTAGATAGGTATATAAACCTGTACCATTTGGTCAAGGCTCCTCAGCTTGACCTAGGCAATCTACCTAACTGCTTAGTTCTCTATTTCGCCTTTAAGTCCCTTGCTTCGTCAATCTCACCAGGTCGTCAGTACAGCCGCAGCTGCTGACAAATCTCTGTCTTTGTTTATCAAAGACATCGAGCGTAAACAGTATTACCTAAGTTGTTAGGCTCTGCCTTAACAAAAGGTCAAGCTGTTCGAAGGCCCGCTCATTGTTAGCGCAGGCCCACCCCACGACAACACAGCAGAAGCACGCAACAGGCCGATTGCCGTTGCGGCTACCACTCAGTCACCACGGTCGTACACAGGGCAGACCACCCGCCACGAAATACCACTCTAGTAGAAGGAACCAACAACGTCTACAAGTTCACCAACTAAGCTACTGCGGTTTTAATCACAACAATAACCGCTGGTGCTACGCCTCTCTCTTGGCAAATTCACATTCACCACCGTTGCCGTTGAAAGCAGACACTTCCACGCTCTAGACTTCCCTACCCCTGAACGACCTCATAAGACCCCTGCTATTGTCCGAGCTCAACGAGAACACGACATTGAAGTAGACGAGGAGGAACAGCGACGCTTCGCACCATTACCCACAGCAATATCCAGGAACCCATCACTAGTCCCGTCTACCAGCGCTTCTGTCTTGCCCGAAGAGGAAGAAGAAGAACACCAAGTACAACAACAGCTAGAGGAGAGCCCCACAGCTGAGCCAGAGGAGCGCCCCAGTGCAGAAACAATTGAACCAGAGACCGACTTCGATTTCGACTACGAAATGTCACAAGACAACAACAACAAGAAGGACATTGGAGCCAAACCCCAAACGTTCTCCGGAGACCGATCCAAGACCAGAAAGTTCATTCAGGAACTTGAAGACTACCTCATCCTAAACAACCTCAACCAACTCGAAGATGACAAGAAGATTCGCATCGCCCTATCCTTCCTCAAAGAAGGAACTGCAGCAGCATGGGGATTAGAATTTCACGATAAATATTCAGCAGCTGAAAGGAAAGCCACCTACGCTGAATTTATCAACCAATTCAAAGAAGCCTTTTCCCCTACCGACGACAAAGCTGCCGCACTCCTCCAACTCAAAGCCTTACGACAGGATGGGACAGCTGACGAATTTGTCACCGTCTTCAAGAATATTCTTGCACGAACTGATCTCAGCGGTGACACTGCAAAGATTGAGATCTTCATGGAAGGACTTACCCCCAAACTCCGAGAGAAAATTCTCTTTTCCGATTCCCTCCTACCACATTCGACGATTGGGTCAAGAAAGCCGTCCAGTTTGACAACAACTGGCGACGTGCCAAGACAATCATGGGACATACCCGTATCATCAAGACATCTGATATGGTCAAAGGTGCTTACAAAACACCTACTGGAGCCCGAGACCCAATGGCTATGGATGTTGATCGTTTCACCACTGATCCACCCAAACGCCGCCTCACCCAGGAGGAAAGAGAACATCACAAGAAGAACAACTTGTGCTACTATTGCTCCAAGAAAGGTCACACGATCCAACAATGTCTTCAAAGGAAGAATTTTGGAAGAACCTACCCTAGCAACAACGACAGCCGATTCCACAAGAAACCTGAGAAGGAGCCGAGTTGATCAAATATGTCAGAGCAGTCCTAGCTGACATGCCCCAAGAAGAAGCCGCTGAATTCTACACTGAAGCAGAGGCTGAGGGTTTTTAAAGAGGAAGACTGCAAAGCCGACGTCAGTACTTCCTCGCCCGATTGATATTTCCAGTGTACTTGTAGCTACTGATTTTTATGCTGAATCTATGCGTATCCCAATCTCTCTACAAGACCCCCTAGATGGAAATACAACAATCGCCGGCACAAAAGCTCTCATTGACTCTGGAGCGCAAGGGTCATTTATCGACTCCGTCTTCGCCAAGACACATCACCTCCCACTACTCCCACTCCGACAACCGATTACAGCACGAAACGTTGATGGCACCCTGAACAAACAAGGAACTATTACCCACTTTACCTGGGTTATTGCCAAGATAGGGACAGCCATCATCAAGGAAAGATGTTTTGTCACTGGACTCGGGAAAGACCACCTGATTTTTGGATTACCCTGGCTAAAACGGGTAGATCCAATCATATCGTGGAGCGACGGCACACTCGAAATCGACGAATCACGCATTACCCAACGACTGTCGCAAACATTGATGCGAGCAGTAGACATCAAGCGGATGAGAGCCATCCGAGAACAACTACTAGAGGAAAACACGCCACCTACCCCAGCACCTGATTGTTCCGAAGAGAATCCCGGAAAATCAGAAGGACTTAGCGACTATTTCCGAATAGTCGAAGACGGAGAAGAGATCAATGAAGATTTTCTCATCGCATACTGCCAGAACGAACCGGCAGTCGGAATATTCACCAAGGAGGAACCCCACTTACGCAGGAACACACAAAGGATTACCTTGTGTACGGGCCAATCAGGCCAACTACCACAATACGACAGACGGTGGTAACACACCATCCAGCAACCAGACACCACACACAGCAGGTGTGGATACGTGCGAAAACATCAATTTCGCAAGCTCTGGAACATAAACGAGAAGATAAGGAACCAAAGAAATCCCTTGACGAAATCATCCCCGACTATCTTCAAGACTACAGAAAAGTCTTTGAGAAAGCAGCATCTGAACGATTCCCACCAAGCCGACCCTGGGATCACGCCATAGATCTGAAGACAGATTTCGTGCCAAAAGACTGCAAGGTCTATCCGCTCAGCCCCTTAGAGCAAGAAAAACTCGACGAGTTTCTCAAGGAAAATCTAGCCAAAGGATACATCCGAGAATCCAACTCCCCACAAGCATCTCCGTTCTTCTTTGTTGCAAAGAAAGACTCGGAAGCCCTGAGACCATGTCAGGATTACCGACGACTCAACGAAGGAACAATACCTAACGCTTACCCCTTACCGCTGGCTAGCGAACTCATCGATAAACTCAAAGGAGCAACTGTCTTCACCAAACTCGACATTCGATGGGGATATCACAACATCCGCATCAAAGATGGTGACCAATGGAAAGCAGCGTTCAAGACCAACCGAGGTTATTTGAACCAATGGTGATGTTCTTTGGACTAATGAACTCACCCGGTACCTTCCAAGCAATGATGAACCACCTTTTCCGAGACATGATAGACGAAGGATGGGTCATCATCTACATGGACGACATCCTCATCTTCTCCAACGATCCAGAAAAACACCGAGAACGCACACGCAGAGTCTTACAAAGACTACAAAACAACGATCTCTACCTCAAAGCAGAGAAATGCCAATTTGACACCACAAGAGTGGAATACCTTGGGTTCATCATTGAACCAAACAAGATCTCCATGGACCCTGTCAAACTTGCAGGGATGCGCGACTGGCCTACGCCAACTACAGTAAAGGAAGTCCGATCATTCCTAGGATTCGGAAACTTTTACCGCAGGTTCATCGGAAAATATGCGGAAATTGCCAAACCGCTGAACGAACTCACCAAGAAAGACAAGAAATGGGAATGGACCAATGAATGTCACAAAGCTTTCACTACCCTGAAAGACAAATTCCTGGAAGCGCCTGTGTTGCTGATGCCTGATCCCACGAAGCCATTTGTGGTGGAAAGCGACGCCTCAAAACATGCAACAGGAGCAGTCCTACAACAACGTGACGCCAACGGATCATGGCACCCATGTGGTTTCATATCTAAATCGTTCTCGGAAACAGAACGGAACTATGAAATCTACGACCGAGAACTTCTAGGCATTATCCGCGCATTAGAAACCTGGCGACACTACTTCCATGGATCCCAACATTCAGTTGTGATTCTATCCGATCACAAAAACCTCACATACTTCCGAGAAGCCCGGAAGTTGAACCGACGACAAGCAAGATGGAATTTGATGCTATCCCAGTTTAACATCAAACTTGTACACACCCCTGGTGCAAAGATGATACAATCTGACGCACTATCTCGACGACCAGACCACATCCCAGGTGAAGACACCGACAACGAAGACATCATTCTCCTCCCCGACAAGCTCTTCCTTCGCTCAATTGACATTGAACTAAAGGACGAAATTGTACACAAGATGGTCAATGACAAACTGATTGTTGACGCCATTCGCACCGCCAAAGAAGACGGACCCCCACCAATCCGATCAAACCTGGAAGACTGGAAATTTGACGATGGCATCTTGTACTACAAGGACAAGTGTGTGGTACCAGATGACGAAGACCTCCGAAGGAAGATAGTCCAACGTTATCACGATCTACCCAGCGCAGGACACCCTGGACAATTTGGGACACTGGAAAAAGTCCGGAAGGACTACTGGTGGCCAGGGATGTCAGTGTTCATCAAGAACTTTGTGCAGGGCTGTGCAATGTGCCAGCAAATGAAAATCAATCGCCACCCCACCGCTCCACCATTAATGCCCATCAAATCCGAAACCACTAGGCCATTTTCGCTAGTGACGTACGATTTTCACACGGATCTCCCAGAGAGTGATGGTTTCGATAGCATTATGGCCGTGGTCGACCATGGAGCTACGAAGGGGGCAATTTTCATCCCTTGCACAAAGAAAATCGACGCCACAGGAACTGCAAACGCCTACATTGACAACGTTTACCGTCGCTTTGGACTTCCCGACAAAGGAATTTCAGACAGAGGACCTCAATTCGCCTCTAAAGTTTTCCAAGAAATGGGACGACTCCTTGGAATCAAGCTCAACATGAGCACCGCCTACCACCCACAAACCGATGGTGCGACAGAAAGGATCAATCAGGAGATTGATGCCTATCTCCGCATCTTCTGTGCACAGAACCCCGAATCCTGGTCCAAATGGATTACCACTCTAGAATTCTCCTACAACAGCCGAACACACTCTGTCACCAAACGAACCCCATTCTACCTAATGATGGGATACGAACCACCTGCACTCCCATCAGTTGCTCCCACTAGCAAAATTCCCGCAGTTGACAAACGGATCAAGGAACTTCTGCTAGCACGCGATGAAGCAAATGCTGCACATGCACTTGCTGCGCAACGCATGGCAGAGAAGATCACACGACAGTTCACCCCATTCAAAGTCGGAGAAAAGGTGTGGTTAGAAGCCACAAATCTCAATCAAGGAAACATCTCCAAGAAACTAGCACCCAAACGAGAAGGACCCTTCAAGATACTTGAGGTAAAGGACACCTGACCTATAAACTCGACCTGCCAAGACGATGGAAGATCCACCCGGTGATTCACGCGTCACTTCTCACCCGTTACATCTCCACCAAAGCGCATGGACCCAGCTTCTCTAAACCGCCACCTGACGAAATCGACGGAATAGAAGAATACGAAATAGAAGCAATTGTGGCCCATCAGAAACAAGGCAAAGGGCGACACAGATACCTCGTAAAATGGAAGGGATGGCCATCAGCGGACAACGAATGGATGCCCGAGTCGGAACTGCGGAACGCCAAGAAAATACTCACCGAGTATAAAAAGAGGAAGAAACTCACCTGACACCACATAGCAAACCCACTCACATCCACTATATAACAATGTCTCAAAATGCCTCTTCCTACGACCGCACCATCATCCGCAACACCTTCAAATCCGATACCGCTATTACGGCGCTCCGTACGCATACTGCCTGGAGCAGCAACGACAACCCTCTCACCGCTGTGGGAGAACAAGGAACCTCTACCAAAACCGACGAACCGAAACTCGCAACGAAGTGGCTGTCTGCGCCACCAATTTGCGAAAACCACTGACGATCTTGATCAACTTTTGGACAAAGTTGATCGAGAAACGGAGGAGACCCTCACAGACCTCTTCTTTGCTATTGGAGGAACAGCTTTCCTCGACGAATTCTTCCCGAACGACAAAACTGGTTCAACAACCCAGAGGAGACAGACTTCAAACCCTTGCCTCCAATCCCTGGGGGCCTGAGGAAAGTCAAGAAGAGGAAGTCACAATCCTCACTGCACGTCAAGTTTGCGGAACCCTACGAGCATTTCCTCCCGTCACCAATTTACACACCGCCGCAAAATAAAACATAACCCCTTCGTCAAAAAGAACAGAACGACAACAAGGAAAACATCAATCCCAATGGCAAACCCTCCAACGCCATACCTCTCCGCATTCGAAAGCCCACCAGAGTCCGACTCACCAACGCTGGTGAACCTTCCCTCGACAGTATCGTCCCAGAAGGCGCCGCGCACCGGATACCTTGCCAACAGACCACCACCACCCAGATGGTTCAGATGCTACATTTGTGGAGGCAGACACCGACAGTGTCATTGCTTTCGTTTTGTGTGTCGTCTGTGCCATCATCGTGGCCCAGGCCATTACCCGGTTAGCTGCCCACAACGCTACCACAAGGGCATAGACCGTCACTTCGGGGTAAAGGAAGGAATTGAAGTCGGAGACTTCAACGATAGCGAGAGGGTAATGTTATGATTTTGCTTACATGTTTCTCCTTACATACCCCGGCCCGCTTACCTATGCACGATTACTCACATATGCTGCGCATCACTGCGCATTTTTCATCTTTTTCCATGCTTACTCCGCATCTCTCACGATCGTGAGAGACTTATACCTTATCTGACTCTTTCTGACTCATGTACTTACTCATCATGCTGCGCATGACTCATTACTTACTCAGCATGCTGCGCATGTGCTATATTTAGAACTACTAGATAGGTATATAAACCTGTACCATTTGGTCAAGGCTCCTCAGCTTGACCTAGGCAATCTACCTAACTGCTTAGTTCTCTATTTCGCCTTTAAGTCCCTTGCTTCGTCAATCTCACCAGGTCGTCAGTACAGCCGCAGCTGCTGACAAATCTCTGTCTTTGTTTATCAAAGACATCGAGCGTAAACAGTATTACCTAAGTTGTTAGGCTCTGCCTTAACAGAATGTGTCCGTGATGGAAATGTGTTTGTCAACGAGATGTTCCAAGGGGCCCAGGGCATCAACATCCGCGACAGCAAGTTCGTCAGCACTTCTGGTGGTCCTGTCTACAATGTGGCAGGGAGTCTAAGGCGAATCACTTGTAGGTGGAATTCTATCATTGATGTTCGACCATCACTAACATCTTGTTGTCAACGCCAGATTTGAGTTAGTCTTGTATATCTAACACCGCATCTCTACGTGCCTAACTCAACGCAGATGATGAATCTCGCAAGACGGGGGAATGGTACTATTTCATCGACTACCGAGCTACACACAACGAAATCGCCAAGAAACGATCAGAGAAGACTGGCGGGTGGTTCCTTCGATCGAAGACATATGGCGAATGGTGTACATCCCCGCAACGCAGACTTATGTGGTGTCCTGGAATACGTATGTACTTCCATGTCTAATAGGATACCTCTCTGACCATCCCCCAGCTGGTGTCGGTAAAACAGTCATAGCGTAAGTTTCGCATTACCTCGACCTGTTCTATTGCTAATGATTTTCGCACTTCAGATCTCTCGTTGTGGATCACCTACATACCTTCGACGAATCCCGAACATTCGTCGGCTCCATCTACTTCAACTACAACCTCCGACCTCACCAGAGCAAAGTCGCCATCCTTCAGGCCCTGTGTAGGCAGATGTTTGAATTCCGTCAACAGCCCATCTTTAAAGACCTCTATGACTCACATGAGAAGAGGAAATCACGACCTACAGAGGCCGAACTTCGAGTGGCTCTATCCACGGCCTTCCGGGGCTATCAGAACTGCTACCTTGTCCTGGACGCACTTGACGAATATACGGTGCAGTATAGTGATAAGGAGGTTCGCGAGATGATCAAAGACATCCTGTCGCTCGGAGAGAACGTGAAGCTCCTTATAACCTCACGGGTACTCGGGGAGATGAAGGCCACATTCGAGGAACTTGGGGCCAGCAGAGAGGAGATAATCGCGGACGATAATGATATGGGGGCATATCTGGTGGAAAGAATTGACACCCTGAAATTCAAACTCGACTTTGAGGTGTCGGACGAGTTTTCCAAGCTTATCGTTGACAAGGTCATACAGGCTGCAAAAGGGCGGTAAGTTGCTTTTCGCTCTCCGTCCCTTTCAAACCTCTGATGGCTTAACGCTAGGTTTCTTGTTGCAGAGCTGGGCATGAATTTGCTAGCCGAACAGCTCAATCTTGGAGATCTTGAAGATGCTCTCGAAAACCTGCCTCACGAAATCGACGAAACCTACAACCGCGTCATGGAGCTCATCAAAAACTATTCGGGACCTCAAAGGGAACTCGCAATGAAGGCGTTGATGTGGGTTGCTTATGCGCGTCGACCTCTTTCGGTCGGGGAACTTCGACATGCGCTGGCTACAAAGAACGGCAGGAAGGAAACATATAAATATGTTACCCCTCTATCAACAATCACGGGCCTCTGCGCCGGACTTGTTGTCGTGAAAGATAAAGAATGGCGCCATGATTCTGATGATGAGAGGATTATACAATTCATTCGTGAGTAATGCATTCATGGAATCGGAGTGCATAATTAAGATGGGCCTTGTCAGATTTCACGACCCAAGAATTCTTTCAGCAGTTCCAATCAAAATACTTCCTTGATGCGCATCAGGGGATGTTTTCAACATGCATTGAATACCTCTCGAGCACGGGTGATCATACTCTTGCAGCAGACCTCAACCGGGAGGAACCACGCTGGATTCTTGATCAAAGCCTGAGAGCCCGCCTTCCCTTCTATAATTATGCGGCATTGAACTGGGGCTACCATGCAGATACACATCATCAGCTCCTCCCCGCGGTTTTCGAATTCCTACAGAGGAATGGCCAACCTGTGTTACTCAACTGCAACTACATACTGGCAGAATGGGGGGATAGGACAACAGAGAAGGGTGGGCCCAGTATATTCCTGGCAGCGTATCACGATCAAACCAATGCTCTGTCAATACTATTTGATGGGACAGATAGCATTCCACTCACAAAGTTGCAAAGAACCCCACTGCACCTTGCAGCCATTGCTGGGCGGACGAATTCTACGAAGCAGATACTACAGTGTTCAAACTCGAGCCACAACGAAGATGATCCTACCAACACTGATATTCCCGCGGGATCCAGGATAGGAGATTCACGGGACTCGGAAGGCAGAACACCCATCAGCTACGCAGCTCAGCGCTGTCAGGAATCAGTTGTCAAGATGCTCATTGAGCATGGAATCGACGTGGACTCGAAGGACAACCATGGCCGGACTCCCTTTTCATATGCGGCTTCTCGGAGCAACGAGTCCGAGTCAATCGTCAAGCTCCTCCTTGAGCATGAAGGAGTTGACGTGGACTCGAAGGACAACCATGGCCGGACTCCCTTTTCATATGCAGCTCAGTGGGGCAACAAGCGAATCTTCAAGCTCCTCCTTGAGCATGAAGGAGTTGACGTGGACTCGAAGGACAACCATGGCCGGACTCCTTTTTCTCATGCAGCTCAGCATTGCCAGCACTCAGTCATCAAACTTCTGCTCGAACGTGGAGGTATCCAAGTCACTACACAAGACAAGGATGGGCGTACTGCCCTTTCTTGGGCCAGCACAGGTGATTGCTGGTGGCAAGATCAATCATACGTCGTAGGCACCATTCAACTCATTCTCGCACAAGATGTGGAGGTGAATTCGGCGGATAACGAGGGCAGGACTCCACTTTATTACGCGCGGCGATTCCTAAACTCGCAACACCCCAGATTAAGTGCTTGGCAGTACGTGGTAGATCTGTTGGAGGCAAACGGGGCTGTCGAGTTGCCATCGAATATTGACGACGTGGATGAAGAATAGCTTTTAATTTGGGCTTGTATGTCTGAACTAATGTAGAAAGCCATTTAGCTATAATAGTCAATAGAACATTCACTATGTAAATTCCACAACCAATCCACTAACCGTTCGTACTGTGGATGTTCTCAATGTATTGTTCCTCGTTGACCCAGTAAACACACAAAACTATGAAAACATACATCAAAACTTCGTCAAGCAACCTTGTACCCAGTTCTCCATTCTCCACTCTCCTCCCTAATCTCTGCTATAGCTACAGCGCCCTCCTCCCTCTTTGACCCTTCACCGGGTGGAACACCATCAAACACACTCCCGGCATAGCCCAATGCATGAAATGGTCCCCGCCATGGCCAAGGATTCATCTTGCGGCTCTTTGAGGATGCCAACCCCTTGCCCGTTAGCGGTGGTGTTGATCTCCTGCTTGCGCCGCGAAAACGGGGAAGAGACAGAGGAAGTAGAGGATGAAAAGGCGGAGAAACAGAGGTGGGAGGATACTGCCTCTTGCCGTCGGCATGTGGGGTTGCTCTACTTTCCCTCCGTCGCCTGCTTCTTCTTCGTCTTCGTGTGCCTTCTCTTAATCAAGTAGCCTCGTTCCTGTCTTTCAGGTTCGTCGAATATGGACAAACCAGAAAGGACGGACGCGCGAGAACGTGGAGTAGACGAGGGACAGATCGAATACAGAATCGGAGGCGCGTTGACAGTGGGTGCGTCAGGTCGGGAAGTCGGATTTGGATTTGGGGGAATAGCGAGTCAGGTGCTTGTTTGGGGCTCGAATTTTCGGAAATGTAACAAGAGCTGTTAAGAACCAGCCGAGTCCAGGGAAGGGCTATTATGATGCCCTGAATGGGTTCAGATGGGGGGAGGAGCGAGGAGCGAGGGGAGTCCGGCCTGGTGGGAAGTATCAGGTGCAGGGAGGAGGTGGAGGTGACCGAGGAGTGCCTACGAGAGAGGAGGGTCAGTTCATTCCCTTGAAAGAGAGAAAAATAGAGGCGTACACGCCGTAAATCAGGTCGATGAAAATAAGCGTCGTGTAGTAGGTTGGTGCTGCACGGTTGTGAGAAGGAGAAATAGCCAGGTACACCCGTCTTCTGGGCAAGCACTGGCAGGCAGGTTCGGAACGCCAAACGTCGCAATTCTTTGCCGGGGAGTGCTGGAAGAACATTGATACACGGCGAGAACGTAGATTTCAGCACTCGCTATTGACGTGAAGACTGGACTTGCCGCAAGGCATGTGGAATGTGAAGCATGTGAAGTTGGATGGGCGTTGGATGAATGTCGTGATGTCGGTATGAGAGATGATCGATACCGGGGAAGTACGTTTGAACTTTGACGACGACAAGAGCCCCCAAGCTTAAGACCTGGGCCTGAAGCTTGAAGCTTGAAGCTACAATCCAGATATCTTCGGCTACTGTGGCTTCAAGTCCAACCTCCCATATTCCAGCCTGCTTATCTTGATCGATGTAGGGTTACTCCATGGCGGTATGCGCGGGTACGAGTGTTAAAGCATTTGCGTCCAGCCAGACTCGAGAGAGAACTGAGAGGCGTGAAAGGAACGAAGAGAAAGATACTCCGAGAATTCGCCGGAGTTAACTGTCTTCTTTTGGTCCTCCTTGATCAACGCAGAAGCTCCTCCAAATTTGCGCGATGTACATATTTTACTCTATATTCTCAACGGCATAACGGCGCCTTCAGCTCTCGGTTAGTGCCACCTGTGGTCTCGAAAATTCGCCAAATATCGACGGGACGATCCTTCAAGCTTCAAGCTTCAGCGCTTCAGCTCTGACTGTGTAGCTCACTCAATGGAACAAGTCTGATTGAACTTTCGTGTAACCCGGACGAGTTGGGTACTTTCTAAAGAAATCTCAAGGAGTTATGCGACTTAAATTTGTTTCCAGCCACAGCCGCCGTTTACAGGATTGCAACGGAACTTCCAACACCACCTATAATTGTATCGTGGGGAGGTGCTTCCGGCGTATTCTGGCCATCTTCCACTGGGAAGGACAGCAGTTAACTTGTTACCTGCGACACTCGAAGCTGAAGCTACGATGGCGCGCGTACTCCTTGCTCAAACCCATAGAACCTGGAAATCAACCATCGTGAACTTCATGATCCCATCCTTTTGCATTGGGCTGTCGCCTAATACACCGTCTGACTGGAACCCCACGCGTACGACTTCTCCCAGGCCAAGTGGAATTCAACAACAGTTTCGGTTAGTCACGGGGAGAACTAACTCATCTATCTTAACTCACTACTTACCATCTCGAAGACCTCCCCTCTCTTCTCATGACATCATTCAACCCAAGATCGCTTCTCTTTTGGGAACAGTATCACAAATGGACGTCGACGCAACCTTGCCCCAACTTGAACGTATTTGCAAGTTCGGGTGTGCGAAGATGCTTAGAAGGGTGAATGAAGATAAACAGGGTACCTTCGCTCTGTTCTTTCTTGGTGATCAGGAGAACGGAGCTCAAGAGTGAAGTCGATCATTGATCATGTCGGGCATCCTGCTTTCGTTGCGGGGAATACGCAGTGAGTTTCCCTTCCTTCTTTTCACTTTTCACTTCTCTCTCTTTCTATTACGGCTCTCTAATAATACGTCCACTCTTACAGTGCCGACATTGGTATGATGTCAACGGTATACCAGTCACTTGGTACCACGAAGGTTGGGAGAACGTGAGCAAGTATCGATATATTCTGCATTGGTGAGTCGCTTTCCGTCCCCATGTCACTCAATCCATATCCTAATTTCCCCACCTCCAACAGAACGCATACAACTCATTTCCAGAATTTGGACAGGCTCCGAGCTGGTTGAGAGAGCTGCGCGTGAAATCGTAGAGGACTGGAAGCAAGAAGTTGACGAAAAGGATTGGGATTGGGCAGGGATCATATTAGAAGAGGAGGGATTTGTAGGCCCAACAGATGGTGTCTTGTGCTTTACTTGATGATATCGTACTCAAGACGGGTTGTTTGCATATTCCAATGCCAATGTCCATATTCTAGTCTGGCCGTACACGTTTCAGATGCAAACAGCTGTCTAAATTGACCATGATGAAGTGAGCTGAACCAGCCGCCGCCTGAGCGATAATCAATTATTATCAATACTCGAAAAGTACATCGTAGTCTCCCCGGAACCATTCAAGATGATACCATATACTTTCATCCCCACCGACCGCGAACGCCATGACTTCATAACCCCAAGCCTGGCCCAAGCCTTCCATTCATCCTCATGGGACGTAGCACCGACACCAACACCCTTCAGGTTCTTTCTTCACCTCATCGCCTCCTCGTCATCCCGGTGGCATACGAAGAATGACGCCGGCGCTTTGCAGCATCATGCGAAATTGCAGGCACCTGAAAGCCGGGAAAGGAAAGGCGGGTTGCAAGCGCTAGCGCCGTTGTTCCAATGGCATTGTCCGTAGGTGGTCCGAGTCGTAGGTCCAGGACTTGCAGATACGTATGAGAAGTTTGCTTCATCACGGGATGCAAGAATTGGATGTGTTGGTGTTCCATCAGAGGATGGGTAGAGTGAGAGCACGGGCTGGTGGCGGGGACAAATCCAGTTCTGGACAATGTTGTAGCGGGAGGATATTTAAACTCGACTTGAAGATCACTGGCAGAGGAATTGGGGCAATGGATCCTTGAGCCCATCTGGCATTGTCCTATCAATCCAGAGCATGTCTGCCAAAATATTAATATGATGTATACGATAGGAAGAAGAGATACTAACCTGGTATGAATATAACAAATCTTTCTCCGTTCTTGTTACTTCGTCATGACTCTCTCAGCCTATCCTATTCCTCTTTCCTTGTCCACTTCCTCATCCCTCGCCTCGTCTGCGGTTTCTCCGAGATGAGATCAAGCATGTCTTCGCCCGTCTCTGAATCTTCGCCAGCTTCATGAATTCCCGGTGAACGGCGTTGGTGCGCGGTTACATCCTAAGCCTGGGTGGATGAAGGAAGTGCACCCCTCGTGACCAAGCCTTGGCCTCGTCAAGTTCCTCGAGGCCCATGCAAGCAACCGCCGAATTTGTACCCCGAAAGAAGGTGCAATTCGGGAAACGGTTAGGATGCGGCCAGGGGATGACGGTTCGGACCTTTTGGCTCCTGGGTGCAGGGGAAAGGATAGAGGGGAAGGGATGTCTTCTTGCTTTCGTGTGCGTGTTTTCGTTGGAACATGGGGATGCATCGCTCTGGGTTCTCGGTAGGGAGTAACAGTTCCTCCTCGTCAGACACTCTAAGCACAAAAACCGTGACTGCCTGTTGGAGGTGGAAGGGATCTCAAAGTTATCCTGGCCTCCGCCTGCTCCACGACCACAAACTCGCGCATTTTGAACTAGGGAGAGAGCGAGTTGGATGGGGGAAGGAGGTAGGCAAATAGTTGAATTCGAGGAGGGAGGCGCATGCGAATAGCAAGGGGAAGAAGGAGAGTATGTTTATGGGTGGCGAGGGATGCGGGTAGGGGTGATTTTGATCCGGGAATGAAGAAGGGGAAGGATGGGACGAGATGGAGCTGCGTTGGTCTCGTTGCTGTTCTTTGCCTTCTCCAGGGCATCTTCGAGTTGAAAGACGGGAATACTTGGCCCTTGGCCATGAACGCCTTCATAGTCATGGTTATTACCCCGTGATAGCTTGACGCATCTTCAAGTTCCTCAGCATGGCGTAGTCCAAGTTGATGATAGCAGAAGTGGCGAATTGCCTGCGCTGGGTGGTGCGCCAAACTTGTATTGAAGGATTTCGGTAAGGGAGGTTTATATTCGGGCAGGACCTGCAAACGAGTTAGGTGGATGTAGCAGAAGTGAGTTCGGAAGGAAACGTACGCCAGTAGTGGTGTACATTCATGCAATTGAGGTTAAATATTCTCTTCCCTGGTGCGGGAGCTGGTTGTCCAAGTTTACAAGTAGAGAAGGATGGCCCGGGGAGGGTGCTTGGGGGAGAGAAAAGACCCCCGAATGGGATGTGGAAGAGATGGCGCCAGTAGAGGACAAGGATCGTTGATTGTTGGAGGTATAGTCATCCCAGAGTAACGTTGGGGTAGGTTTGTGTAAGATTTCCTAGATATGGCCGTCTGTAGGAAGCTTTAGAGGGAGGTATATGAAGCAAAAAAAAGTAAAGAAAGACGTACGTCGATTTGTAACCCTTTGCGCCAACTCCGTGAGATCTCTGGATGGCTGGGAGTTCTGCTATGAAACGACGCTGACTTGAAGTTGAGAAGACTCGAAGCTAAAGCCTTCCATGAACGAATCTTCTTCAGTGTCGCGCTCCGTGTCCATGTCCACGTCGGTGTTTGTGCTTTCGTCAAGATGCATTGACAGCTGGATATTCGTAGGCGTTCTGGCTGGTTGACGAAGAAAGGATATTGTCCCGGTGATTCCTCGTAGGAAGAGCCGGTTGAATCTAGAAAGTAGAATAGGTGAGCGGGGAGGTAACAAATGGCTTGGTATGTTAACGTACAGGTTTGAAGAGTCGCGGGGATTTCGCCTCGAGTTCTTAGTTCAACATGGAACCCTGATTGCACGTGTGTACATGCAGTAGCATCCGTCTCTCCTTTTATTCTCTCAAACTCGTTATTTTAACGAGATATGTAGAGTTTCGAGGCTATGAAAAGACGAGGGACATGGGGAAGATTGGATGCGATTGACCTAGACCAACACAGGCTGGATGGAATCTTCGGACCGTGTCCGAGTCTCTCAACTTGTCACTCATTCGTTACAAGGTCACGTGGTGTGACATTTCCTTTTCTTTCTTTTTCCCCTTCTTCGAATTAAATCGACCACCGTTCTTGTCAGTTTGGGGGTAGTAGACGCTAAGCAAGGGCTAGAGCTGGAGGCTATTATGATGACTATCTGAAGATACGAACAAATGAAGATAACAGGCGCAGAGGAATGGCTAATTTCAATGGCATAGACTCTATTTTCTGCCAGGAATCAGCCATGAGTAAACCCTATGAACTGGATTGATAGTTGAAAAGCTACGAGTCAATCAAGACAGCAGGTCAAAAGGGACGGACACTTTCAATGCCACGAACACTATTTTCCTCTAGGCATTGCGGCCGTTGGGTTAGGAGAACGTGAGCAAGCATCCTTCATCGGTGAGTTGTCCCTCATTTCACTCGATCCATATCCTAATAATCCCACCTCCAACAGAACACAGAACTTCTTTTCCGCGACTGGACTGGGCCCGAGCTTGGTTGGTTCGCGGGTGGGAATTTCTTGAGCCTTGAGGGTGTTCGAGGCTGCTGAGAACGCCGCGCGTGAAACCGCAGGAGAGAATGAGAAGCAAGATGATGATTAGGCGCGAAAGAGGGGGAATGGAAAAGGGCTTGATAGACGTCAAGTTTTCACCCACCTAGAACACGTTTCTGCTTCTGGCTTCGGATCGGAGGAGGTTTATACATACCATTTTCACGCACTTGAACACGAAGTTGTAAATTTTAGAGATACTTTGCCTTTCTATGGGACTACAAGTTGAGCGGACCTTTGGCTTCACTTGAACAGGCTGTGGCAGTGCAAACGCCTCTGATCTTCAGTCGTCCTTCTTTCAAATTGCTTGCTCCTCTTTACGACAACTTTACGACGTATGCAGTCCATCATGGGCTGATAGTGACTCTTAGACCAACGAAGTCACAACGAACCTCGGCATCATACAACATAGCTGAAGTGAAGGCGAGGAATGGTCCTACAAACTAAGGTCGAGCCTCGAGGGACTCCATCGAATCGAGAAGGTTGCAACATTTCAGCTTTTCGCAAATAGTGGCAACCTCAATAGAATCTCTTTGATCTATCATAAGTTACATGTTACCGTACAGGAACAACTGTCGACAGGCGCTTTATCGCCTGCTCAGCAGTTTGATGAAACCGGTGCCTGTACCCTAATACAGCCTGTCCTTGTACCTTTACTTCGTCCTCCCCCCACTGGGATAGTTGGCCTCGTAAATCAGTCCGTGTTGTATTCTTCATTCACCATCCAAGGTTAACCTTCCTTCTCTCACAGAGCCCCAAGCATGTTATATCTGCTGCTATTCGGGGCGGTAGCCCTGTCTGGGTATCTTTCCTGGAGACTCGGACACTGGTGGCACCTACACGGCCGAAGGAAAATATCGTCTCCAAGCTTCAAGAATGAAAATCCCGGCTCAAGCTCAAACTTTTTCGGGAACCAGAATGTTTCCCCGGAGCTACAAGCCCGTACTCTAGGTCTCAGAAGACCGATACTATGTGGAGGAGGATAGGCGCATCCTGCAAGAATATACTTGGGCGTCTTACAAGGGCCTGCCGCCTATGATGAAGCAGGGGATGGAGTTGGTTGTCTTGAGGGCGCTATTGCAGAACCAAAGTGATGTCTCATACGACGCTTGCTTAGCATGTCTACAAAATCACGAGGGTTTTCAAGCTCTTCTTCTTGAGGGTTGGGAGAAGGGGACGTTTCAAACTATGCGCAGTAATCGTGAGTGTCCCCCGCAAGCCATTATGATATCAGCTTACTGAACGCATTCCATTAGCTACTTTTCTTCTGCTCACCGAAGTTCACCCCTTCCACGTGCCAAAGGATGATACCTCCCCTGAGAGACCTGGTGCATCCGGAGACGAACCCGCCTCTTGTGAGTAATGTAAAAGCTTACACGTGAAGAAATACTCATCAACCTGTGCATCTTCAGTGCTCAGTGAAGCTGCTGGCGAAGTCCCGGAACAAGCTTCAGCAGTTGTGGTAGACATAATCGGTGGGTACGAACACGAAACACACGACGAAGGCGGCGAGGAGAATGAAAGGGTCCTTGCCTCGCCTATATCCATGGACGGGACAACACGAGAGGTCAAGAACATCATGTTGGAGATCCACGGAAGCGATTTTGTTGCAGGCGGAGACATTTACAACGTCGCCGGAGATGTATGGCGTATCACCTGTAAGTGCAATTACTGCAAATACGACATCAAAGGTTGACCATTGTTGACGATTGATCGATTATAGATTCAAGTGAGTTCTCATCATTGTAGGTCGCTCACGCGTGGGGCTTAACTCAGTACAGGTAACGACCATAACACGGCCGATTGGTTCTTTTCCGTCGACTACCGAGCTACGCACAATGAGATCGCGAAGAAACGATCAAAGAACACCGGCGGGTGGTTTCTTCGATCGAAGACATATAGAAAATGGTGTACATCTCCTCAACAGAGACTTTTGTGGTGTCCCGGAATACGTAGGTGCTTTCATACTTAATTCGACACCTTTCTAATCGCATCACCCTACAGCTGGTGTTGGCAAAACGGTCATGGCGTAGGCTTTTGTGTTATCTCAATTTATCCTATCCCAATAACTGGTGTCTCTTTAGCTCCCTCATTGTAGATCATCTGCGAACGTTCGATGAATCCCAAAACTTCGTCGGCGTCATCTACTTCAGCTACAAGCTCCGAAGTCACCAAAGCAAACTCGCCATCCTTGAAGCTCTCTCTAGGCAGATGTTCGAAATTCATCCCCAACCCGCCTTTAATGACCTCCACAACTCGCATGAGAACCGAAAAACACGGCCCACAGAGGTTGAGCTTCGAACCGCTCTGTCGACTGCCATCCGGGACTACCAGAACTGTTACCTTGTCCTAGACGCACTTGACGAATACAGCGTGCACTACAGCGATAAGCAGGTCCGCGAGGTGATCGTGGAGGTCCTGTCGCTTGGAGAGAACGTGAAGCTCCTCATAACCTCGCGCGTTCTTGGAAATATGCAGACAACTTTTGGGGAACTGGAAGCCGACACCCAGGAGATAATTGCCGATAATATGGATATGGCCGTTTATCTGGTTGAAAGGGTAGCATCCTTGAAGGCCAGGCTCGACTTTGAGGTATCGGATGAGTTCTCGAAGCATATCGTGGAAGCGGTCGTAGCGGCCGCAAAAGGGCGGTATGTGGCTTTCATGTGTCATGTCCTAGCCATGTTCTGACGACTGAAAACTAGGTTTCTCATCGCAGAACTGGGCATGAATCTCTTAGCCGAACAGCTCAATCTCGGAGACCTCGAAGATGCCCTTGAAAATCTGCCTAACGAAATCGACACCACCTATATCCACGTCTTAGAGCTTATCAAGACCTATTCTGATGCCCGAAGGGAGCTCGCAATGAAGGCGCTGATGTGGGTTGCTTATGCACAGCGGCCCCTTTCTGTTCGAGAACTTCAACATATGCTTGCCATCAAACGTGGCAAGAAGGAGACGCATAAATATGTCACTCCCCTATCAACAATTACGGGTCTCTGCGCGGGCCTTATTGTTGCGCAAGCCCCAGAATGGTACCACGTGTCGGAGGATGAGAGGACCGTGAGATTCGTTCGTGAGTAGTTCATTCACTGGACCAAGGGTCAGTGTTGACATTGGCACCTCAGATTTCACAACCCAAGAATTTTTTGGGCGGTTTCAACGCAAATACTTCATCAATGCTCACAAAGAGATGTTTTCAACTTGTATTGAATACCTCTCAATTGCAGGGAACCACATTCTTCCAGCCCAGTTTACTTGGGAGGATTATTATCAGGATTGGTCTCAACTTGAAACCCGCCTCCCCTTGTATGAATATACAGTGTCTAAATGGGGGTACCATGCAAACAAACACCACGACTCACTTTCCAAGGAGGTACTTGAATTCCTACTAGGGAGTATCCGACCGATACGGCTCAGCTGCGACTTTTTAATGCGTAGTTGGGGCAATCCCCCAATTGGAAAGGATGCACCCAGCATATTTCTAGCCGCCTATCACGATCAAGATAACGCATTGTCAGTGCTGTTGGATCGCATGGACGACATTCCCCGCACAGGGTCACGAATGACCCCAATGCATATTGCAGCCATTGAAGGGCGGGCAAATGCTATGAAGAAGCTGCTGCAATGGTTGAGACCATGCCACGAGGATGAGACCCTTACCTGCGGTGACGTTCCCGCGGGATCCAGGGTACGTCCACGCAGAGACCCCGCATACACAAGTCTTCTAGGAGATGCACCAGACGAGGACGGCAGGACACCTTTTAGCTATGCGGCCCAATACGGCCAGGAATCAATTGCCAAGCTCCTTATCGAACACGGAGATATTGAAGTAGATTCAAAGGACAATGTTGGCATGACCCCTTTTTCATATGCGGCTAGGTCAGGTCAGGAGCCGATCATCAAGCTCCTGCTTGAGCACGGAAGCATCAAAGTGGACTCAAAAGACAACAATGGGCGGACACCATTTTCATACGGGGCCGAGCTTGGTCAGGAACCAATCGTCAACCTCCTGCTCGAGCACGGAGGCGTTGACGTGAACTCAAAGGACGGCAATGGCTGGACTCCCTTGTCCTACGCAGTTCGGTGGGGCCACGACTTAATGGTCAAGCGCCTCCTTGAGCACGGGAGCATCGAAGTGGACTCGAAGGATAACGACGGCCTGACTGCCCTTGCCCATGCAGTAGAGCATGCCCACGAGTCAATCATCAAGCTCCTGCTTGATCACGGAAGTGTTGACGTAGATTGGAAAGCCACAAATGGTCGATCTCTCCTTTCATACGTGGCTGGGCGGGGCCAGGAGTCAATCGCCAGGCTTCTGCTTGAACATGGAGGTGCCGATGTGGATTCAAAAGACAACGACGGACGAACCCCTTTTTCATACGCGGCCGAGAATGGTCATGCCTCGATCATCGAGCTCCTTCTGGACCATGGGGGCGTCGAGGTGGACTTGAGGGACAAGGACGGCCGGACTCCCCTCGCACATGCGGCATTGAGGGACGAGGAGTCAATCATCAGGCTCCTCCTGGGATTTGGTGGTGTCCAGGTGGATTCCAAGGATAACACTGGCCGCACTCCCTTTTCATATGCGGCTCAGTGCGGTCCAGAGTCGATCGTCAAGCTCCTCCTTGAGCATGGAGGTGTTGAGATGGACTCCAAGGACAGCGTTGGCCGGACTCCCTTTTCATACGCGGCTCAATGTGGCTCAGAGTCAACAGTTGGGCTCCTTCTTGAGCATGGGGGAGGGGTCGAGGTGGATTCGAAGGGTGACAATGGACGGACTCCCTTTTCATATGCCGCTGAGCGAGGCCATGACTCAATTATCAAGCTTCTGCTTGAGCGTGGAGGCGTGAATGTGGACTTGAAAGATGATGATGGCAGGACACCCTTTTCTTATGCTGCAGAGAATG
The DNA here is from genome assembly GCA_944990035.1 of Clitopilus passeckerianus. Taxonomy (NCBI): domain Eukaryota; kingdom Fungi; phylum Basidiomycota; class Agaricomycetes; order Agaricales; family Entolomataceae; genus Clitopilus; species Clitopilus passeckerianus. Next base: position 677,846 of record CALYLX010000098.1, read on the forward strand.
GCCATGAGTCGATCATCAGACTCCTCCTTGAGCATAGAGGTGTCGAGGTGGACTTGAAGGACAACAATGGCCGTACTCCTTTCTCATATGCGGCGCAGTGCAGTTCGGAGTCGATCGTCAGGCTCCTCTTCGATTATGGACCTATCGAGATCAATCCAAGGGACAGCAGCGGCCGAACTCCCTTCTCATATGCTGCTGAGCGAGGCCAGGAGTCAATCATCGGGCTCCTGCTCGACGACGGTGGTATTGAAGTGGACTTGAAGGATAATGATGGTAGGACCCCCTTTTCATACGCGACTGAGTGGGGGCAAGACGCAATTATCAAGCTTCTCCTTGACCATGGCGGTGTCAATGTGGATTCAATGTGCACCAATCGCCGGTCTCCCTTTTCATATGCGGCCGGCTGGGGCCGGGTCTCAACCATCATGCTCCTTCTCGAGCATGGCGGGGTTGATGTGGACTCGCAGGACAACGATGGCCGTACACCCCTTTCATACGCAGTGGAGTCTCACCAGAAGTCGGTCGTCGCCGTCCTTCTCAAACATGGGGGCGTCGAGGTGGACTCCAAGGACAGTTATGGCCGGACCCCCCTTTCATATGCGGCTTCGATAGGGTCAGAGTCCATCACCGAACTTCTTTTTGAACATAGAGGCATTGAGGTGGACTCAAAGGATAACGACGGTCGGACTCCCTTCTCATACGCAGCTGCAAGTGGTGCGGAGTCAATAATCCGAATTCTCCTGGAGCATGGGGGCGTCGAGGTGGATTTGAGGGACTCTGGTGGCCGGACTCCATTTTCGTACGCAGCTCAGAGTGGTGAGGAGTCTCTCATCCGACTCCTCCTTCATCGTGGGGGTATCAAAGTGGCTACCCAAGATAACATGGGACGTAGCGCCCTTTCTTGGGCCAGCAGCGGTGATTGCTGGATTCGGGACCAATCAAAAGTCCTTGGCGCTATTCGACTTCTTCTTACGCACGGTTTGGATGTAAATTTGGTGGATTACGAGGGCAGGACCGCGCTTCATTACGCGAGGCAAGTTGTCAAGGCATCAGACTACAGATCAAGGCACTGGCAGTGTGTCGTAGACTTGTTGGAGGCAAGCGGGGCAGTTGAGTTACCGTTGAGTGGTACCACTGTGGACCAAATTATTTAAACTCGTACATAGTACATTTCAACAAGTGTGGAATGACATGTTGCTCCAATACGGTACTCGAGATAAACTGCACATATGTCGCGATTTTACTTGTCACTGAGTACCTGCTCATCCTTCAACGTTAATGTTCATCATTCAACCTTGAAGCCATGAACATTTCCAACTATACTGTGAACCGTACAATATTCGATAACATAAGAACGAATCGATCGGCCACTTCACGATGTTGCCGTCGCTTTCCGCGCTCTTTCCCATCACTCCCCGTCGCTGGGCCCATTGCCTCCATGATGGCTCAGAGGTTTGGGTCTCGGGCCAGGTGCTTGGGCAGTTCCCATCCTCCAAACTGTTCAGACTTCCCCCCCTCAACCATGAACGTTGAGAGGAAAATAAAGATCGTTTCCTATCTTGTATCAAGCACGGAAGCATCGGGGCTGAGAGAAATACCATTATACGCAGACGGTCGTCGGTCCAGGACCTGCAGATACGTAGAAGATGTCTGCTTTCGAGCCATCCCCATAGCAGGCCGAGGGTGAATGTGGGGCAGCAGGGGTGCGGAGGTTGGTCTCTCATAGAGAATAGTCAGCGAGAGCGGTTAGCAGGGACAAATCCAATTCTGAAGCAATCTAGTAACGCGAGGATGTTTAGATTCAAGTTGAGGACCACTGGCGGAAGAAACAATGGAATGGATGCTCGAAGATCGTCTGCCTTTGTCACATCTAATTCCGGAGCAGTCTAAAAACAATAAATATTAATACGATGGATATGATAAGGATAGAAAGAAGAGGTACTAACTGTGCATGAATATGATCGAATCTTGCCCCGTTCTTGCTGCTTCATTCTCCCAGCCTATCCGTCAATTGCTCATCAGCTCCATCCTCCTCCACTCCTCTCCCTGAGCCTGCATGTAGGCTCGGTTCTCTCATCCACCGCCGGTATGACCCCAAGTATCAAGCGCCAAGCCCATGATGCATCGCAGCGGCCAACGCTTGCAGGGGGTGGAAAGAAGCCACAGCCGCTTTAGGGTCCTCGTCGTCCTCGCCTTCCTCCCCCGCAGCTGTACGTTTTGCAACGCATAGAAGAACGCGCTTTCGAGCCCGGGGGTGCATCACTGTATCTTCAGCGTCGGAGGGTGAAGAAAGGAAAATATGCGAAGTGGTCCCAGGCTCCACTTCCAGGAACTGGTGGGCGAGCTGGAGGAAGGAGGCGAGTGCTCGTAATTGGTTGGATTCGCGGAGAGTGGTGAATGTGGGTTCTTAGGTGGAAAGGGATGCGGCCAGGGCAGGTGGTGAGATGAGAGGTGACTTTGACTCCAACTTGGGAGCAGTTGCGTAAATTAGGATGGGGGAGGAGGGGCGGGATTGCGTTGTTCTTGTTCTCGTTTCGCCTTCTCCTCGGCATCTGCGGGAGTGCTTGGTCGTTTGTCATGAACACCTTCATCTTCGTCGCCTTGTTGATAACTTGGACGCATCTTCCCCTACAGTAGCGTGGTCGACGTTAGCGAGGTGCTGGGTACGCCGGCCTCGTTTTTGGGAGATTTTGGCGGGGTCGGTTTATATCCGAGCAGGACCTACGAACGGGTTAACAAAGTGAAACAGAAATGAGTTTGAAAGGAAACATACGCCAGTAGTAGGGGGGGGGACATTCATGCGTAGTGCGATTGGCCATGTACCCGAGGTTTGAACGTCACTGGTGTTGGAAGGACACAGGATGAGGATATCAAGGTTTGGTGTATGGTAAATTTGGCGAGTAGACAAAGACAAAGGGAAGACATCGGTCGAGGCCACGCACTCAATTCAGAAAGTAATACATCGATGGTCCCTTTCCGTTCCTTTCGACGGCGTACCAATTTTGGTCATAGCTCAAGGGTGTGTTGCTGAGTCATGGACTGCCAGGAGTTCTTTCATCGCATAAAGCATTTCTCGAATACCACGATGGCAGTTAGACTCTGGCAGAACGACATGTGAATAGTGTGCACCTATGCAGGAAAACACTTGTTGCGTTCAAAAATGTTGTAAAATATTCCTCATTATATTGCCGTTTTGACTTAAAATATGCTTACTTAACGCTTCAGATTTATCATTTTCTTATGTTTTACAAACGTTTTTGGAAATCGTACAAATGTCAATCAAATTTGGAATTATATTTAAATTTTTAACGCAAACTTTGCCATTTGGGACAACAAATGCTGGCTTGCTCTCCGTGCCATGTGCTATCCCCAACAAATCCACGATGCAGCAATGAACCTGACACAAAAGACTCATCTCCCAACTGAAGAATTGTTCTTCAACCTATTGGCATCGCCCCGATGGCGGGCTTCCGAAATGACATTGAGAACTGGGTGGTGGTACAAATTTCAAGAGCGAGTACAAGATTTATGAGTCAACATGTTAGAGGAGGTAGGCATAGTCATAGAAATCAGAGACGATGAAAATGTTTCAGGTCAACGAAATGGGTTGGGGAAGCGACGCCTGAACGCTAGCGCCCTGAAAACAGATCCGGGCTCCATGGAGTTTCGTCGTCCACCGACCCACTGGCAGGAGCAACAGTCTTCTCTTCCACGCGAATCCCAACACCGTTGAGATCCCAGACGTGCACCTCTTTGTGCGGCGGGGCGGATATGTCGATTAGGTGTCGAAGTGGCCCGTCATTCCTCTTGACATAGACTTGGGAACGTGAGGAATCAGTCGACAGATTCAGTTTTTTAAGGAGAAAATAAGCTGACCACGTCGCACAATATGTGCTAGTACGTCTTTGTCGAGTTCCCTTGCTTCCGCTTTGCCCCGCAAGTCGTCTCCGTGCTCAATTTGGAACGCTACGGGTTTGATCCGCAGCTATAAATTTGGATTAATATCGAGTTGAAAGGTTGAAGTACGACTGCTTACGCTGATGAAACACTTTTCCCAGTGCACCGTAAAGTACTCATGGTATACTTCCTTGTCCTTTACCAAAGTAGGTGCAGCAAGACCGCTGGCTCGGCCTTCGCCGTGGTTCGTCACGTAGGACACAGCGTAGCTAGGTGATTTCAAGTTTCAGTCACTGGAAAGTCACACAGAGTCCCTCCACTCCGACACTCACCTAATCTTGTCGCCTCGCTCATAGCCAGGACCACGTACTGCGTCATGCACGTCCAGCCCATTCTTCGCGGCAAACTCCAAGGCCTGTTTTTCCTTACTAGGTGCTTCAATATGAATATCAACAGCGGGTCCGTTTGGAACATTGGGGGGCGCATTGTGTTGCCAGCGATCCGCTGATTTGTTTGGGGTTAGAGCATTGCTTGACCGAACGATCGATATCCGAGCTTACCAGAGATGCGCCATCTGTGGGCCGTTTCACGAATAACTCTAGTCGAAGCTTCAAAGTAGGCCGACTGAACACCTAAGTATCCCGTATTGAGTGCTACTGTGAGTTCGTGGACTTGCTCCTTATCGTGTTCATAATTGTCCCTTGAGCCCGTTCTGTAAATTGTACGACATCCTGTGAGTGACAGCACAAAAATGAAATTGTGGGACGAACTGCACAAGGATCAGCTTCTTTATCGTGTAATGCCAGCGTGTGAGGGGGAACTTTGCCCAGCCTACTCCATATGCTGGATATTCGTCGGTGAAGCTGTAGTGACTATCAGCGATGTTCCTAAATGAATATACTTCAGAGACTTACAAACAAACCTGTCTGGACCTCTCCGACTCCTTGTAGCTCGAAATCGAAGAAATATCCTCGTGCCGCCTCTCCCAGAGCTTCTCAAGGAATCCAGGCGCTCCCGAAGCATCTCCCAGAATGAAATCCGCGGAATGCTTCGCGTTGCGAATCGCCTACACATGAGGGAAGGTTAGCATGGTCGGAATCTTGTATCCCAAAGAGTCAAAACTTACGGCTTCTAAATCACCCACCCACGCTTCCCTGATGGCCATGTATCCGGCTATATTTATCTATTTAATCGCGCGACGCACGTATCTCAACGACACTCACACATAAGATCAGCGTTCTCCGAGGTGAAGACAGAATGGGCCCAGTAAGAGCGTAGCGTTAACATCATCTGAAAATGAATTAGGCTGCGAGAATACGTTGCATTATGCCACTGGTTTCTCACCTTATCATAGGTTAACAACCAGTTAACGCCCAGAACGTAAAGGTCAAGAATCTCTTGCGTAGGAGGCATATGGTCGGTCATGTAGGTCTCCAGGTCTTGGACAGCCTCCTTAAGCTTGGCGTACTTCAATTGCAATTCCCCCGTGTTGCGTCCTTCTGCACCCAGGTAATGTTTGATTTCTTGGTTCTCGTTATAGGAAATGAATGAGTGGAGCCTCTCGACGTGATCGTTCCACCAATCACTGGAAGCTCGAGTTTCAGTGTCCGACTAAGAAAGGAAAACGAAGAAATGACTTACATAGCGTGCCTAATATCCACTTCGTGTTTCTCATACGCCACGTGAACCTCTTTTAACTCCTCTTCTCTCTTGTCATCTCCACGGCGGACCTTATTGTTTTCTTCCGTTTTTTTAATTTCCGCGTTGAGTTCGGCGATGTCCTTGGCCACCGCTTCTCCCAACGTGTCAAGTTCAGCGGACAGGTGGGTTTGGAGCTCGTCAAGTCGTTTCTTAAGGGCAATCTTGGTGTCCGAAATTGCAGCGGAGGACTCTTTGATCAAGGCCTTAACGTCGTTCAGGTCGGGTAGAACTGCCTCCGTTGTCGACTCCTGTGTATGACTCCCACCAAAGATAGACTCTACAGCGGAGATACCCTTAGATACGAGGGGCCCTGACAGAGATATTCTTTGAGATGTCGCACAACAATCGGAGAGAAAATACTCACCAACACCAGGAATAAGATCCGTTAGACCAGGTAATAACTTGCCAGCTTGCTTGAGCAAAGAGCTTGGCTCCCACTAAATCATAGCGAAATTCAATACATCAGCAAATCGCCGAAAAACAGATCCGAGAGGAGGTCACCTTCACATCGGGAGCTATGACGTGGGTAACGCCTTCAGCAACTTTGCCCAGAAAACCAGTGATTGAACCCCAGATGCCCATGGTTCAGATGCGACGGTAGAGATTGTCCGAAGCGATGGCGAAAAGAGCCAGGACGTGAGGGTATTTATACCCCTCGCAGTTAAGAATCGGCGTCGTCCGCGGCCAAAAAAAGACGAATTGTTGGAGGCATCGATAACGCAAAGTCAGATGGTAATTGAGAGACCGCGCAGGTTCTCATGACTAGTGGTGGTGCATTCCAGGTGTCCTCAATCGCAGTGACACGCGGTTCAAGATGGTCCTGATTCAGTAAATCCATACACGTTCTGCCACACGACGAGGTGGCCGAAGCCCAGAATAGCCTCTTCAATCAGTTTGTGGAATCTACGCAGCAGAGAAGTAGACAGGAGCAATGTTTGTTCAATCATTAGAAGCGTCCAAGACAATTCATGTGGCTCATGGAATGATTATCGTGTCAAGGAGGCTGTCAATCTACGGCGTATCGGAGCCAGGTGCCTCATTTGCGATGGTTCTAGCCGCTTCGAAACAGTGTGCCGGAGTCATATATCATCGGCAAACTATGTCTTTGAGATACAAACAAGGAAAGAATCCAAGAATGCCAGGCATGGTACCAGTTAACGAGGAGTGGGAGGCGTAATTACGAAGCAATCGTGAGGTCTATTCTGACAGCTTGTATGCAATCATATGGATTTGTGACTGTGGTGCATTTCCAGAGTGAACGCCGCCCTAGAACAATTGGGCAGCATTCAGGATGTCACCGGCAGCGAGTTGGAATTCCTCCGAGCATGATCTAAAGTCTCAAACGCAGTTAAGAATGTTTGCAGACCTACGAGTGAAGACGCGCATCGGTTTCGAGATGAGGCTGAGGATACGAAGCTCAAGAAACTCCGTCACGAAGAGGAGGAGGCTGAGTCATGCCCTGGTGTCCATCAGTGGTACTGGTAGAGTCATCCCGATAATGGTCAGGCAATGGAGCCAGCTGTCGAAGGTCAAGTCATGAGTTGCAGCCCCATGAACAAGTGTGATAGTTTTGACAAGGGAAATGACCTGTCAACAATTGTGCTTCTCGGAATGGCCATTCGTCGTCACAGGGATGCGGGTTGAGTATCGTTCGGAAATAGATGAGATGGTGCAAGGTTCAAGACCATCGTGTCATAGTCCCATTCTTGAAAGGGAACGTGTCGACGGCCCCGGATCCACATAGGGGTTTTTCACAGGAAGATGCAGGATGAGTTTTGGATTGGGAAAGTTGAAAGCGGTTGGAACAGTCGAATGAGGAAAGTGATACTCACTAACTAGCCACGGGATCGCAAACAATCAAGTCATGCCTCAGGCTGTCCGTCTGGGAGGCTTGTAATTTTTGGGGGTTTCGCTGCCAATAAGCCCGATGACGTCACGAGCTTAGGACGTCCAAATATTTCCCGGAATTTCCAACTCCCAAGCAGTCTGGAGAATTCACCGACTGTCATTAGTGTCGTGCGTTCTTTCCTTTGATTGCTCGTCCATTCTTTACTCCTCCCTTCTTCCTCCTTCGTCTCCTCGTCTCCTTCACTGACGCCTTCCTCACATCCTTTTGACCGAATTCCTCATAAAATAGACCGGAATCAAAACTACATCAGAGCAAACCTATGCCAACTTACGCCCCCGCAAATTCCAGAACTCATCTCCTAGGACTCGACTGTCCCCGAGCTCGGAGGCCTTACGGGTGGGTATTTCCCGGTGGTGTTGAGGGACGTGGAGAGGGTCGCGAGGGAAATACGCGGGGAACAGGAGAAAGAGGCAAGAGAAGGGAGGAAGGAGAGGAGATCAGGAGGTTTATTGGAAGAGGAGCCGTATGTAGGTTGGGTGGAACGGAAGGCTAGATCGATTTTCATTTCATGCTTGATCTAACTTTCTACACTACACTTGAAGCTTGACGTCTCTTATGACGAAGAAGTGTCACATATATATATTGTAATTGACGTTTGATTGTCATACTTTTACTCTCAAATCCTTCTCGACTGAGCTCCTAGCATACTAAGCCTCATAGCACGGACATGGACACTCGAAGCTTGAAGCTTGATATGAGGGGGAGACTGAGGTGCATTGGAATGTGGTACATTGTATGTATAGTATGTAAGTATATCGATGGGAGGTGACTCGGTTGTGTAGAGTATTGGTACGCTGTCTGTTTTTGCCTCGTCTCGCTACTGAGGAGTGCCAGTGCCGGTGACTCGGGGGAGAGGCCTGGATGGGACTGGGACTGGGGTCAGTGGGCGTTGACGGTGGCGGTGGCGGAGGGAATGAAAGTGAGAGGGAGAGTGGGCGTAAAGTGGGGGTAACTCTAAGACGCATTCACTCCAGCTCTCCTCAGCTCTTCTTCTTCTTCTCCTCCTCCTCCCCGCTTAAAACCGGTTGTCGTCCAGCCTGCAGAGCGGAGAACGGGAATGTGGATGTGGAGGACACGACTGCTATCCGATCTAATCAGATCCGAGTTCGCCAGTGGGGTACGGGAGGAGAAGGGAGCTACCAGTCGGTCTCTCCTACAACCGGGGACGAGATGCATAAAGTGGGAGGTGTGCGAGTCAATATCATGATATGTTCAACTCGGACATCGGGAAGTCACAGTAGGGTTCTCCCCAATTTCAGGCTGGAGTAACTGAGTGCCAGCGGGTGACCGTTAATGGTAGAGACGCATGCCATGTGGAGTGTATGGTGATTGAAAGGGTGAAAGTCGAGCAGTCTCCTTGGGGTACGCCGCGGCAAGGGTTTGGAACTTGAGTAGCAATGGCGTGTATCGCCTTAACTTGGGCTGGGGTCGCGCAGCGGGAGATGTTAACGTGATTTGGGGTGCCTGGGATGAGAAGGGATTGTATGCGTTAAAACTGGCGGAGACTTGGAGGATTGATGATTTGTTGTTGGAAAGAGTGCCAGGACAGATTGGTGGTGTGTTCTTGAACACACGAAGGCATGAACGTCCATATGTCCTCAGGCCTCGGCGGCGGGGGAACATTTGGTTTGGGGTAGGTGTCGAGGTGATTGGAGCTGGGGCTGACATGTCGGTGCCGTTCGACTCCAAGGACGAGTAGGACCTTTCGAGGGGGGAAGAAAAAGGGTACATCTGTAGAACTGCTGGCCACATTCGGAGGAGGCCAAGGAGCCCTAGTAGAACATCCAGAGGCGGTCCAAGTTGGGTTCGGAGCTGTGGATGTGGCTGTGGGGAGTGAGGAGTGACTCGAGCAATGTTCCCCACTGGCGGGAACATGAAGAAATTCGAAGGGTCCAATATAATTTCAGCGTCCGAGTCTGCTTGGACCTGGTACCAGTGGATTCAGGGATTCTGGCAAGCTCTAGGCAAGCCCGCGTGGTGAGGTAATGTCGATTTGTATCAAGGTCTTCACCAGGAATGGTTGGGAAACATGCGCACTGCCAGCATGAGGTTGGTGTCGAAAGGGTCCGAGTCCGCTTGGGATAAGATGTGCAACGTGTAACTTCGACATTGCTATATCCGATAATCGCGTAGCCGTCTGCAATGGTATGTATCTCGTGTAATTCTGAGTGCCTTGAACGAACTTTCAAGAAAGAGTAAAGAATAATATGATGTCAAGGCGTACTCGTATGGCGGCCTCCGCATGACCTTTGGGCATTTCTACTGCATTGGAAGGTCATTTCAATTGTCCCTGTCCTTTTCCGGAACTTGAAGATGCCTCCGGGGCGAAGGAGGAAGCGTGGTGCCGTGAGTCGACTCGGATGTTGGTGGTACACTTGCCAGTGGGAGTTTACAGGCCTTCAAGATCGGGATCAATGAACAGCAGGTACAGCTTTCACTGTAGCTGACAGATCTAGACTGTCCACCGAGACGCAGAGGGTCCTAACTTTTGAGGGCGATGGTGTCCACAGCCTTTGCATGGCCATCACGGGTAAAGAAAGAATCTGAGTTTGGTCTCGCGTGATGGGTCCCAGCAAGTTGCAACTTCAAGAGCTTGTGCAGAACGGCCACTCTGGAAAAACACTTTAAAATTCTGCCAAAAGATGGCAAGCATGTCAACTCGCGGATTGCAGCAAAAAGTTATTTACACATGACTGAATCTTACCAGAAGCCCAAAATGAGTGCAACTAGCCCAGACGGCGAGCGCATTGCGATCTTCACAGCAGTTTGATCCAAAACAGTCGCCCAAACCGCCTTGTGTTTTCATTGCAGTGCTTGCAGGTTTCCTTATCTCTCTCAGCTTGGGGCCCTTCCTGAGTACATGTTACATACCCGGATCGAACCCTCTTACATACGTCCCCTCAAGGAACCTCAGGAATGTTCTATCTACTACTTGTCGGCTTGGTGGCCGTCTTTGGGTATTCCTTCTAGAGACAGCGACGGCGCTTAGAACCTCGAAAGAAATTACCCTCTCCAAACCTCGCGAATGTAACCCCCAGCTCAGGCTCGAACCTTACCAACGAAGATACCTCCTCAGAGCTACACACTGCCGACCTTGACCATCCGTTGCCTTCAGGCTTGAACGAGCATGTCACCTCAGAGGAGGACAGGCGCCTCCTGCAAGAATACTCGTGGGCGTCGTACCAGTGCCTTCTGCCTGCGATGAAGCAGGCTATGGAATCGGTCGTGTTGAGAAGTCTACTCCAGGACTCCCGGGATGTTTCGTATGACACATGTTTAGCATATCTTCACACGCATGAGGATGTTCGGGCACTTCTTCTTGAGGGTTGGGAGAAGGGGACGTTTGAAGCTTTGCGCGGTAATTGTGAGTATTATCTACAGCCCTTTAACTAGCATGGACTTACCCATTTTATTCTTTCAGCGACCTTTCTCGCGCTAGGCAACCCCGGAGAACGGAGAAAGAACGATGCGAAGATCCCAGCCCCCGAAGAGCTGATGGACAACGCCTCTTCTGAGATAGGCACAACTGGTGACGTTTCTATTACTCGTGAGTACCGAATGAACCAGCGTCTGCAAGATTGCTAAAGTTTCCCTGGGTTTGCAGGTCTCAGTGAGACGGCTGGTGAGATCCTGGCCAAGACGGGCCGTCAAACTTCCGGGGCTGAAATAGCCACATCCAAACGTAAATGTGGAAGACAAAACGACAAGGACGAAGAAAGCAAAATGATAGATCATGACCTTGCGTCCTCCCGCGAGATGGTACAAGCGGGAAATGACTCGGAGGTCAACATCTACGGCGGCAACATTTATAACATCGCAGGAGACGTCTGGCGAGTTACTTGTTGGTCTACTCAATCACGAGTCAGCTCTGTATGAACGACACTGACATCCGGTCAATTACAGATTCCGGTGAGCACATTGTCGCCTCCGGATACCCTCCCTAGTACTTACCACGTGGCTGAACCCGATACAGGTAAGGATCATTTGGTGGCCGAATGGTTCTTTCCCGTTGACTACCGAGTCACGCATAACGAGATTTCCAAGAAACGGTCAAAGAAAACCGGCGGGTGGTTCCTTCGCTCGAAGACGTATGGTGAATGGTGCACATCCCCGCAGCAAAGATTAATGTGGTGCCCTGGTATACGTACGTAGTTCTATGTCCAATGACGGACACCGCCCTAATGGTCTCGTTCTAGCTGGCGTTGGTAAAACGGTCATGGCGTAGGCTTCCATTCCACTGCAGCCCGTTGTATCCCACTGACTTGCGAATCTTCAGCTCCCTCGTGGTAGATCACCTACGGATCTTTGACGAATCCAAAACCTGTGTTGGCGTCATCTACTTCAACTACAAGCTCCGAGATCAGCAAAGCAAACTGGCCATCCTCGAGGCCCTTTGCAGACAGATGTTTGAAATTGGTCAACAACCTGCCTTTAAACACCTCTACGACTTACATGAGAAAAGGAAAACACGACCCATGGAGCTGGAACTTCGATCGGCTCTATCTACTGCCATCCGGGGCTATGAGCACTGCTACCTCGTCCTGGACGCACTTGACGAATATACTGTACACTATAGTGACAAGCAGGTTCGCGAGATCATCGAAGCTATCCTATTGCTTGGAAAGAATGTAAAAGTCCTCATAACCTCCCGCGTTCTCGGAGAGATGAAAGCAACATTCAAAGAACTTGGGGCCGGCAGAGAAGAGATTGTTGCGGATGATAATGATATGAGTGCATATCTGGTGGAAAGGGTGACATCCCTGAAGTCCAAACTCGACTTTGGGGTGTCGGACGAGTTTTCCAAGCTGATCGTTGACAAGGTCGTGCAGGCTGCAAAAGGGCGGTAAGTTGTTTCCCTGCTCTCTGTTCTTTCAAATCTCTGATGGCTTGATATAAGATTCCTCGTTGCAGAACTTGGGATGAATCTGCTAGCCGAACAGCTCAACCTTGGAGATCTCGAAGATGCTCTCGAGGGCCTGCCCCACGAAATCGATGAAACTTACATCAGAGTCATGGAGCTCATCGAAAACTATTCGGGACCTCAAAGGGAACTTGCAATGAAGGCGTTGATGTGGGTTGCTTATTCCTGCCGCAGTCTTTCCGTTGGAGAACTTCAACATGCACTGGCTACAAAGCTTGGCAAGAAGGAGACAGATAAATATGTTACCCCGCTATCAACAGTGACTGGCCTTTGCGCAGGGCTGATTGTTGTGGAAGACAAAGGACAGTACAATGATTCTGATGCTGAGAGGATTGTACGATTTGTTCGTGAGTAGTACATTCATGAAATCTGAGTGCGTGGATTAACGCGTCCATTGTCAGATTTCACGACTCAAGAATTCTTTGAGGAGTTCCAATCAAAATACTTCATTGACGCGCACAAGGGGATGTTCTCAACATGCATTGATTACCTCTCAATCACGGGCAATCATATTCTTGCAGCGGACTCGAATTGGAATACACTTCGTTGGTCTCCTGATCAAAAAGCCCACCTTCAAGTTCCCTTCTACAACTATGCAGCATTGAACTGGGGGTACCATGCGAACACACACCATCAGCCCCTTCTTGGAGTTCTTGAATTCCTACGGAAGAATGGTCAACCTGCATTGCTCAGTTGCGACTACATACTGTCAGCATGGATGGATGGGACAACGGAGAAGGATTGGCCCAGTATATTCCTGGCAGCATATCATGATCAAGTCAATGCTTTGTCAGTACTACTAGATAGGATGGACAACATTCCCCTCACAGAGTTGCAGAGGAAACCACTGCACATTGCAGCTATTGCTGGTCGGACAGACTCTATGAAAGTGATACTGCAATGGGCAAGATCAAGTCACAATAATGAGGGTCCTATCGACAGTGACATTCCTGCGAGATGCAGGATAGAAAATAAACGGGACGCCAAAGGCAGGACACCTATCAGCTACGGCGCTGAGTACGGCCAGGAATCAGCTGTCAAGATGCTCATTGAGCATGCAGGTGTCGACGTGGACTTGAAGGACGACAAGGGCCGGACACCTTTTTCATACGCCATTCGGTCCGGTCAGGAGTCAGTCATCAACCTCCTCCTTGAGCAAGGAGGCATTGAGGTGGACTTGAAGGACAATTTTGGTTGGACTCCCTTTTCATGCGCGGTCCAGGGGGGGAACGAGTCAATTGTCAAGCTTCTGCTTGCGTATGGAGGATTTGATGTGGACTCTAAGAACAACCAGGGCCGGACTCCCTTTTCATATGCAACTCAACGGGGCGATGAGTCGATCATCAAGCTCCTCTTTGAGCATGAAGGAGTTGACGTGAACTCGAAGGACGAAGACGGCCGGACTCCTTTTTCATACGCGGCTTCGTGTGGCAAGGAGTCGATCATCACGCTCCTGCTTGACCATGGAGGAGTCGACGTGGACTCGAAGGATAAATACGGCCGGACTCCCTTTTCATACACGGCTCTACATGGCCAGGAATCAGTCATCAAGCTCTTCCTTGAGCACGGAGGCATTGAGGTGGACTCGAAGGACAACGATGGCCGGACTCCCTTTTCATGGGCGGCTCAGTGTTGTGGGGAGTCAATCATCAAGCTCCTGCTTGAACATGGGGGAATTGACGTGGACTTGAAGGACCACGTGGGCCGGACTCCCCTTTCATATGCCGTACGGTCGGGTCGGGAGTCAACCATCAAGCTCCTCCTTGAGCATGGCGGAGTTGACGTGGACTCAAAGGACGACCATGGCTGGACTCCCATTTCATATGCGGCCCAGGGAGGCAATGAGTCGATTGTCAAGCTTCTGCTTGTGCATGGAGGATTCGAGATGGACCCGAAGGATAAAGTGTTGGAATTCAGCCGACAAGTGACTCCACTCTTTGCAAGAGCCTTTGTGCCGATGGAACTTTGACCAGATTGCCCAGGAGCTGGAAATTCCGCCAAATATTTTGCGGAATGTTTTGCCCAACTTTTCATTCCCTGACATGGTACAGTATGTCCCAGCTGCAATCACGGATTTCGGTGTCATGCCCACAACCCTGCCCTGCTGCAAACAGCGTAATAACGAGAATTGTCATGTATGGAAGAGAGCTTTGGCGCAGAGGTGTTTAATATACCTCTAGTACTACTACTTTACGGCCTTTCTTCGTAGTCCAGAACACATTTTGCTCTAGGTGTTGTTTTCGAAACTACTGGATTGTCCAAGAATTGTCCATTGTTGATGCTTTGCTCGCGAAAAACTCAAAAGGCTCATATTGACCTCCTCAGCATCCAATTGAGGGTGGAATCTAAAGGGATCTGCAGACGGCTCCACACATTGGGACGTCAGATCTGCTTCCGGAAAGAGCGTTCGGTTGATCGGTTATGTATGCATATGCGAGGGGAAGTGGGAAGACATGAGGAAAGGCAAAGGGTAAGGGCAAATGGGGAACAAGTAAAGCCTGGACTCGACATCCAGAAAACCTAAGAAACAACGAGGTAGGTCAGCATACATATCAATAGCGTAAGAATAAGCAAGAGCATGAATACGAAGGAAAGAAATCTTACAGTGGCATCTCAGGAACCTCTGGCCTTGCAGCCTCTTGCCCATCTAGCAAACGTCCGGGGTGCATTCGTCGTCGTCCATATCGAGGCTGATTGGGGGGTTCAATTATATACCTTCCCCATAAGATCCACCCCCTCCCTTTCGACTTGGTTTAGATTTTGTGATCATCGTCATAGTGCGGATGCCAATAATATTCTGGAATACGCCTCTGGAAACGATCTTCTCCTTGCTGCTCTTCTGTACATCCTCGCGGTTTAGGTCTAAGTGACGGTGGGAAGGTGTGGACAGAAGGCTATTGGGTATTTGCAGGATCACGAGAAGAGCGAGGGCAGGAGAAGACGACCAGCGACAGGTTCTGTTGACTATGGTCAGAGTCAGTATCGAGATAAATAAGAGCGGAAAGGGGGAAAGAGGGTACGCACCGTACGGCACAAGTTCGCAAATCCAATCTTTTGGAAACGTATCGAGCTCTTTCGAGGGCTCGAGCCAGGTGATTCGTTGGAGCACGGAGGGGCAGTGATGACGCCTAACAATTAGGCCATGGTGACGGTGCCATGCCTAACCTCCTCTTTCTGTGCAGGTACAGCGGTGGTCGGAACATGCTACTCCGCAAGCACAATCTGCACATCTTCGCCCGGCCACTCTGGATCCCAACAGAGCTTCAAGTTAAGCGGTTAAGCTGGGATGCTGGTGCGGGAAAGGAGGAGGTCAGATCTGCTGTGTTGGGGATTACAAGGCAGGAGGTGAATTAAAAACCGCGAATGGGAGGGGTCGATGGGATGTACCTGTGTGGGGAGAGAATTTATTGGTTCGTTCACTTCGAACTATAGAACGACGTAGAGACGTACATCTGGCTGAATGTCACGGTTCTGGTTGGGAGTTGATCAATGTCGATGAAATTTGAAGCTTGACGGCAAAGAAAGCCACGGAAATATCTTCAACTATTCCAAGTCAGTGCTATCGGTAAGAAGGACCGCAATACAAGTTTACTGACCCATCCTTGTTTTCATTGTTGTGGAAGGCACTTGACCTCCGTGCAAAGTCGGATGGGCGAGTCGAAGGCCTTTGGGCTGTTGGGCCGCATCGTGCTGCTCCGCTTTCGGTATGACGTTCTCACGCCCGAAGATCGCCTATGCCAAGGAAGCCTTTTGGTGGTGAGGAGGAGCCCTCAGCATTTGCCAGCATGCCAGTCACCAAGAAACGCAAAATCTCAGGTCTTAGCGGCTTAGAACTTGAAGTGTCTCTTTACGCAACTTCAAAAGCTTAGGAGGGCACTCATCCTTGAAAAAGTGCCTAATTCGGATCCAACACCGACCGACACACTCGGTGATGAACTGGATAAATTGATTGCTCGAATCCCGAACCCGAACCAACGACCCATTTGTACGACTATGATTGTCTCCTTTTCTTCGACTTTCTGACGGCTCTGCAGTCTTTGTCATTTTCTGCCGTCGATGATAGCGCTTTGGAGCGCCTGAATATCATACAGGCCGGCATGCTGGTTCTCCAGAGCCAGGACGAACTTCGCAATGCCATTGAATCTACCCGACCAATTGGTGCTGCCGAGCTGTGGTCAGACGAGGACATGTACAAACATCTGTCGTTTCTGTCCAATACCTACGCGAACACGGTACTTTCGTTTAGCCCGTGTAACACTCGAGATAGCACTAATTCTGATTCAGAACAGACTTCCTCCAGAATGTTCATCGACACTTTCTTCTTCAGAAACGCCACCATGATTCCTCCCAATCAAAGGGTGGTGGTAATGCTGGGCCAACCTGTACCTGGCACTCGCCCAAGGCAATTGAAGGTGGACACCGTCTCTGGAGTGATGAATTACACTGCCCTTGTGGCAGATACTCGCATTGCCCGTACGTAGCCTTCTTTTTGTCGCTCGACCTCGATGGGTCCACTCACCCAGCATACAGAGATGCATCTTCGCATGTCCCCTAACCGTACAGCGCGTGTCTCTCAAAGCACTGTCGCCTTCTTCACCGCCGAGGCAAAACCTTTTGACGGCGTACCGCTTGCAAAGCACATCCCCCAGGTCCTAGTCGAGCTCGTTGCTTGTGCGAAGCACCTTAAGTCCGTCGCCTTGCATGATCCTTGAATTCTACTCACTTTCCATTTAGGAAGTCTCACATTCGTGGCGCGGTGACCACTGGTGATAAATGGGTCTTTCTTGCTGTCGGCCTTGACGGCGAGTGTGAAGGGGCAACTTACTGGGAATCGGAGGTAGTTGAATGGAGGTCGGAGAGAGTTTCAGCTTCTCTGGATGTTACTGTTCCGGTTACTTCTGACCGGTATGATCCCGCTCTGATTGCTGGTATCCTCTCATCTTGGGTAAGCTCTGTTATATGATGGAATTCGGTGAGGTTGATACCTATTGAACATGTCCTACTAGGTGCCCAATAGCTTTTCCGAGTTTGATGGTGATAAATGGTTCTTCAAGTCCGCTCTGTCCAGTGGGGTGCCGACCAGTCAAGGTTCGACCAGGGTCAAGATCGGCGAGACCTCTTGACCAGCCCGTCAGAGAGTGCCCCTTCTTGGGTAGGGCGCCTTGGATTTGTTTAACCGTCGAACAATATGAGTGATGAAGTTGCCTCGATTCGTATATATGAACAAAAGGTGGCCTAAGGTAAATACATGATGTACATGGTATGTGGTTCGCAATACGGACTCGGATAGTCATCTCAAATGTTACTGTACATTCATCAGTTCAACAACTACTTTTCAAAGCTTCTAGTGTGAATATTCCAAAGTCTTCCGCCCCCCATTCGGTCAATTGCCTAACACCAAACCTCTTTCGGCCTGACTGACGAAGTCTTGGGCCTTATTCTCCTTATTGGCCACCTCGGATATGAGGGCAATGAAGGAGACACGAAACCGGAAGCTGGAGGAAAGACGAGCCACAGCCCGATGCGGAACTGGAGAGGTCCGACTCCCAGCCAAGCGCTGTTGCAGGTCGCGAAGTCGAGTTTGGGTCGGAGGGAGAGAGTGGTGGGCTGTGTATGGCAAGAAACGCGGGAGCGAGAGGGAGGAAGCCTGGAAAACCAAGGTGTGGGTAGACAGCAAGGCAGCGAGTCGGAGTGCTCTATCATACGTTGCAATTCTGTTCTCTGTTTGCACAGTGGTAATTGCAACCTGTTGTCTGTCGTGATATGTGAGCTTCGGAATTGAACAAGGACGGAGGGAGATTATATGTACCATACAAACGGGCTCGTCCTAAAGAGATTTGTAGAGGGCCAGGCAAGTCGGTCGAGCAAGTATAAGACCAGTATTAACCGGGCTATGATAAATGTGCCTGCAATCTGGGATGATGTTAGTTCAACTTTATAGAATGGAGAGAGAAATCAGGATACGTACATCTTGTAAACCCAGCTATGTTTAGTTGCGTTGGATCTTGGTTTTGCGCCGTCACAAGAGGATGCAGGAAACGGCTCTTGGCGAGTAAAGCGATGGAGCCCCATGACGGCTGCGCCTGGCGTAAAATATGTCTACAATTGAAGAGACGTTGAACCTGACTTGAAGCTTTGAAGCGTCGAGAGCTGAGAATACAATTCTGACATCTTCTGCCTTGCTCCGCCAAGTTGGTCAGCTAGTCGAGACCTCAAATATCTTTGAATTCGATAATTTGACCGTGATATGAGCTACGGCAAGATGTTGGAGCAGAATATATACGGATAGCTCGACACATACGCGGAAGAAAGGACCAGGAGAGGTGGAGGCACTGAAAGAAAATGCACCGAGAATTCACCGCCATACTTGTCTTCTTTCTCACGATTTCCGGGCTCGTTCCCTGGTGAGCGCTTCTGCCATTTCAAATGCCATTTGTGGCTTTCACAGCAGTCCGATGAAACAAGCGCCCAAACCTCATGTACTCTAAGTCTATTCGCTTGCACGTTTTCTCATCACTGAGACTCTCAACAAGAGATTGTCACTCCTAGTTTGCTGCCCTGTTCGTGCATGTCTCCTGCGTTGGCAACTTCTCACTGAACTTCTCTCAAGATCCAGGGAAACCTCAATTATGCTCTATCCATTGCTGATTGGGGCAGTAGCACTGTTTGGGTATCTCCTCTGGAGACACCGATGGCGCCTAGACAGCCCAAGGCAGCCATCGCCTTCAAAGCCCATGAACGAACCACCCAGCCCAAGTCTGAGCACTACCAATGCAAATATCTCTTCAGAGCCACAAATTTCCGGGGATAATTTCGGCCTTGGACAACTGTTACCTTCAGAGACAGATGTCGAAGAGGATAGGTGCATCCTTCTAGAATACACCTGGGCATCGTATAGCGCCCTGCCTCCTGCAATGAAGCGGTGTATGGAACCAATCTTATTAAGGAGTCTACTGCAGAACTTCGGCGACGTTTCCTACGACGCCTGTTCAACATGCCTATCCAATCGTGAGGGTGTTCGGGTCCTTCTTCTTGAGGGTTGGGAAAAGGGTACCTTTGATACCTTACGCAGTAACTGTGAGTGTTCCCCGCAATGCACTGGAGGTGTTAACTGACCCGCTTTATTCTTTCAGCCACTTTTCTTTCACTCGGCAAAAGTATCCAACATGGGAAGAACAACGGGGTAGTCCAGGAGCCGAAGGATGAAGTCTCTCCTGAGAGACGTGGTCCGACTGGTGACACCTCCATCCCCCGTTAGTAACAATGAATGTATGCATGTGTAGGATTGCTGATTTTTTCTGGATTGACAGTGCCTAGTGAGACAGCTAGTACTGCCCTAGCAAACACCAACGATCAAGGTCCAGTCGCTAAGACACGTGCAACTGGATGCGAGCGTAAAGGAAATGACGAGGAATATGAGGAAGACAAGTCAGACGAGAACATGCGCATCGAACATGTGTCCGTCAACGAGATGGTACAAGGCGGCAAAGAAGTCAATATCTACGGTGGACAAATCGTCAGTACTTCGGGCGGTGACGTCTACAATATCGCAGGAGATGTATGGCGGGTAACTTGTGAGTTAATTTTGTTTAGTCACGCACGAACTACGCTGACATCTGGTCAATTTTAGACTCCAGTGAGTAGTCAGCGCCGATGTCGTCCTCTTCGTACATAACTTAATCTGATGCAGGTGACGATTATCCCAAGACAGCGGAATGGTACTTCTTCGTCGACTATCGAGCTACACACAACGAGATCGCCAGGAAACGATCTAAGAACACCGGCAAGTGGTTTCTTCGATCGGAGACATATGTCGAATGGTCTACAAACCCCTGGCGAAGAATTATGTGGTGTCCTGGGATACGTACGTGGCCCCTGCCTAATGCGGCACCTTTCTGATTACCCATGCAGCTGGCGTTGGTAAAACGGTCATGGCGTAGGTTTTCGGTGTCCCTCAGTCTGGTGCTCTGCTGATAATGGGCGTTCTTTCAGCTCTCTTGTTGTGGATCACCTACGAGCCCTTGACGAATCCCGAACTTTCGTCGGCGTCATTTATTTCAACTACAAGCTCCGAAGTCACCAAAGCAAACTCGCTATCATCGAGGCTCTTTGCAGGCAGATGTTTGAATCCTGTCAACACTCCGCCTTTCAGGATATCTACGACTCGCATGCGAAACGAAAATCACGACCCACGGAGGCTGAACTTCGATCGGCTCTATCCACTGCCCTCCAAGATTATCAGCACTGCTACCTCGTCCTGGACGCACTGGACGAATATACTGCACACTATAGTGACAAGCAGGTTCGCGAGATCATCGAGACTATCCTATCGCTTGGAGAGAATGTAAAGCTTCTCGTAACGTCACGCGTGCTTGGAGAGATGAAGGCAACGTTTAAGGAACTTGGGGCTAGCCGAGAAGAAATCATTGCGGACAATAATGATATGAAGGCATATCTAGCGGAAAGGGTTGAATCTCTGAAATCTAAACTCGACTTCGAGGTGTCGGATACGTTCTCTACGCATATTGTTGACAAGGTCATAGAGGCCGCAAAAGGGCGGTATGTGACTCCCTTCTCCTTGTTTTGTCCTTTCGAGTGCTCACAGAAAAACTAGGTTTCTTGTCGCAGAGCTAGGCATGAATCTGCTGGCCGAACAACTCAATCTCGGGGATCTCGAAGATGCCCTCGATAATCTGCCTCATGAAATCGACGAGACCTACATCCGCGTCATGGAACTCATTAAAAACTATTCCGATGCTCGAAGAGACCTCGCAATGAAGGCCTTGATGTGGGTTGCTTACGCCCGTCGCCGCCTTACTGTTCGAGAACTTCAACACGCCCTCGCTACGAAACATGGCAAGAAGGAGACGGATAAATATGTTACACCGTTGTCAATCATCACCGGCCTTTGTTCTGGGCTCATTGTTGTACAAGACAAAAAATGGCACGATCAGCCTGATGATGAGAGAATTGTACAATTTGTTCGTGAGTAGTGAACTCTTCTTGGAAACATGGGCAGATATTGAAGCCTGCCTCTTCAGATTTCACAACCCAAGAATTCTTCGGCGAGTTCCAATCGAAGTACTTCATCAATGCCCACAACGAGATGTTTTCAACCTGCGTTGAATATCTCTCAATTGCAACCACCCATACCCTTCCACTCCACTTTAATTGGAAATATCTTACCTGGGCTTCAAATCGCAAAACCTACCGTCCCTTCTATGACTATGCGGCGTTGAACTGGGGACACCATGCGAACACCCACCACGAGTCGCTTGTCAAAGAGGTACTCGAATTCTTACAGAGGAATGACAGGCCTGTTCAGCTCTGTTGGGACTACGTGCTGGAGGAATTGGACGACAGTGCCACAGAGAAGGATTGGCCCGCCATATTTCTGGCCGCCTATCATGATCAAACCCAGGCTTCATCAGTGCTACTGGATGGTATCAATGTTATTCCCCGCACGAGGAGAGAAAGAACACCAATGCATATCGCAGCCGTTGTTGGGCATTCAAGTGTTATGGAGGAGATGCTGCGATGGTCAAGATCACAGCGCAGCAACGATGGTCCTGCGAGCAATCCAAGTCCCGCGGAATCGGGGATACGTCAATGCGGGGGGGATGGTATCCTTTTAGAAAATATACGAGACGAAGACGGCAAGACACCCATCCACTACACAGCTGAATTTGGTCGAGGATCCATTGTCAGGCTCCTGCTAGGCCATGATAGCGTCCAGGTGGACTTGAAAGATAACGATGGCCGTACTGCCTTTTCACACGCGACTCAGCGGGGCGAAAAGTCAATCGTTAAGCTTCTGCTCGAGCATGGTAGGATTGAGGTGGATTCCAAGGACAACGGAGGCCAGAGTCCCTTTTCATACGCCGTTGAATGGGGCAGGGAGTCAATCGTCAAGCTTCTGCTTGAACATGGAGGGATCGAGGTGGACTCAAAGGATAATGGAGGTTTAACTCCCTTTTCATACGCTGTTCGGCGAGGCAAGGAGTCAATCATCAATCTCCTGCTCCAGCATGGAGGCGTCGAAGTGGACTCTAAGGATGACCATGGCCAGACCCCCTTTTCATTCGCTGCTCAGTTGGGGAACCGGTCCATCATGAAGCTCCTCCTTCAGCATGGAGGAGTCAACGTGAACTCGAGAGACAACTATGGTCGGACTCCCATCTCCTACTGGGCTCAGCGAGACCACCAGTTATTCGTCAAGCTTTTGCTTGAGCACGGAGGTGCTGAGGTCAACTCGAAGGACAACGATGGCCAGACCCTCTTTTCAAATGCTGCTCGATTGGGCCAGGAGTCTATCGTCAAGCTTATGCTTGAGCATAGAGGCGTTGGGGTGGACTTGAAGGATAATCATGGCCGCACTCCCTTCTCGTATGCAGTTGAGAATGGCCACGAGTCAATCATCAAGCTTCTTCTCGAGCACCCGGACGTCGAGGTGGACTCAAAGGACAACGCAAATCGGACTCCCTTTTCATACGCTGTTCAGCGGGGCCAGCAGGCGATCATCAAACTCCTCCTTGAGCATGGAGGCGTCGAAGTGGACTCACAGGACAACCACGGCCGGACTCCCTTTTTATATGCGGCTCAGCAGGGTCAGCAAGGCACCGTCAAGCTCCTCCTTGAGCATGGCGGTATACAAGTGTCGGCACAGGATATCGATGGACGTAGCGCCCTTTCTTGGGCCAGCGGAGGTAGTGGCTTGGATTGGGACCCACCAGGTGATCTCGACACCATCCGACTTATTCTCGAACAAGAGGGTGTGGACGTAAACCAGGCAGATAATGAGGGCAGGACTGCACTTTCTTACGCGAAGGAAGCTCTCGAGACGTCACCCTATAGATGCAGCCATTGGCAGTGTGTCGTGGGTCTGTTGGAGGCAAATGGGGCAGTCGAGTTGCCATCGAGTAGCAGTAATATGCCAGTGCCAGTGGAAGAATTTGTCTCAATTCGTATTTCTCCGTATTGGAATGACATATAGCTACTGTACTCGATATAACCCGCACTAGTGCATAGGTAGTAACTTTACATACCTCTGAAATCCGGTATACACCAGTGCCCATCGTTCATACTCGAAGCTATGGACAGTCCCAATGGCCGCATTCTGTTCCATATCCGCTCAAGTCCAGGTACAGCTGAACAAAATTTGATGCATCAGAACGCAGTTGAGCGGCTTCTAACACTCTAGGTCGTCTTCCGGATAAGAAGAGAATCAAGGCAAGGGATTAGCTAGAGGTCAAGTACAGGCTCCGAGAGGCATCGGTGGAGGGCCTACTGTGCAAAGAAGCCGGATCCGGAAGAAGAGAAGAAGGTTATCAGTTGTGGATCTGAGCAGAGAGCGTAGATCTAGAGAAGAGAAAAGGATAGCTTCATTGCACATGTGTGAATGCATGGAACGAGGAACGGGAGAGGGTAGAGGCTCCAGTGAACTGCAGAAGTATATACGAAATGAAAAGGAAGAAGTCTAGAACATCAAGAGACCTAGCTAGCAAAACTACCACAATTTACAGATGATATTGAGAACTCCAGTTGTATTACAAGAGACAGGTCACAGGAAACAACATGTCAGAGGAAAGTAGCTTAACAAGTGTTACAATGAACCCGGAGCGAGTGCGTTTTCCTTATACATGGAAATATTGTCAAGCCAAAGCCACGGGTAGATCTCGGGGCGGATAAAATTCTTCGTAATTTTAGAACCTAGCGGGACGCAATTGGGTTCCCTTTCGTTTCTTGAAATAGCTTCAAAGGGCAGATGTCTATGTAGGTCTATGCTCAATGCTCATAGGTGTAGTCGGCGATTAGAGGGGGGGAAGTATAGGCAGATCGGAATGGGAGCTAAATGGAGAGTGGGATTAAAAGATCAATCCCTTGAAATTGCTATCGTCCAATAAATAGCTCAAATTACATTGCATCCTGACCATACAAAAGAGAGTCGAGCACTGCTGTGCCGAACATCTGCCTCGTTGCCTCCACCGACGATCCTCGTTTTGTAACGATGCTTGCGAACCCTTGCTTAAACTCCTCGAACGCTACCTTATATGCGGAATCCTTGAAATAGTCTTCGATCTGCTGATTTCGTACCTTGGTACCTTCCCATTGTTTAGCCCAGTGTGGTCGTACGTTGAGGGGTTTGCCATCCACATCGGTGTACTTCGCCCAGATGTCCGTTATCTTCTGGCGGAAGTCGGCCCAGATGGGAGTCTTCGAGTCAACTACTAGGGTAGTAAGGACTTCGATGGAGATGGTGCCGAGGGTGTTGCCACGCTGCGGCGCAAGGATGACTTCGGATCCCCCGGTAAGGCGCATCTCCAGAGCAACTCGGACAGAGTAATTCTTGTCATCATACATGGCCTTGATACCGTCCCACCTAAGGCAGAGGGAACATAAGACATGAGAGGTTCTGACACTTTATGCAACAACATACCAAGCTCTTTGGATAGCTTCATAGTTCCTTGTACCATCACGCAGGGCGGGGATTGGTATCTCCCATTCGGCATCAAGGACGCGGAAATTCTCTATCGAAGAGAAAAAAAAGGTCAACTCCAAAGAAGTGCATGAAGGTCTAAGCGGACGTACGAATGGCTCGTCTAAAGTGGAGTGCGTCGCTCACGAATGCTTCAATGGCCTTAGATGGATTGGTCACATTGGGGAGGAAGGCCATAGATGTCTTCCCAAATAGAGTGGCCTGCCATTGGGGCGGCACCTTTTTCCACTGCTCCGAATTTACCAGCGTTTCAGCAACGTTGGCCCCTTTCTAGAGAGTTAAGGCTTGATCGAGGATGCATGAAGTCTAGAGCAATCAAAGTCCTCACTGTTTGTGCAGGTATCCCATATATGTCGAAAATGCTATTGCTTGGGTATGTCTTGATCTTCATCTGCTCACCATTGGAAAGGGGTCGTTCTGCAGCAGATTAGACGGATGCAAATCTGGACAGAATATCGATCAGCTTACTTTTCCATGTGTTAACCCAGCAATCATCGTTGTAAGGGAACCAGAACCACTCGAGGTAGTAGTCTTCCTCGCATCGACGCACAAAATCTGCTCTGGCTTTCTTCATAACCTCAGATTCCATGGTTACACCCGCCTTCGTCATCATAGTTTGCACCTCTTCCGGTAAAGGGAACCCGGGGGGAGGCGGGATGGCAAGGTACATTGGTAATTTGAGTGGCATCATGACGGCCAATTCCATCACGTTGACTTGGAGCGTCAAGGAGGTGACTACTCCGAGAAGTCCAAACGCTCCGCTTGCAACGCGCAGTTCGTCGGGATCATTGATAGTTTGCTCTACCCCATTAGCATCCACGTAGGTGACCTCGACAACAATGTCGGAGAGGGTGGTAGAAGAGAGGCCGGCGCCGTGACAGATAGGAGCATTGGTACCTCCAAAGGTGACTTCACCCATGATCACATTAAATGGAAGACACCAGGTCTTCTTCTCGAAGCACCAAGCGCGGAACTCTTCGTTGATAGTTCCAGCGCCTACTTTGACGAAGCCATGACCGAGACTAGGTTCGCGTCCCGCGACGGAGGTCACCTCAGAGATGCCTCGGAAGTCACTGTCGAAATGAGAAGGGGCCGTATAAGGGAGGTCAACCAGTGTCTTCATCGGAAGAAACATTACGAGAATGTCTCCATTTGCGCCCCAGAGGTTGCTGTATGACAGGGTCAGCTCCGAATTTAAAAGGCTGTTGGATGGGTACGTACGACCAGGTGTGACGAAAACCGCCAGCACGAACACGTCCGGGAGGGGACAATTTACCGGCCCATGTAATGAGATTTTTGAGGCCGACTTTAGTTCGGATCACCCAGGACGTGGATGGGGTGTAGTTGTAGGTATCGCCCCAGTTCTTGAACGGAGTGCT
This sequence comes from Clitopilus passeckerianus, assembly GCA_944990035.1. Taxonomy (NCBI): domain Eukaryota; kingdom Fungi; phylum Basidiomycota; class Agaricomycetes; order Agaricales; family Entolomataceae; genus Clitopilus; species Clitopilus passeckerianus. Next base: position 704,149 of record CALYLX010000098.1, read on the forward strand.
CTTGTAATATTGAGCAGGGCTACCATCGCCTTCGAGCACGTCCTCAGACAGGCAGGGACAAGGAACCCAATGCACTGTGCCCTTAATATCTGAATCCGTGTCCACCGGATGACTGCCGATCCCTTGACGAAGTAGATTGGTAGCTTCTTGGATCGTCTCTAGCTCAGACTCATCGGGATCGTTGGAAACAGAGGCCAAAGCCAGCAATGGTGCAAATCTTGCGTCTGCGTCGACATATCGTTGCAGCTCCTGAATCAGAGCCTCTTCCTGTGGTCTCCGGCCTCAGTCTCATGGTCTACAAGAGCATAAGTATGATGTGCTCACCGATACAGGGCCGGTTCCACGGGAAGGAGGTGGTAGATTGAGCTTGGGTGGACCGGAAGGAAATGCGGGAATAACAGGAATAACAGGAATCGCAGCCATCTAGTGGCAGTTGAATCGGTGGCCTCTCTTGGTAGTCAGAAGTGATAAGGCCAAATCATTGAAGCAGCGTTGCTTTTATCTACATGGATTGTTGACACCAGGTAAGATACATTTCGGCATATCAGAATGCACCAGTTCGACCGATTGAGTCTGCAGACAAGAAGTGGCGAGTATCTTTGAGTATGGGTTTCTGTGCCTCTTGATTGAAAGGTATACCTCATGCGATAGATCACAAATGGCTTCGGTCATTGAATTTTGCCGATCCTGTTAAACGTGCTGAGTGTCGGGCTCCGAGACGAATTATCACAGATGCTAGGTCATGAAGTTGAACGAATGAATGTTAGATGGATGCAGCTCGTGACCAGCGGATGTAGAGGGCTGACAGAACTCTAAAATACGTAGAATCAGTTGTACCTCTTTGCAGATGTATACAGCGCTACATGAAGAGAGACGTACGGGAATGGTAACAATTGGTTTCCGCCAAAAAAAACCAGGTTTTGCTGAGTTCCGAAAACGTTTGTGAACATTCGTGAATCGTGGGAAACAAGGGCGCTACTCTCGCCTTGAAATTTGACCTTCGTAAAAACATTTTGGATATGTCTAATCTACTTCTGGTGACTAACGTAGCCAGAATCTCGGCTTCACATCTGGTGGCCAGTGTACATTCCACTCAGCTTTACTCTCGGCTATTCCGTTATTGACTCGCTATTCCCGTGGACGTGCAACATACGAGATCAGCCTGAGGCCCATCGTCAGAACCTGGTACTATTGTAGGGCGAAAAGCGGAACATCTAGGGACAAGGAGCGTGTGTAATCGGCGGGTTCTTGCTCCCGTTCAGAAATGAATACCTAGTGCCTCTAAACAAGTTGTGGTCAGTGTATACTCAAGCTACACCGCGACCTCCCGGACCGCATTAACGCACCCGTACGCTTTCATTGAAGCCATGTCAAGTGCATTGTCCAATCACAGCGTCGTCGACCTAGTCGACACAACTGGTTCTGTAGGCACCAGGAACTGGCAGATTCGGCATGGTCCTACACATCACATCTTAGCATCCTCTACCACTTGCAATCGCAGAACTTTCAAGCGAAAACGGAACGCAATTCCATCACCGGCCCATGCGCAACCTTTAACCCGCAGTTCAATGCCCTGCTCCAGCCCGCTTCAGAGTTTGTCAGTTTCGGCGCCCCAATCATTCGCATCATACGCATTTACGAACATCAACAAGAGGCCAAGTCATGAGCTGAGCTTGCCTCGGAAACAAACCGCTCGGAAATCTGGCCCTAAAATACTTTGCACGTGCCTAGCCGATGTCCAATCGACTTCTTGTGACCAGTGCAACTTCACTTTTGGTTGCCGGTGTACTCAGTCTTGTTCTCGGTCTCCGCATTAACTCACTTTTGCTATGGTCGTCCAACATCCAACATCACGGAGCCCGGTGCTATTGTAGGGGAAAAAGCGGAGTATACAGGTACAAGGGGCTTGTACAATCGGGACATTCTTGGTTCCGCCCATACCTTCATGTCTACTGCCCCTACACAAGCATTGATCAGTGGTGACCCAGGGCTCCCTGGGCATGGTCACGTCCTGGACCGCATTAACGCACCCTTACTTTGAGGTCATGTCGAGTGCATTGACCGAACGCATTGTACACAATAAGAAAAGCTGGTTCTGTCGGCACCAGGAACTTGTGGATCCGGCACGGTCTTACTACGGCGTACATCTTTTCAGTCCATACCCTAGCAGGAAACTGGATAAATATAAGGAGCCAAATGGTTCTGACCACCAGGGTATTCGACCTACTCCTACACAAGCATCTTTTACAACATGCAATCGCAGAACTTAATAGCAAAGTCAAATAGCAGTTGGGTCGCTGGCTCCTTCGCGATCGTCAACTCCCTTTTCAACGCAGTGCTCCAGCCCAGTCCAAAATTTGTTGACTTTGGCGCTCCACTCACTGTTGGGCCTCCGATCTATCCATGCACCTCTCAGGCGGTAAGTCTCAATTTGTGGGCAGTTCTTTGGGCAACCTTCGACTTAGATACAACTTTTTAGTGGGCTATTTCGGAACCTGCAGCGGATGGATCCCAAACCATCACCTGTAGCATGAAGGGTTACGAAGGCATGGGGCTTATAGTCAAGGTAAACCAACATGCGATCGAATTTTCTCGAACTGTATCTAACTCAGTTGTTCAGGATGGTGGCCTTTACGTGAACAAGGGCGCCCCGACCCCTTTCACCATCACATCGTGCATTGAAGGAAGTTCCATGTTTGTTCTCAACGCGCTGCAATTTCCATTACAAATGACTCAATGCACCTATACAGCTTCGAAGTTGCTGGCACTCCGGAATTTTCTCAGATGATCAGGCTAATTGAATATAAGAACCTTACAGGACAGGTAAATATCCGGTCTGGATTCTGCTTGGAGGTCCCACTGATGAACTATGATTTCCAGGTTACGCTAGATGACAAGCTGGAGGAATACTCGTCGTACTGGAGGCTTTGCCCTGTTTCCCAGGTCGGCCCAAAGGAATGAGGGTTTGGAGGATTCTGTCGGTCAACCTTACCATCGTCGTAGTCGCCCGAAATGACAGATACTGTTGTAATCAAGGATCCTCTGTTTAGGCAACGTATGAGTGAACAATTTATATGAGCTTGTTGGGTGATGAAACCCCGTCCTAAAATTACTGAGAATTCGGATTGGTTGACCCAGTGCGAGAGTCGAGGGCATGCACACGTTCATATTTGTCGAGTCAGCAACGTTACTGGTCAAATGAGCCGCAGTATCCGAGAAAATCTGATTCTCCACATCGGAACAAGAGCGAACGGCCTGTCAAATGAATGGATCGTTTCGCACTTCTCAGCGGACGTAATAGGTTCGCTGATTCCGCGCCCTAGTTATCCCTGCCCGTCAAGGGATTCGTTAACGCAACTCGAAGGTACCAGTCTCGTCGAACATCTTGGCTCGCTTTCCAAAGAAGCGCACTGTCACGAAGCTCCCAGCTAAAATGAGTCTACTCGGAAGTATTAACCCTCAAAACCCCCTCTACACCGTAAGTAGCTTCGATCATCAAATTTAGAGGCTAGTAACCTTGTTTGCCTGTCGCCGACAAGTATGCAGTATTGCAAAAGGTCGGAGTGACATTGACATTCGGGGGTCAGCGGGTGTTGAGGGTTGATGGAATTTTTTGGCAGCGGTGATATGATCAGCTGTACCTCTTCGCCAGGCAGATGCGAGCCGTGGCCAGATGGGAGACACTGTATCAGGGGGAGCCATAGTGGCCTCAGCACCGAAATTGGGACTCTGGGCCCCGGCTTTGGCATACCCCGCGATTGTCCACTCAATCGACCGGGCCTCACATCAAGCTAGCTCAAAATATATTCTTAAAATTACTTGACTACATCTAACTGAGATGCAAAACCATCTTCACCTCACCTTTGGTATGACATCTCCGGACGACACCAAAGTGCCTTCGCCGGGATCGTATCACTTTCAAGTTCGTTGTTGGAACCAGGTGTCTCGTAGGTAAAAAAGCGGATTCTACAGGCATCAAGGGCATGTGGAATCGGCATTTCTCTTTCGCCGTGCATCTTTACGGCTTTCCGCCTTTCTGTACCTGGTGTCAGGACTCAGGGACTGCTGCTTTAACGTGCTTACTGCTGTGACTGGCCTCTGTCAAGTCAATCGTCTGAACATGGTCTACTACAGAACAAAGAAGCCTCAGGTTCTCAAGGTTCCAGGCACTTGTCGAATCGGCTTGGTGGTATTACCGTGCAAATCTTTCAATACCCCACTTCCCAGGTGATTAAAAGGCGCAGCAGAAATCCCGACCACCAGGACATTCGACCCCCCTCTCCATCATTAACTAATCGGTGAAATCTTCCGCAGTATGTCATCACAAAGCTTTACAACCAAGTCCACCGAAACCACCATCGCTGGATCCTTTGCGATATTCAACACCTTATTCAACGCGGTAATGGAGCCCAGTCCAGAGTTCGTCGAATTCGGCGCTCCTCTCCTTTGCGGTCCGCCAGTTTTTCCTTGCACTACCCAGGCGGTAAGTCTCGACTGGTAGTTTGGTTGGCGAGCTCGCGCTGAGTTGAACGTGACTTCTTCGACCTTATAGTGGGTGATTTCGCAGCCTGCAGCCGATGGTTCGCAAACGATCACTTGCAGCATTGACGGATTTGTTGGGATGGGACTTATCGTCAAGGTATGTAAAGTATGGGCTTCAGGAAAACTGCTTAGATTATCTAATTTCCTATTCATTCCAGGACGGAGGGGTCTACGTGAACAAAGGTCCCGCAACACCTTTGATTATCAGACAATATATTGAAGGAAGCGTTAGGTGCGCCTTCCCGTCCTATAATTTACCATCCTGGCTAAAACCCTGATATCCATGCAGTTTCGAGATTGCAGGCACTCCAGAAAAATCCAAGATGCTCGTACAACCGACGTATGAGTTCCCTTTACTAGGGCGGGTCAGTTTCAGCCTTTTGATTACTGGCAATCCGACTCACAAATCATGATCGATATCCAGGTCGAGATAGCAAATAAGCCAGATGAAATTTCGTCCTACTGGAGGCTTTGCCCAGTTTCCCAAGTTGGACCAAACGAGTGAAGGCATTTGTAGTATAGGCTGCCATGGACATCGCTCGAACCTACTCATATTGCTGTACTCGAATGAAGTGTTTCTGTGACAAGTGGAAGCCGGAATTTTAATGGAAATGCTAAGGAAACCCGAGCACAACAAGCTTGTGAAAGACGGCAGGTCGGAGTGGGGGAAGCAGCGAAGCCAGATTTAAATGCGAAGGTAGAACGCGTCAGGCAGCTGCGTAGCCGTTCGAATGTGCCCCTTTCCCAACACTCGATAGGAAGAGCCCGATGGTCTTCATGCCAGCAGAGGCCATCCAAACAGGCATGGTAGAACACCCCACTGAAATTCGAACGGTAAAAGTCGTCATTACATGAGGCTCCATATGTAGGTCGGAAGAAGATCTGGTAGTCTGTAGTTTTTGGGACATGTTCGAATTTTGTAGGTGTAGAACCCTGACCTTGACAGGTTAATGGCCCATTCGTGAGCTTTGAAGATGGTAGTGCCCACCCAAGCAGCGCCAATGCAGCAAGTAGCAGCACCTATAACCTGCTGGAAGCACCTGCGCAGAATTGAATTCAAGAACCCAAAAGCGGCTGGGTTAATATAGCGGTCTCAGGAGGTCATAAAGTTGCCGAAGACCAGGAAAACGATCGAAGTCCGGACTGAGACTGAGAAATGTGATCGCCTCTCACCTGGAACCTGTTTCCTCTAGATTTGGGGGTGGGACACCATTCCTCCAAATGGCAGTTTGGTCTGAGCCTTAAGACTTGTACTGCTGATTTTATGTGCACAAGCTTAAGCCATTGGATTCTACGGAAGGAAAACGAGGAGCAAACAATCATATGGGCGTAGATTGGAAAGAAAGGTGGCTGCACAGCCACATCTGGGTTGTCTCTGACCATCATCCACTGAATCGAAACTGCGATGCAGAATCTCCCCAGCTATGATTGAGAAACTCACGGGAGCCTTAAAAGTTGCTGAATTAACCGTGACCGACATGCAAAACCTCTCTCAAGCAGGATATACCCCACGATGAATGACAAGGTGACTGTCAACATTTCTCGATCGTTGGGCTGAACAAAAATATGTTCACTGGGGTCAAGCACGCCGAACGTGACCAACGCGGTCCTTTACCAAATCACAAAACGCGTTTCGTAACGCGTCTGGCGGGAAAATGCGAAGGATTCACTGGGCGTGGTATAAATACCTTCCCGCCAGGGGTTCCTCTCTTGCTTCAGTACTCCCATCGCTCGTCGTTGAGATTACTTTCTGCCAGTTATCCGCGTTACATGACCATGTACATGCCAACCATTACAGTGTTTGGAGGTTCGCTGCCCGCCTCCCCCTCTGCTAGGGCTAGCAAAGAAACCCAGCGCAGTGCACATGGTTGTCGTCTTGGGGGTGGTGCCTGCGCTATCAAGTACGTCCTGTATTTCCTCCTCGCCACGATCTCCCTGCTAGCTCTTGCAGCGGGTGCAGTGATTTATCTTTTCCAGCCCGTTCAGCCCGCCTTTGGTCTCGGTCACCGCTTCCCCGTCGTCAACTGGTTCTCGGTCAAGTATTTGGTCGTCTACTACTTTTTCATGGTCTCCTATGCGCTCCTATATGGCTACGTCGCCCTCGCCGGTATCAGAATCGTCACCGCCACTATCCTTTCTCTAGTCAAGATGTTCTGCAAGATCGCCCCTATACTAGTGGGATGGGTCGGGCTCTCGGTTATGGGTTTCTGGGTAAGCTTCGCCTTGAGTTAGGTTAATCGCCCTTTCTGACTTTGGTCTCAGTTTATTCTTCAAGACGCCTTTGACTATGGTAAGCTGTTCATCATCACTGCTACTTATACCCTCCTAGGCGCTTGGGCCTGCACCACCGACGTCGCCAAACTCGCCCAGAACGTCCTTTCCGATATGGGTTTCTTCTGCCTGCTGGTCCCCAACACCGCCAAGGCATCCATCTCGCTCGCCGCCGCCCTTGTGTCTCGCGGATCTCGCACTGTCGTTGAACTTGTTATCCCGCCAACTGATTTGCAAATGGGTAAGTAACATCCTTGGGACATCCGAGCTGTTTCCTGACATGTACTCCAGGGCGCTCTCGAGGCTGGCCTCCCTAATGGTGCGTTCTCTGTCTACATTCAGGCTAACCTTGTCCAGGCTACGGGTATCATGGAACGTGCTTTCAAAGAGGAAGCTGCTTGCATCGCCTTGGTAAGGATAATTTAATCTCTTGTCCAACCATCTCTGGCTAACTTCGCTCATTACTAGCTTGATCTCATGAAGGGGCCTGTTGTCTTCAGAACCGGGTGGGAGATTATTGCTACGGCGCCCGTCTCCAAGCTTGAGTCCGTTGAATGTGTTTACGACACCGAGGTGAGTTCCTATGGCATACGAGGCTTACTGTTATTCATCCTTGTTTCACAGAGACCATTTGTGGTTCAAGGGGCTGCTTTGAAGGGAAGGCGACAAAGCTCCAGGTTGGCTGCTCAGGCCGTCACCGAGAAGAAGATGGCAAGGAGGATGACCGGGAGGAAGTCCAGGATTCCAGTTGATCCATCGATGCTTCGCCGTTCTGCACGGCTCGCCAATGCTCATTAGAGTCAGGTGAGTGATCCTAATACTGAGCTTGTCGTCGCTGCAGACTAATCTCTTCTTTCATAGGCTAATAAGGTTTTGGGCGGATATCTCTTGTTTCTTTCTTTCTTATGTACTTATTGAGTCCTGGACACTAAAGTCGGGCTGTCACTATTTGTATAATTCTTATATCTCATTTTGGTCATTGTACTATCTATACCCATTGCTTCCATGTATCACCTCCCTATATATTAGTCTAATGTACCCACTCGCCATCATGCTTCCCCGCAGCCGTCATCCTTGATAAGATGTTGACCATCTGGAACGCCTTCGACAGCAGAAGCGGAGGATCGTCAGAACCCAATTATAGAAATTAGTAGGCATCCATGTGGGTTCTTCGTCCAACTTGAAGGAGATTTACCAGGCGCTCATATACTCAACGTCAACCCTGTGGCTTGGCTGAAACCATATGGGCCTCGATATGCATATGTGTATTCTCCACCAATTTGAAGGAAATCGCCACTAACGAAGCCCAACCAAGTTAGTTCGTCTATTCGGAGATCGCTCTATGTTCGAGGGCTAGGAACTTCTCCACCGAGCTGTCATGTCGTCTGCATCGCGGGAACTGTATTTGGGGTTTGTAATGTCAGTCGGAATGGTGTGAAGACCACGTCAGTTAAAGTTCTGTGACCATATACAAGCCGGAATCTGTCCGGGCCATGCATCCGAGAGATTTATACAAAAAATGAGAGGCACTGCTTGATGCCAAACACAGCCTTGGATTATCACGGCAGATTGAGAAGGCATCCTATGCGAGATTGCTGCCATCTATCCAAGAAACTCCCAGGCCACGCTTACGCCAAAGTCGCGTCTTGTTCTTCCCCTTTGCTCGTCGCCACAAATGTCGTCCTCAGTGTGAGCGCCAATGCCACCAGCCTGCAGGCCAGACAAGCATGAACAAATACAGTTCGACAGTCGCTTCAGCGATGATCTGATGGGCGTTTTACATGTGCCGACTGAATTCTGCAGTTGCCCTCTCAACATAAACAACGAATGGCATCCCACACAAGGACCCAGTCGCAAACGTTAGCAAGAGCTGGGATACCACCTCAATACAAGACACCTCATAACTTGACCGAACGCCAAGTCAAGAATGTCTGTTGCGCACCCTTTGTTATTCAACATGAGGCTAGCGGCGCTAAACGAAGTTCATTTTAGGTCCCTCAACCCGTGGCTCATAGGCCAACCGATGCCGAACTCTACCTGAAGAATGAACGTGGTCAAATTCCTCGCGATTCGCGAGATTGGAAGCCAAATCCGCGATACTTGAAGGAACACTTCTTCCGCGAGGGTCGTCTGACTGAAGCCCAGGCGCTGCATATCATCAAATATGCGACAAGCATACTGAAAAGCGAGCCAAATCTGGTGGATGTGAAGAGCCCTGTCACAAGTAAGCTTTGCTGGTTTCTTATCCTTATCCATCTAACTCGGCTTGAATAGTATGCGGGGACATCCATGGGCAATATGCAAGTCCTTTCAGATGATCACCTCTCGACCATCGCTTGACATCCTCTCTAGTACGATCTCATGAAGCTGTTTGAAGTTGGTGGAAACATGGAGGAGAATAACTACCTCTTCTTGGGAGACTATGTCGATCGAGGTAGTTTTGGTATTGAGGTGTGGTTATTGTTTTTTGCACCTTGGCACCTTCTTGACGCAATCTCTCCAGTGTCTACTATACCTTTACAGCCTAAAGATCTGCTACCCGAACAAAATTACCCTCCTTCGTGGAAACCATGAATGCCGGCACCTTACAGAATATTTTACCTTCAAACGCGAATGTGATTTTGCTCCTGCCTTCACTATCTTGATGAAGAATGCTGATATCAATTCTAGGCTTCCATAAATACGGCGAAACCGTATACGAAGCCTGCATATCCTCCTTCCACGCCCTTCCAGTCACCGCTCTCGTAGACGGACGTTTCTTCTGTGTCCACGGTGGCCTATCACCGGAGCTTATCACTCTCAAGGATATCCACTCCGTGCGTCATCTGTTTCCAATTCATATATGCGTACCTCCAAACTCACCACTCTTCTATTCAGATGGACCGGTTCCAGGAACCCGGAAACCACGGACTCTTATGTGACTTGCTCTGGTCAGATCCGATAGCGACATATGGCCATGAGCAGGAACCGTCTCAGCATGGTCCTGGGCTCGCACCTGGCACGACGTTCCTTCATAATGGAACAAGGGGTTGCTCGTTCTTCTTCACGTATGTTGTTGCTGTTTGGTTGACGTCACCAAACTATATGCTAAATTATATTGTTTCTTTCGTCAGATACGAAGCCTCGTGCCAGTTCCTGGAGCGGAATCAACTGTTGGGTATCATACGAGGTCACGAGGCGCAAGATGCTGGGTACGTTCAGCCTATCTAGTCCGTTGTTTTCTGGCCCTCGTCTGACTATGCATCAGATATACAATGCACCGAAAAACACCAACTAAAAAGTTCCCTTCGGTCATAACCATCTTCTCAGCACCAAACTACCTCGACGTATACCATAACCGCGGCGCCGTGCTCAAATATGCTAACAAGAACATTACCATCCGCCAGTTCAACTACAGCTCGCATCCGTACTGGCTTCCTAATTTCATCGACGCATTTACGTGGAGTTTACCGTTTGTTGGTGCCAAAAGCGGGTAAATTCCCTTCCATGTATCTGAGCGAAACTGACATGCTGCTTGTTTTGGGGCTGTAGTCACCGATATGCTGTTGGCCGTTCTGAGCATTTGCAGCCAGGAAGAGTTGTCGGAGGCCGATCCTGATGAGGCCATTGAAGCAGATCAGTCGCCTGAGGATATTTTGAAGAGGAGGGAGGAGATTAAGAGTAAGATTTTGGCGGTTGGGAAGATGCAGAGGATATTTGAGATGCTCCGGTACGGTTTTCTTATCTCCCTGACTTTTTGAGATATTTTCTAAATGGTTTTCATAATCACAGGGAGGAATCTGAGAATGCGACCGAGTTTTCGCTTAACAGCGAGTACCCACAGGCTTCTCTGCCAGAAGGACATCGGAAGCTTGGTGTTACGGGTGCCCAACTTGGGAAATCTATCCGTTCATTTGACGAAGCGTGCGTATCCTCTCTCTCCTCCTCGTTCCGCCCTTGCACCTACTAACACCTCCACCCACAGCCGTCGATTTGACATCCAGAACGAACGCCTCCCGCACTTTTCACCTGATGCACCGCCAACTGCGTTCCCTGGTAGCATGCGTCGGATGAGTCAGGACGATGGAATTTCCATGGAGGAGCTAATCAAGAAGACGCTTGACGAAGAGCATCCCGGAGATGGAGATGTGGTGCAGAGGATCGCCGATCGATTGGCAAGGGAGGGGAGGAGGACGTTGAGGCCGCCAGCTGCGCTGAAGAGACACGGAACGGCATAGGTGTCGTGAGCAGGAGAAGATGGGGTATCGGAACGAACTTCTATGCATATACGATTTATATCCTTTTTACGAGACTGTTTTCTTGTATACTTCTCCAGGATCTGTTGTATGTTATTCAATTCTAGCCTGGATGGAAGGCAGATCATATCTTGACACCACATTTCCGTCGACCCTCCGGCCTGCTGGGAGGATTGGTCTCCTCTGATTAACGCTTGTGGCCTCGTCTGCGTGGCATGGGTGTCACCTGGCTGATCAGGTGTTTGACAAACGGCGTTCAGACATTGGTGTTCCCTTTCACCGCGGAGTGTCTGGGCATTCGAAACCTATGAAAGGCAATTTTCATCAAGAACATGTCCATCATGATTCATGAAAATCCATTACAGTAAACTAAATACTATAAACTACAGTATGCATGTCAAAGGGATATCCATCCCCGGCACTCCAAAACCACCGGCCACAACAGCGCTCCGCCACCCCCTCCCGCGTGCTCACAATCGATACAAGCCAACCAAAAGCGAATCAAAGGATGTAAGGGATAAGGACTTGGGGTACTTTCTTCGCCCACTGGTCCCAACGGGGACCGAACTCCTTGCGAAGTGCTTGGTCCTCGATACCGATGCGCTTGGTGGTTCCCTTGAAAGCGATGAGGCACTTGACAGTCCAGAGGACGAGGAACAGGATGCAGAGGCGGGAGTGCAGCCCGCATTCACGTATCCATCCGCCCGGGGATGCCCAAAGTGCGGAAGCGCCAACCAGCGTCATGAAGACGCCGGTGTAGCTTGGATGCCGAACCCACCCGTATGGACCGGAGGTGATCAGAGCGTGTTCTGGCCGGATAGAGATCTCGAAGGTAAACAGGGTCCCTAGGCTCTTAAAGCACCTGTTCGGAGGACGAATGAACGGACGAACGGATGAAAGGGTAGGTTTCGTAAAGTAGGAGATAGCACCAAGTAAGTGGCGCGTTTCAGGTTGAGGGAAAAGGATTAGGACACGTACCAGACTCGCAGAAGCGCGGCGAAGACTGTAGTGGCGCTGGCTGCCAGCATCGTCGGGTGGACCGTCCATAAGGCGCTCGGTTCCCCACCGCAGATCCCTTCGATGAAGCTAATTCCAAGTTGGTCCGAGGTCCCTTGGAGTAAGAAGCTCGCTGTGCTGGCAAAAAGATCCCAGCACACTCCAGCCCACACCATGGACTGTTATGAAGGGTATGAACACCAGCTAGGTTTGAAGTTCGCAGGAAGGGCATACCTTCGTGAAGAATGTAATCGACTGTATGAACTTCTCGAAAAGCGTGTTCGGAACCTGATTGCTCTTCTTGACCGGCGGATTAGGCGGTGATAGCGAGACATGCACAGAGACGGCTGCAGCAAGATACGCGATCCATTTCACAACGAGCTCAGAGGAAGACATGGGATGGTGAGTCGGAGGCAGGGAATGGGGACTTGACCGGAAGCAAATCCAGCCTACTTATATACATTGTCATGAATCTCGTTTTAGTGAAGATGACCCCGTCTAATAGTGGGCCATGTTTAGGTCAATCAGCCGGCTACTCAGCCACCAATGGATCGGGAAGGCGATAAGTGACGTGTGGCAGAGGGGTGCCTTTGGTGGCTTAGTCCAAGCCTTCAAGGGGCAACAGGGATACATAACCGGACACTGCGTGCCCAATGTCCGGTGTTTAGAGTAGCTTGTTGTAGGTCCAATCTGGGGCCAATGATTTCCGCTGCCTTGTGCACTGCGAAGTTGGGCAAGACCATCATATCGATAGGAAGCTTGATCCTAGGAGGTTGTGAGTCCATTACGGTATCACGCCCATAGGATATCCCGTGCCCTAGCCAATTCGGTTGGTTCGGCGTCTAGCCACGCCCACACACGCAGGGATTAATATGGGGTGGAGTACCAAGAAACGCACGATGGTCTGAGCCGTCTTCATGGGCCACTAGGTTGCCGCAGGATCGCTGCTGTTGGTGAAGCTGCATCTGTAAAACCTCTCAACAGCTTGCATGATGTTTGCCACGAGGGACTAGACCTTGAGGGGTAAATGGCGAATTTGGACAAAGTGATCGTATGAACTTCGGAACAACCGCATTCCGAACATGAATAGAGGGTGGTAAATTTAAATTTACCGGAGACCCAGACCTGCGGACAGGGTTTCACAACGAACCGCGAGCCTGGCGCTGCCTGGCGTGGCCAGGAGTCTTTGTATCGCGCCTCAAGAGCGTTTGGAAAGCTGAATTGGCCGGACTTTGACACACCCATGCTGACGATAGACGTCGATAGACACCGATATCTTTGGCTGCCGCGGTACAGCCCGATATCGAACGGACTCAGCTTTTCCCACCAGCAACAAAACAAACACCGCGCAAATTCCCAATCTCTACCAGTTTCGCCGACAATGTTCACAGCAAACGCAAGAAATATATTTCGAGGCCGTCGCATCACTCGTCGGGAGGGACGAATTGGTCTCATGATGATGCAGAGCAAACCTAAATGTCCGAACGTATGATCCCCCGGCTTGAAAAAGGCAGCAAAAAAGTTCAATTCCACCCCGAGGTTCTTGACGATGGCACCGTTCAAAAGCGTTCTCATACAAGCCGTAACACTTGCACTAGTTGCGCTTCCTTCAGCTGATGCTTTCGGTATACCACGTCAAATCAAGCATTTGGTCACTTTCGGCGACAGCTACACCGATGTAGTGATTACAGGAGACGCTGGAGTCGCTTGGCCTACCTATGCAGCTGGGTATGCGAAGGTCGCTTTGCACCCGTTTGCTCGGGCAGGAGCCACATGCTCGAACGATCTGACCTATCGTCCTTTCCCTTCACTTTTCGAGAGCCAAATTCCGCTGTACCTCCAGGAGATTCATAACCGGTCTCTGACTCTGAAACCTCAAGAGACGCTATACACATTGTGGCTTGGCACCAACGACGTTGGCTCTAGTGCTCTCCTCACAGAAAGCAAATCAAACCTGGTTGAGGTCACCACATGTATGGTCAACTGGGTCAGGACTCTTTATGCAAGTGGTGCAAGGAACTTCCTGTTCCAGAATGTGCGTTATGCTCTCCAGAGTCTTGTTCTATGTTCACGTATTAACCCAAAACAGATGATTCCTTTAGAAAAAACCCCGATATATTCCGCAGCTTCTTATCCAAACCGGTACTGGCCTTACGCCCACAACGCGACTGAATGGAGCCTGACGATGCGTGAATTGTCCACGGCGGGTAATGCCCTTACCAAGCTCATGTTACAGGATCTCGCACCTAAACTTCCCGGAGCACATGTTGGTCAGTCATCATCAAGCTTTTGCGAGGAAACGTTGTTTTTAATACCACTCGGGCAGGCATTTTCGACTCGCACGCTCTCTTCACCGACATGTACAACCACCCCAAGAGGTACCTAAATGGCACAGTGGAGCCTAACGTTACAGGCTGCATTAACGCTTGCGTATTTCCTGTCAATGGAACCGTCGGTGACTGCACCACCGTCACGGGTCCCGCCGTCGATAGCTATCTTTGGTGAGTCAAATTGACATGGCTTGTTTGGCAGTATGGTTAATTGTATGTCCTCTCTTCAGGTACGATGAATTGCACCCATCTGAGCAAGCGGATCGCATCGTGGCCAGGGAAATCGCTCAGGTCATTCAAGGCAGGCCAAACCAGTGGACCACCTGGTTGAGCTAAGCAGGCCTTCTCACTTGAAGCCTCAAGGGGATATAAACACTGGTAGTCAAAAACCGGCTCGTCTTAGCTATATACCCTTTCTATTATTATTCATTTGGTAGCCTTCGCCTGACGGAATACAACGCTTCTCGATTCACTGCAAATCACTTCTAATTTCAAGATTAATTCCCTGGATTTGCGGACCCCGAAAGGCGGGTCGAAATAGGCTTGGCGGGCCGGACATCTCTATTTCTAGAATTTCGGGGGAGATCCGATGACCAGAACTCCGTGTAAATTGGTTACAAGCGAGGGCGAAGCGTGTTCTTCTCCACCCACCGTAGCAAGGACTGATAAAAATATTCCTTAGAGATATTCTAAATGCTTTGTTCCCGCCTTCTCGCGGCCTCATGATACAATATCCAGCGGTTAGAACGCAACCGACCCGCAAGGGCGCGCCGATGAAGGACTTCAAAAGGCGAGCATCTGGATGAGAGTCCCAATCCACGATAATCCGGCTAGACGGCCTACCATGAAGTCTCTTAGCTCCAGGATCTTTCTTGGACTATCCGCCATCTCCTCTGTCTACGGAGCCGGAATACAGGGTCTGAAAATCAAAAACCTAGTCACTTTTGGTGATAGCTACACTGACATCGTTAATGTCGGAGATGGTGGCACAGCTTGGCCAGTCTACGCAACTAGATACACCAATGCTACGCTCCATCCTTTCGCGAAGTCTGGCGGGACTTGTTCCAATAAGCTGACACCACGACCTTTCCCGTCGGTCTTCGAAAGCCAGATACCTGCATATCTAGCCGCCGTCAAGAACAAGACCGTTCAGCTGAATCCCAGGGAGACAATCTATTCCTTATGGATTGGTACCAACGACCTTGGTGTTAGCGCACTCTTGACAGAGAAGCCATCATCTCTTGTTGAAGTCACGACGTGCATGATAGATTGGGTGCAGACTCTCTATGACAATGGGGCCAGGAACTTCCTCTTCCAAAACGTGAGTTGGATTTGCGTCAAACGAGGCCCTAGTCTTTAAAAAATCGTGTTTCAGATGATACCTCTAGAGAACACCATTCTTTATGCCCCCTATTCGTACCCGAATCGATTTTGGACGTACCCTCGCAATACAACCGAATGGGCTTTGTTCATGAGGGAAATGGTACTGTCTGGTAATGCTCTCACCAAGTTGATGCTACAAGATCTAGCACCGAAGCTGCCTGGAGCACATGTCGGTAAGTTTGTCTCACTGGTTTGAGCAGGGTAATCAACCTTATGCCCCTTTCTTACAGGAATTTTTGACTCTCATTCCCTGTTCGCCGACATGTACAGTAATCCCGCGGAATATCTCAATGGAACCGTTCCTTTCAACGTCACGGGGGCCGTCAATTCTTGCGTATTCCAGATCAATGGAACGGTTGGAGATTGTACGACTATCAATGGCCCAGCGAGAGACAGTTACCTCTGGTGAGTAATGGAGTTGGAGTTTTGCAACTATTAAAGTAACTGAATATTTTAGGTGGGACGAACTACATCCAAGCGAACAGGCTGACCGTATTGTTGCCCGAGAAGTGTCGCAAGTCATACAAGGGAAGCCAAACTCATGGACGACTTGGCTTAGCTAGAATAGTTCAAAACGCGGTGCAAGTCAGGTTGAACCCAGGGTGTCGCGTTTGTTCGTGTCTAGAGAGAACTGACATTTCCAATCGTTCATCGAGAGTCAGGAATGAGAATGGGAAATTTCCCGGGAGTAAATCGATTCCGAGGTGAGGCTGGTATACTGAATTACACTGAATGCTGAACGTGTTATAAAATGCGAAGATAAAGATATATGTACAGATGTAAATGCGTTAAATAATGATAAAATTACAATGTCCTGGTCTCGTTAAATCTAGAAGTTTTGAACAAATCAAGCCTCAATAAAGTTGGTAGAGGTGGGAGGGAAGGCAGACAAGTCGAGCTCAAATGAACCCCAGAGTCCGACAAGAGGCTCCACCGGGGAAGGCTGAGAAGGATACCAACCGTCGAACTCTGGTGGGGTGGTGAATAGGGTATTGCAGGCCGAAACCTGTGGGGATAGCTGGTCATTCCATGCGGCGTCAAATTCGGGTATGAAGTCCGCCACGGGGGAGCCGAGATCTGCTGGGGGAGTGTAGGCGTATGCAGGTGGGGGCGTGAGAGGGGGTGGTGACCAACTGGAGAAGTCTATTGACGAGTGCATGAAATCGTTCGAGTGAACAGCAATCTGAGGAACAGCTGCGAAGGCGGCGGGGGATTGCTGGGGTGGTGCAGGCTGGGTGTATTCAAAATGCCTGGCCTTCTCTGAGGAGGAGTGGGCGATTTGATATTGGGGATCCACTTCGTTCAAGAATTGATTCATTCCCTCAAAGTCGAAAGGCATGAAAGCCGAGTAATCTGGCACCAATGATGAGGGATAAGAGGGGGCGGGAGTTGCTGTCGCTGAAGAGCTGGAAGAAGTGGATGGCGCTGTGGATCGCTTGCGGGAGTACGGTTTGCGAGATCGTTTAACTGCTCTCGGCTTGGACGCCTTCAAACTAGGTCTCTCATCCCGTTTCTTGTCCTGTCGGCGGAATTTGTGAATGTGCCACTCATGGCGACTCAACGAGCCAGCATCCGCACAGACCCAATCGCAAATCATGCACTGAAACGGCTTCTCGCCCGTACTACAAAAACTTCATCAGTCTTGGATAAGCGTGAAGGGAGGCGATAGACTTACTGCTTATTTATGTGTGATTTCAGATTACTCTTTTGGTGGGCCGCAAACTTGCATCCGGGCATGGGACATTTATGTCTGGTTGTTCGTCAGCTCATGTTCAACAAGAAGACCGAAAGGACGTACTGTTTCACTCCGCTATGAATGAGAAGGTGGCGGCTCAGGTCGCCTGAAAGAACTTTACCACAAATGTGGCATTGCTTCTTGTCAATACGGCTCTATAAGATAAAAAAGAACAATCAGCCAGAATACAATAGAAGGCCTGGGAATATGACGTACGCTCATTTTGTTCCGGGTCCTTGAGTTCTGGTGAAAGATAATCTTCTAGGAAGACGTGAAGAGCGGGAAGAGTATTTGGGAGGATGCAGAGAGTTGAGCGCAGACGCTTTGACAAGAAAGAGGCGCCCCATGGCCTGTATTTAAAGGATTCTCTCTAGAGGGCACTGAGAGTTGGATTGGTTCAACCCACTTTTTCAAGCCTTTAGATTTATTACCTTGTATAGCGACCAATCCAACTTTCTGAGTGGAAAATTACCTCCTAAGGTGATTTTCGACGAGGGCCCTAGCACGTTAGGAGCATAAGGAAATAAACATGGATTGGTTGCCACTCATGTTTTGAGCAGGCATGAAAAATTTCCTTTCATAGCAATCTTTAAACGTCCAGAAAAGGTCACAATGGATGAGGGCCATCGGCAACAACACGAGGCGTGTCCATGAAGCTTGGGCCATTGTTGTCAAGCGAGGGGGCACGCGCTGAGATGATTGACACTACTTGTCCCTAGCTTTCATGTCGTCCTCCTAGTCTTTCGACAGCTGAGTGGTTTCTCTTTCCAAGAGACTCCAGCATAGGATTCCAAGGAAATATTGGAAGACGGAAGATCGTCCCCTATAATTTCCTGAATTTTGGTGCTTTTGTTCTGTTTTTGTTGTTTTGTTGTCGTCGAGGAGAGAGGCAGGCGGGTTACGTACGAGGCGGATCAAATGCCACCTGATTTGGAAGGCAGTTCGGCGCGGATAGCAAGACCACACACAGAACAGCTCGACGAAAGTAGCTGGACAATCGTCCAAATCTTGCCATGATTCAGACGATATGATGGGTAACTGGAACTTCTTCAATTGATAAATTACATCCTATGAAATCACAACTGGTGAGCCAACAACTTGTCAACGACTTCTCTCCAATCCGATAGGCCGAAATCAAAACAATCCCGCTAAATCCGCGAATGGGTCCTTCCCCTGCTGAGTCTGTGTTTGTGAAGATGCAGGGGCTGTAGAAGCAGCAGCGGGTGCTGTGGCCTTCTGAGGCTGCAAGACACCCGAGTTTTGCGCGATCGTGGCTCCCATGGTCGCACCACCTGCACCCATTTGAGCTGGACCTCGGGACGCGTATCCGTTGTTGGGAGTGAAGTAGTTCGGGGCTGGAGAGGCGCCTGTAGAGTGGCTCGCTAAGCCAGCAGCTCCTGGAGTACCTGAGGGGGTACCAAGACGGATGGCCGCAGGAGGTGTATTGCTCATACCAGGTGGTGAGGTACTGGAGTGGGAACCCCACATGCCCGAACCGGCTCCATTGAACGGCATGGGTGACGGTGAGAACGGCTGTTGGGCTGTCATCCCAGGGTTGAAAATATTCTGGTTGGAGCTGTTGTTCGTCAAAGTTGGAGGAGCAGGCGCGGCAAAGAGTCCTGCGAGATCGTTGGGTGAAGGCGCTTGAGCGGCATTGGTATTGGATGGGTTATCAAAGTCGAAGTCAATGAGCGATTCCGCAGCAGAAGCAGCAGACACTTCTGCGGGTATAGGGTTGGCTGCGAATGTGTAGTCCCCTTTCTTGTACGCGTCGTATCGGGCGAGAACGGTGTTGATCTGGTCGTTAATTTGGAGGAAGGTATCAAGAGACTCTGGGTCATCTTCTTGGGCGTCTGAAATCCATTTCTGGATTTTTGGACGAGCTGCAGAGAGTATGGATGACATTTGCTACAAGGTGGACTCAAATCAGCGGCAGAGGAGAGAAACGGAGGCAGAGTACACACATCATATGCGTCGCCTGATGCGAACCTCTCGCCTTGAGAAGTGTCGACGTTATCGAGCATTTCATTGAGAAGAATGACTTTCTGCTCGAGTTTGTTAAGTTCGGTGAGGGCTTGAGTGCGATAATCCGGCTTTGCATCCGGGTTAGCACCAGCAAGAACCTTCATGAGCTCTTGAGCTGCTGCAAGGTCTCGTGGTGTACCGCGACGAATAAGTTCTTGCAGCTTGGCAGATTGGGCCTGGCGGTCTTCTTCCTCGAGTTCTTCTGCTGACTTCAAATTCTGTACAGCATGTCAGAAACGAGTTGGATGATGAAATTACTGTGTGTAGACTCACAGCAGCAGCATCAACAACATCCCGTTGTCGCTGAGATGCCTCACGGAATCGATATCCTTTGAAGGTCAAGAGTCTGTGCATATCCCTGATATTGCCCAGGTCTTCTCGCCATCTTGATTCCGTACAGATACCCTCCTTCCATGTATGGATGAGCTCTAGGATTCTTGTCATTACAGGGCCAGGGAACGGGGGCGGGCGCTCTGGAAATCGTCGAACAAGCTCGTTCAGGAACTCCTTTGTTGCTATCTGTAGGTGGAAAGGGTATCCACATGATTTAACTAGAGTGTCGAGTAGGCCAAGCGATAGAATTGCGATGTGTGGGTTTCGATGGTTTGCAAGGCGTGCGATGAGCATCGCTGCTTCTCGAGGACTTATGATCATCAATACAAGGTGAAACCAGCCGAAAGAGCGTAACATACTTGTTGGCCTTCTTGGTATTGATATATTCCGCGACTTCAAGATGCAGAGCATAATTTGGTTCGTGTAGTGAAGGATCGCAAGCTCGGGTAATCAAGGTTTCTATGGGAGAGGCCCTAATCCAACTAGGGCCTGTAGGACTTGTGAGCATCATGTTTTTTGCCTCGCGGCAAAGTACGAAAAAGTTGAAGAGAGAGTTTCGCAGCCGCCGTTGAGGACGTGGAGGCTGCGACTGATGATGAGATTGTTGGTGGCAGTGACAGCCAAACAAATTCTGCGGGCTTGATGGCCAGCACGCAATCAAGAACCTGCCAGTCCCAAGGCATATGGTCAAGCCAAAAAGAGCTGAAAAACTGAAAAAGTCTATATTCAAGGTCCAAGATAATTCTACGATGGTTGTAGTACAAATGATATTCTAATTCCTTCCACCAATTTTGGCAAGGGTCAGGATTTTTAATTCTGATATTTCTCGAGATTTAATCCAAAGGAATACCAGCATATTCATTGTACCCCAATGCGAGGTTCAGATTCTAAAAAGATCCAGTCAGCTCGACAAATTTATGCCGTTTATGGGAAGTTGCTTACCTGCAGACACTGAGTTGCAGCACCCTTGAGCAAATTATCCAATCCGCCCTGTAATACACCAATAAGTCAAAAATTCACAGGATGGGAAGATGAAAACTGACAATTATTACTGCACGATCACCTTCGCTATGCACCTGGAAGCCACCAACGACCCACGAATGCTTCTTCTCAATATCCGGCAGCTGAGGCACTCCCTTCATAATCCGCACAAGCTTGTCATCCTTGTACTTCGTCTCAAACAGATGGGCGACATCCCGAGCGGTCATTTTCCCGTTGAGTGGGATGGATGCCGTGGAGATGATACCGCTGAACCAGGGAGTCACGGCAGGAACGAAAGCGATCTTCAGAGGGTTGGAGGGGTCTGAGAGCAGTGTTGAGAGGTGGAAACCTGCTTCGCGCTCGTGAATGTGATCGGTGAGAGAGTACGGCTTGACACCTCCGGCCAATGTCTCTGGAGTGACCTTGGGAGCAGAGCTGGGGCGACCGTCTGGGTCAGTGGTGGGAACAGTACCAGCACCGCTGTAACCGGAAAGGCCAAAGATGGTTGGGAGTGCTCCCAATTTGACGTGGTCGACGAGAGGGGCGACGATCATCTGGGTAGAGGTGGCGTAGCATCCAGGGTTGGAGATACGTTTCGCAGCGCGAATTGCTGAACGTCCATAAAGCTCTAAATTGGCGAGCACCGAAAGTAACCAAGAAAACAAAAGATTTATTGTTCAATACAGATAGCAAGTTACATTGTAGACAAAGACTTCTCACCCGGGAGACCGTAAGTCCACCCCTTCTCGAAACGATAATCAGCACTCAAGTCGACGATAACGCTCTTGTCTCCCGAACGCTTCTCTGCGCCCCGATCAATGGCATCGACAAATGGCTTGCAGATCCCATTGGGCAGAGCCATGACCCAAGCATCAACCTCTCCGTCTTTTTCCATCTTCTCGACATCCTCAGTCGACAGGTTGGAGTATGTCACCTCCGACTTGTTGTAGCCCTGTAGAGGGTAACCAGCGAGTTGGCGAGAGGAAACATGGGAAAGGCTGAGGTATGGGTGGCCAGAGAAGAGGGTGGTCAGAGCCTGGCCAGTGAATCCACGAGCACCAATGAGTGCAACACGCTTCGGCTCAGTGCTGACTGGTTCGGGGTCAGCAACGGTAGCATAGCCACGAGCCGAAGCGGGGAGACGTCGGGCAATGGTGGAGAATGCCCTGGATCCGCTAGGCGCTGAGCCGGATGTTGTGACTCGGTGAGGGGGAGCTGAGGGGCCAACGGGGAGGTATGACCTTTCAACTCTGGCCTTGGTCTCGAATTCCTTGATGACCCTCTCGACCTCGCTGACGTCCTGGATGCCATACCAGAAGAGGCTCTTTCCGGCGCGGGTGAAGCTGCCATCCGCACGCTCGAAGTGCCATGCGCGGTTTTCGTCGTCAACCTGGGCAGTCCAGAAGAGCTTGCGGTGGTCCTTCTTGATTGCGTTGAAAACGTTGTCCATAACGTTGTTTAGGACGCCGCTGCGTGAAGTGAGGAGCTTGGTCATGACGGGAACTTCGCCCTCAGGGTGGGATACGACGGCGACGACATCGAGAGGGTCATCTCCGTAGATGGTGTAGGGGGTCTTCTTGAGGTCGTTAAGGACACCGCTGACGCTCTGGGTGCCGCCAAGGACATCGGGGTCACGGTCGTGGACAACCTGGCGGAAACGGTCGGCACCAATGCCCTCGAGGTCACTGTGCTTGAAGAGTTTGTAGCCTCGTCGAATGAGCGTTCCGGCGCCGCTATCAGTGAAAAGTTCCTTCTGGAGCGCAGAGGGAGAGATAACGGCAACCGACGAGGAGCGAGGGAGGTGGTCGAGGAGTTCCTTGAATTCCCTGAGTTTCAGCTTAGTGCCGTATTTGACCCAAGGTTCTTTCATGAGGCTATCGTATTCCTGAAGGAGAAATAATTGTCAGATACGGAATTCTCCACACCAACGATGAAACCTACCTCATCCAAGTTAATAACATCGAGCTTCTCGCCAGTGACACCGTGGAACATGCCACCCTTGTCATTCAAGAAGACAATTTTAAGGGGTTCGACCTCCTTTGCAATCTCTCCAGCGGCAATGTCTGCATTGACATTCAGAATCTGGCCATCAGGGGTCTCTGCCAGGCTGGTGAGGATAGGAAGAGCGCCCGCTCGGATAGCAGCCTCAATTGGGCGTTTGTCGACTTTAGTGATTCGGCCAACGAGACCGTACTTCTCCTTGTCCAAATATTCGGCGGTGAATACACCGGAATTTATCGGGCGTGCGCGAGTGCCAATGCTTTCCAATGCTTCAACGAGTTTTAGGTTCTCCTCGAGGAAGACGCGACGAGCAATCTCAAGGGTTTTGGCATCTGTACGAAAGAAGATAAATATTGGTGTAGACAATGGGTTTTCTGTTCAAGAAACCAACTGACCGGTAATACGAATTCCGTCCTCGTAGTCTGGAACGACGCCGGCATTCTCGAGAATGGTGTTAAGTTGAGGACCAGCTCCATGGAGAATGACGGGATAGAGGCCAACTCGGGAGAGGAAGCTCAGGCTGAGAGCGAGCTCGTTTACGTTGTTAAGCACAGCGCCTCCAACTTTGATAACAGCGAATCTGGCGGGCTGGGACGGGTTTGCAGCAGACGAGAAGATGCGTAGGTACCGCTCCACTTCGCGTTTGGTTCCAATAGAATAGAGCAAGCGAGTTATCGTATCCTTTCAAATTTATCAGTTAAGATTACTCAAATGCCCATTGCATCCCAGTACATACCCGGTCAGCCTGGGCAACACCCTGGATGCCCCGAGAGGGGACATTGTCTCGGCGTCTCACAGCATTAACAACCGCATGTCGTTGACCAGCGACAACGACTGCTCGTCGAGCAGAAGAACGAACGGACAGCCTAGTTGCAGCTAGAGCAGCCTGCATCGTTGAGATAGATGGTGGGGTTGGATGAAGGGTGGAACGATGAGGGGAGTCACTGAAATTTGCTCAGGTATTGACTCCGATGATTATTCTCGTGACTTTGCTTCCCTGGATCTCTTTGCTTTGGCTTTATACGACGACCTTTCTGCACACCACTCAGTACATATGAATGTGTCGGATACTAGACGCTTCTACGTTGCACAGTTTATGCTGTTGGACCTCAAATTTTACCTGACCAGAATGAACTGCCTCTGGCGTTAACACCGCAAGCTTCACTGCAAATTCCCTAGCGCCAAAACCTTCGCGTTCATTAAAGACTTCCCTCCATTGATTCACAGCCCAAGCACCGTACATCTGCTGTATTGTCCCAT
The DNA here is from genome assembly GCA_944990035.1 of Clitopilus passeckerianus. Lineage (NCBI taxonomy): Eukaryota > Fungi > Basidiomycota > Agaricomycetes > Agaricales > Entolomataceae > Clitopilus > Clitopilus passeckerianus. The sequence continues at coordinate 728,241 of CALYLX010000098.1, forward strand.
ACCATGCCTTTAATTCAACCCAAAATTTCGGGAGCAACCTGGCTGTTGGTTGTTTGTGGACAAATTGGCCTGGTCTTTTCGGATAATCGGCTTTAGCAGAGCCGACAACCCGAATCCGACGGTGGGTAGCTTGAACTGCTCGTCCACCAGGTCGAGAGCCAAGGTCAAGGTCGCTTTGCAAAAAAGGCATACTCTAGGGTCCTGCTCGTTGCCTGGACTCTGAAGGGATGAATCCAGGGATTCACCCTACACAGTACCTTCCAGCTCAGTTCCTGCCTTTGCGTTTCAGGGCGGCGGCATAGAGGCGGCTGCTCTACCGGCGGCTTGCGATTCTTGAACCGTCACACATGACATCTATCAAATGAAATTCTCCTGGAAAGTTGGAACGTTGGAACTGAGAACAACTCGTGTATCAACGCCATACTTCTTACGTGTTTACTGGGTCTCACCTGATGCGGCCTCGTGCGTTCTTTCAATCCACCGGGGACAAGCATCAGGCGCTGGGAAATATGCGATATCCCGTCGCGAGTCTCCACAACTCAGTACTAGATTCTTGTCAAAATTGTTCATTGCATTGAAAACAAAATGCCTCGGATCCCTCGCTGTTCCTAGTGCTGCAAATTGACCTTGAGTAGGTTTACTCAGAATATGTACTTGAAGCAGCCACAGGGGTATCGAAGTTTGTGTTCCCCGCTCCAAACTAAGATGCGCAGTTTCTGTCTCCTGTTTTCTCCTTCGGTCCGAAATTTAGAAGGACGATTGATTACTCTTCTCCATGTTTCGGCGGAAGCAGGCTCTCTCAACCCCAGAGGGAACGCTCATCCTCGCCTTTTCCTCGTGCCGTCGTGCCGAACTCTGTGAAGGAGAGGATCGAGAAGTAGATCACGAACTCCAGGTTCTCGTTGGTAACCGAATGCCATGCAGACGAGGATTGAAAGCGGGGATCAATGGAATTTCTGTCAAAATAGCTGGACAACGCCGGTAAATTCATCACCTTCATTCACTGCCTTCTCATATCTCCGAATTCGACAATGACGTTTAATTTATTGCAGATATAAGTTACAAGAAATGCAGAGTTACCGTATTAAGTACAGAGAATATCGAAAATTTGAGCAAGTCGTTTATCAAGCTATCATATCGCATCATTGCATACCATCCTATTGATTTGCTGAGTCAAACGACAGAAACTCTCGGTGGTTCTTTGCCAATCGCTTCACCAGGAAGCCTAATAAAGATCAGCTGACCGAATTACTGACAAAGGATTGAAAGATACTGACTCATGAATACATTGCTGCCCGAGCACGATATCATCTGGGAGTAGAGAGTTGTCAACACCCCAACCCATCGTGCCTTGTTCTCCATCGTCACGGAATCAGGCGCTCCGAGTTCGCGGGCAAGAACCTCGCATGCGGCACTGCAGAATAACTAATGGAGAAGATGTAAGTCCGCATCGCTCTCCTCAACGGGAAGAAGCCCACATACCCCAGTGACGGTTTGGCCGTTGATAGACTCCCTCGTGGCATTCTCCATCAGGAGAGCAAGCGCGTGAGCGGAGAAAAGTGATTTACTTCGAGATTGCAGATCACCTTGGATCGCACGTGGTGTGTGTAACTTGATAATTGCTGCCTCAGCCGTCATCTGGATAACATGGAACAGTTCTTGGTCGGCGCGAGTCATGGCCCTTTGGAGAAGCAGGGGGAAGTAAGTCTTGAAGGCGCCGATTAAGGCATCCAACCTGTGGAAAGCATCCGCAGATGGGCCGGCCCCGACCTCGTTCAAACCGATTGAGAATTGTGGATTTATGGTGGATGTGGACCCTAGATTTGTAGCGTCCTCCAAAAGGAGCGTGGCACTGGCCAGAAGACTCTTGAATGAGACCTTCTCGATGTAAGGGCCGCTCAACATATCCACCGTGTCCTGGGCGGAGATGTTGTATAGAGATCGCTGTATTAGTCTCAGTCAGTAAAAATACTCCCGCCAGGGTGTCACTGAAAAACGTACCAGTTGTTTGTCCATGATTCCTGGACTATCGACACCGATATCTTGGAGGTCATATATCATCGAATGCGACTCTTGCATTGTCACCCAGATCGCGTTCAATGACAGGACGGCACAGAGTGTGTCGCCGTACTCCCCCTCCACCATGCCTGCCGTGATAGGGTACTTCGCCAACTCGCTTGGCGAAGGGCACCTTGTGACATCTGGGTGCTGCTCTGAAGGCGGAGAGAAAACGTGGTGAATCCCTGAGGATAGGAACAACGAAACTGCCGCGTTAGCGTGATAATTGCCACCGAGAGCCTTTCCATTCCTGAGGTGATAATATGATAGTAAAACCTCCGCCTGAAGAGCGTGTAAGACTTTTCGCGGATGTGAGCTCGCTAAGTCCGAAGGCAAATGGTGCAAAGCCTTCCGCAGAAAGACGTCTTCACCGAGGCCGAGCGAGGGGTCCAGAGTAGGCCCAGTGAAGTGAGTTCCCCAGAGATAGACGGCGTTGAGGAGAGAAGGACATGGTCGAGCATAGTGACCAGGAGCAGCGGGGAGGAAAATTGATTCTTGGAAACGATCAACACTCAGGAAAAATCCCAGATGGTGAGAGTAACGGCAGAATGCATCAAACCTGCCCTCGGTAAGCGACAATTCAATTCTTTGCATGACACGAGGCTCACAAGATGACCATCACCTCCTGAGGAGGTTCGACACATTGTGAGTCGTGGGACTGGCCACTTCGGGGAGACGAGGGAACGTTTGAATGTGACGAGCCAGGTGATCCTGAACAATCTATAATGTCAATCGACGTAATTTATCAATTTGGATTAAAAATACATGCCTGAATAGGACGACATAGCTCGGGGAGGTGTCCGAGGAGATGGCAAAAGGTTATTATCATGTGGAGATGACGTCCCTGAATAGCTTGAAAGGGAAGGTATGGGATGATCTGCGCCACTCTCTAGTTTGCGAATCCGGTCCTGCACGTGAGATATTCTTTCCTCTAACAGCTGAACTTGAGTCGGTCCGGGCCCAGGATACTCGCAGTCCTCGAACGTGCCGTTCGATTTAGCACATTGACCACAACAGGGCTTGTCGCCATCGCATTTCTGGAGGTGTGGGTGAAGACGGGCAACCTCAGCACAAGTCGGAGACTTACAATCTTTCTGCGTCTTAGAGAATTGGATCAGTCCAGTTGGTATTATTCATGAATTCAGGCATCGTACCTGCAGTTCATGCATGCTTTGCCTTTCAACATCTTGAGTGGTGAATGAAACAGAGAGCCAATAAGAGAAGGAGGGTAATGTTGCTGGACATTACCATTATAGCAGCCTCTTTTTAAGCAAAATCCAGAACCCTGAGGGTATCACGCAGTGCCGCGAATTGGTGCCTACTCCGCAAAGCTCTTGCATCTTCATTCCGAAGACTATGGAGGCAGCAAAATGTTCGATCCATCGTCCTGGAAGCGAGCAGAAAACAAAGACAGTGATAGCTGTACGATTGGGGAAGAGGGATCCCACTGGCTGCTTCGCCAGATCTTCAGGTCCGAAGCAACACGATCATGGCACGGGCTGATGCAGCTTAGCGAACTAAACTTAGTCAACGAATTTAAAACGGCTCCTTATCCATTCTGAGGGGTTTTTACTACCTCAGGAGATACGGATGACCGCCAGGTTCACTCGTAATCATATTCCCATGGTATGCGAATCATCCTCGCAATACGCCCATCTGATCGTTTCATGTAATCCGATCGGTAAAGTGACGAAAACCTTTCTCGATGCCAATTTTGTGGCAGGGTTGGGGCTAAGCATTATCCAACACGCAATTTGGAGGCTAATCATTTCATCAGTTTCATGAACCTTTTATGGCCCTCCGACGGGGAAACGCTAAATAGGGACCAGTCTTATATTCTGGTCGAATGAGTCCAATCTGGTACACTTCAACTCAGATAACAAAATGCATTGGAGGCTCCAGCCGAACAATTACACATGACGTCCATCGGGAAGAAAATCGTGCCGGGGACGCATACAGCAACACTCTCGATCGTCTCTATTCGAAAGGGTCGAAGCTCGGGCGAGCCTGGTCCGAGTCTGATGCCACTTTGATGCTCAGCGCTGCTAGTGGGCGGCTCAAGCCGACGGCACGTTACCAATGGCTTTGGCACCGCGTCGATAGCTCGAGGGAAGGAAATGTACGAAAAAGGAGAGGGATCTTGAGGAAATGGGAAGATATTCTATTTCTAGAACCTGCCCTTCAATTAGACCGCCGGGACCCTAGCGATGCAATGAAGTCAGCCACTGCTGGCCAATATCCAGTTTGTACACATGTATCATCTGGAAATTAGATTTGGTGGCATGAGAATCCTTGCCCGAGAGAGCCGAATACATCACTTACTATGTCCTCCGTCTTCAAATTCGATGTACTTGGCACGCTCCAGACCAACTTTGTACTCCCGTCCGCCAGATGTTACCTTTTCACCTCGCTTCGCAACAGCGCCCCACAAGGCTTGCATATGTTCTTTAGGTACGAGGGTGTCTTGTGCACCGCTCAACATCAGGATTGGCGTCGTTGCGGGTATCAGGGGTATCTTTGATATTGAGTCCCACTTCTGGTGGCACAGGAAAGAGACGGGCCCAAGCAGCGGTAATGCGTGAGGAACCAAACTGGGAAGTGACGTGAATGTGTTCTCCAGTATGAGTGCGGTGATCTGGGAGACAGTCAGCCATAGTGCGTCACAAGTGATCGACATTGATACCTTGCTTGGGTTCTTGCTAGCAAGATCTATTGAGACAGCACCGCCGATCGACTGGCCATAGAGTATCTGCCGAGGTAGGTGAATTCACGAGCCGGAGAAAACATAAACAGTGTGACTAACGATGGGCGTTTGAGCAAAGGACGGGTTGGATGTAATATAGTCCAAACCGGTCTGAGCATCGAGACAGAGGCCTTAACAGGATCTCAGAAGAGATGACGGAGCAGCCCGACAGGGACAAGTACCTTTCTCGGAGGGAGATCCCTCGGACAGGCCATACCTACCGCAAAGTCAGAGCCAGACTCCCATTTGAAGAACAAGGACATACCCTCGATAAGACATCATCAAGACATTACACCGCATCTTCATGTAGAATATCTTCGCGAGAGGTATCCGATGACCATGGTTTCCTCCATTTCCATGGAACATTATAACAGTGGGTCTACTTGCAATGAACTAGGATATGAAGTTTGAGCATGCAGAATATAAGGACCATCAAAATGCGCCCACCTCGTCTTCTGTTTTGGAATCATCAAATGGTACCGGCGTCGCCTCTGGGTGGTCTGATAGAAGGCCTCGTCTTTGCGAGAGTAGATAGCATCGTAACTTGACTTTATCCGACGTTTCAAGTTCGAGGTTCTCATACGGAAGACCGAATTCAGCTGGTGTGGGCACGTCTACTTAGTACCGCCTAATTGAGCATCACGGCAGCAAAGAATCAATTCCTCGACGAACCTGTTCGAGAACCAGGGGGAAATGCAGAGGGGTATATCAAGTAATTTTGCCCGTACCAAAGTAGCCCTGCACCTGATACAATTGTTAACTGCTAAACACAGCCGAATGAGCGCCTCTTCCATGAAACGTACCGACTGTAGACAGGGTTGCCGCGGTCGCAAGTGTTCCCTAATGAGAAGTCAATCTCTACAGAGTTCGGCATGAAGTCGGCTCCTTACCTTCGCGAACGTTTCTAAGCTTGGCATGACATTCGACATCGTCTAACACAGCTACCTGACGGTGAAGTGGCAAGGCAAAGTGCTGTAGACGCCAGGCAAGGCGCGATCAGCGTGTCGATGTCACTTATTTGGCCCTGATTGACTTCAATGCCTCTGCACATCACGCTCAACTTCAATTGCATGCGGCTCTGAGTGTAAGCTGCCACTTCGTTCCGACGGTGACCATTTGACTGACCAGCACGGGCACCGCGGCTATCTGCTGAAGCTATGTGATCGATCTATGTGCGAATGCGCCATTCTGCCTTGATTAAACCCCGACTACCCAAAGTTGCACATCGCTCGCATCCGCCGCCATTCCCACCTGTTCCCAGTGAGGGCGACGGTCCTGGAAATATCGATCTTTTTGCTAGGCCAAATTGCGACTGCCGCGTCTACTTAATAGCACCTACTGCGGGATGTCAGAAGCTAGCTGATTGAAACTGTGTGCCCATTTAGAATACCACGACTATCTGCTACTCAATCCTAGCTCGAAACATCTTGAACGTCCCCTGTTTACGGCAATTTCCCCCACGGCACAGACATCTAGAGCAACCTTGGGCTAACTTGGAGCCAGAAGATTTCTATATGTTTTTAGCATTTCAACATCAAGCCACTACACCGTTCCCCTTCTCTTCTTTCATTCACGGACCGATTCGAGCTCGACGGATTCAATTCGAGCCCCAAGGCACCCATATTGACTTTTCAGGAACAAAGACGCACATTTGAGGACCTGGTACAGTGTCGTCATCACGAGCGAGGCTGTTCGGGGCCTCCGAGCGTTTGATTGTGATTAGTATGTAAAGCCAGATAATCATTCAGATCAAGTGCATGTTTGCTTGAGTGCGCCTTCACCCACTTTGATCGTACATTCGAAGCTGTTCTCCGATATCAGCGAACATCCAGCTTGAATCCAGCTATGCAGCAAGCACTTGGACCGATGCAGTCGAAGTATGGGTCCGGTTGGAGAGGACGGTCCACTCTTGGTAACCAATGTATAAGACGATCACGGAGTTCGCTGACTTTCCATTCAATTCCACTCGTCTCGAGCGCCCTTACAGCGTAAATCTCTGTGTACGTTACTGTAGTAGGAATCGAAGTATCCAGCCGCGTGTCCGAGCCAATCAGATCTTCTCGCCTAGGTGGATGGTCTTCGCCCAAAATAGAAGGGCTTTCCCACGAATGACTAATGAACCCTTGAATCCTGATCCTGCCATTTGCAACAGCTACTACAACAGCAACCTCTGTGATTGTACTATACGAACGGCTTTTCTCTCTTTTTACGCGTATTTCATCGTATCTCTGATTCTATATACCAGGTGACCGAAGAAGATGTCTTTACCGAAGGTTCGTCGCCTCGCCATCTTCTGATCAAAGCCTGCAGCCTGACTTTAATTCCGGCTTACAGCGAATTATCAAGGTGTGTACTCTTCGAGGCAACTAGCGAGCCTGGTTCTTGACGTGAGGAAATCAGGAAACAGAGCGACTTGTAGCCGATCCTGCCCCAGGAATCACGGCAACACCCCACGATGATAATCTACGCTACTTCGACGTTACTATTGAAGGACCCGGTGGAAGTCCGTTCCAAAGTAAGCGACGGACTCCTCGTCATTTCGACCCAAGCTCACCATGATTGACGCTCTCAAGACGGCGTCTTTAAGCTAGAGCTGTTCCTGCCGGAGGAGTACCCAATGGCACCGCCGAAAGTGCGGTTTCTGACGAAGATATATCACCCCAACATCGGTACCTTTCCCATCCCATATTACCCTGTTCGTCGATCTAACTCAACTTCCAGATAAACTTGGTCGTATCTGTTTGGATATCTTGAAAGGCAAGAATCACCATTGTGCACGCGACTGCCCCGTTTCTCACCTCATCTGAACAGACAAATGGTCACCCGCCCTCCAGATCCGCACAGTCCTCCTTTCCATACAAGCTCTACTGAGTGCGCCTAACCCGGATGACCCACTTGCTACAGATGTTGCGAAGCATTACAAGGATGACGAGAAGGACGCCCAACGCGTTAGTCAGGAGTGGACACAGAAGTATGCCGCGAAGGAGTGATGATGGACGTTATACAGTAGATGCCTCGTTTGCCTTATCAATATCCTTTTCACTCTACTTGTCCTCTTGTAATTATTGGTGAAGATATCAATCGAAGTGCTTGGAACAGGGAGATAAAGATGTGGGTATGAGTGCCAAGTACGTATAATTAGATCAATCTACCCTCCGCTGATCCCTGAATAAAATAATTGAACCCCAGATCGAAAACAGGGTGCATCTGTGTGGTTCCCTCTTTCCCTCTTACCCGATGCTTCTGGCATGATCCCCATAATCATGGCAGATGTTTGCTAGAGTGAGGCAACAGACACACCTGAGTCCCATAATCAGCCTACCGTCACTTCCACACTGCCAGTCATCCTGAAATTTCCGCAGTTTTATTCCTTCAACGTTTACGCCGACTAAGTGGCGACAACCAGACTATGACTATCCTCGATGCAGACGTCTCGTATGTCTTGATGAGCGAGGCTTTCAGGATCTATCGCGACACGTCGGACTTCGCTGCGATCCTGAATCTATCCTCAACTTGTCGGATGATGAGAGAGGCTGGCCTGTCAGTAATATTTGCTGACGTCCATTGGCCCCACGCCAACAAGAACGACGAGGACACGGGCTTGCATTTCTTTCCAAAGTCACTATGGCGATACTTCAGGTGAGAGAATTTCCGTTGATAAGTTCCCGCGCACACTCGCTGAACAAGCTCCGGCGTTTTCCCCCCCACCCTCAAAAACATAAACAGGCGATTCTCTCTGGTTTGGCCGGACGACTGGCCTGATTCTAACCCCCCGCGATGGGGAGATAGGTTCTACCAAGGAGGGGATTATCACCCTCGCCATCTAGACAAGCTCACGTCCGCTCTTCCCAAGATGACAGGCCTCTCAAGCTTCTACATAAGCTGCCCGTTCTATCCCCCTAGCTCCATTCTGAACGCGCTCATCCAATGCTCGTCTCTTCGGGAGCTGTCTGTGAATGACACGCCCTTGTACATCTCTATGATCCCAAAAATTCCATCCTCCTTTCACCTCGACCGACTCTCACTTGTCCCCATAGCTGAGGCAGTTCGAGTGGGTGAAGGTGCCTCAGATCTGCGTTATTCGGAACGAACATATTTTATTCGGGAATACCGACAAAAATACAAGAACGACATACTCGCGAGATTTGCCGCTACGGATCTCTTGTTCAAGGTCGGCAAGGCTGGCTACCTCAAGCACATCCAGCTTTCGGTGGACCTCTGTCCCCTAGAAAATCTCGTCAATCATGACTGGCCAAACCTCGAGACACTTATTTTGACAGGCCACGTACCACGAGGCAATACTCAGTTCCTGGATGTCCTCGCTCAAATGCCTAGGCTCTCAGAACTTAGGCTACTGTTCACCAAAACGAAGACTGATCCCGGATATCGCCTCCTGGCCGATCATCAGTCCACTCTCAGGAACAGCAGCCCGACACTTCTCGGCCAGCTCAAGTACTTCGCTATTTCCAACGCCTGCACATTTGACCACCTCTTCCAATATACTACGGGCATCGAACGCCTTGCGGTCTTGGCCATTATAGATCAGCCATGGGTGCCTATTGCCCTTAGCAGGGCGGACGTCGACGCCATCCTGAGGGACCTCGCCATCGCCGCAGAACGTGCGCCGCAATTACAGAGTAACTTGAAACGGCTTCGAATTATGATCGAGGACAAGGTCAACCCTGTGATCTGTGCAAACATCATCAGGAGCTTCCCGAACCTCGAAGCTCTCGAATTGGAAGTTTGCGGATACCACGACGGGAAGTCAATTTATGAATGGGTGAGTCCCCCGTGATTATTCAGATATCCAACTCATTCTATCGCCATACCCTCTTCTTATATATTCATCTCCTTCTTCTCACTCTCTCAAGAGAAATGATCTGAACTCAGCCAACCAACTTTCTCCCTTACAGTGTGCTTATGTCGAAGCCTTCGCGCCACTCGCACTCAAACTCAAAGAACTCCGAATTTGTATCCAATTCCAAGAATACGACGAGATGGACAAGTTCGAACCCTGGCATGCCGCTCGCAAAGAGTGCGGGCTTTTCCTTGCCTCTCACCTACCAGCCCTAGAACGCGTCGGCTTCGAGTATCGCAAACGTGTCGGCACCCATAGATTTGAAGATTCCTGGCTCGAGTTCGCCATCAAACGCGACAAGAGTACGGGCGACATCAAGCTAAAGGAGCTGCCGTCGACATGGTACCGTTACCCTGAGGTCTGGTATCCAGAACCACTTCCCAACTCACGAGGATAATTTTCCCTCATACTTTACGACCCCACTATGATAATGATGCCTGGTTTGGCACCTCCTTTTTTTCTCCGGGTTTATCTTCGTTCTTACTTACTCCGGTTTAGTTGGATGTATATACTCTTTTGGTCTTTTTTTGGGTTTTTTTTCTTGTCGAACCTCTGGACTCCTCAACGCATTGTACTATTTGCACACAAAACATCGGACGTTACGACTCCTGACGCCAGATACTTCCAATGTAGATTACGCATGTCATTTCTTTTCTGTACTGCTACGGGGTTTGTGAGGACGCATCTCCTAGGGTATTAATACACGTGTAGTTTTGGGGGACGATTGGACATCGTTGTATATATAGTGTGGTGCTGCTGGGCGGTGAACTAACCACAAGTTCGCAACGAGCCGAAAGCCCCAACTGTCAATGCATCGCGGGAGGCACAGCTTTCGGCTAACCAACGTCAATGAGCAAGGTCCACATCTTCAGCAACGATGAAGGACAGTTAGCCCGAATAAAAATCCTGCTTGTTTGCTGTATGGTGGTTAGAAAAGGCAGTGAATGAACGTGGGACGCTTCCTGTCATACGTACGTCCTCTCAGGCCTCCACCAGATGCTAATTTTCCAACATCTTGATAGGCAAGCAGTTGCTTTCTCGAGCCAACAAGTAAATTTCTAGCAGCAATAAACTTGGCCGCTATGGCAGGAGCCCTCATCTCATTGGAGAAGCCGCGCTGTCATGGCATGGAAGAGCTTCCATCTGCCGACGTAGAACGAGCAAGAGTCCTCGACCTCCTTCACCAGGCACGGAAAACCCAGGCCGAAACTGACTCTGCTGCTCCTCCTAATATAACCTCAAACGACCCATTATTCATTCACTTATCACACGGACTAGCCTACACCATTGGCTCCGCATTGGGTTCCATACCCCCTACGACTGAAGCATGCCTCGCAGCATTCTCTCTTCCCAATGTCGCAGGACTCGGTGCAGGTGCACGAGCATGGTCCAAACACTTTCATCGGTCAATACCAACTTCTACGCCGCAAACATATTCCCCTCCAACCGCATCTGAAGGCGGTGATACCCCAAGCACCAGCACACCCATTCCCGTAACCGACGGCAGTGGCAGCAGTACAGACACGGGCGATAGCAACAGCCCCAGCAAGAAGAAGAGCAAGCCTAAGAAACCGCCGCCTCCAACAGGCTGGTGGGGCTCACCTTCTGGACCAGTACCCACAATCAACGCAAAGGCCTTAGCTCTATTCTGGCGAGTCATGGATCATGCGACTTGGCGAAATCTTCATTGGCTCCCTCACCGGATCTTGGTTTATGAAGTTAGGGTGTTGGAGGGGTATGGGATGCGTTGGTCTCAAGATCGAAGCGGAGTTGACGCAGAGGCGGATGGAGGCAGACGAGCGGACGAGCTGAACGGGGTTGAGGACAATGAAGAACGAGAGAGTTCGACGACAGATGACCCTCCTTGGGTTTTCCGCGGTTTTGTCGAACCTATGATGGAGAATGGGCATGAACAAGGATGGAAGCATTAGATGCAACCTGTCTAGTTTCCCAGGCGAATTTACATCCCCCATATCCCCTACCCCAGCGTTCGTACCTGTGCGCACACCCATCTAAGCTCTGCGTTCCTCTGGTCATCCGACGCATATCGAAACTCTTACTCCCACTCCAATTCTGTCCGAATCCTCTCCTACTGAACAGCAATACGGAATTCAACAGGCACCCCCATAAGGCATCCTGTGGAAGCGGTCTTCGGTCGTCCATGTGCAAGCACGTCTGCTCCTCACTTACGGCGTTCTCTTCATTCTGGGGTCCCTTCCTTATGACAGGTTCCATAATGGCAGGTGGTCCATTCAGTCACCGTCCAGCACTTCAAATCGTGTACATGTGCGGTGGACAGGCGGCTTGTAACTGCTTTGGGCCCATCGCTGATCAGGATATGATCCTCATGTCCAGTCCACGGCCCACTTTGCAATAGAATCGTCCCACTACTGTGGTAGCGATCTGGACAAGTGACCAGTTTCTGCCTGGGCTCTACTTCGATTATCGAAGATCATCCAAACCAACACGGGGGAATGAGACAAAAGACCTGACCGTTTGTAGGTCTAGGCATCTCACTAGCTTGAACCTTAAACTTGTCTCCGCCACATACGCCTCGCATTGCATCCTTCCCATGAAGGCTGCGCTCCCGGTTCGAATGGAATTCTCCTTGGAACCCGGACACCCTGCGCCCTGAGCTTCGGGAGCCCGACAACGTTGGCCTATGCCTGTGTGAGGCTGACGGTATGGACCGTCGTCAACAATTGCGGCGCTTCGCTGTGATGCAAATGCCAGTGAATTGGGAAGGCCGGGGCGGAATCAATGATCCCGGTCTGGTCATTCCCCTCTTCCACCTTCATATTCCCCTTCTTAATTGCACATCGCTGCATTACCATGCTTTCCCGCACTATCCAAATCTATTCGCGCTGAATCTCCCTCGCAAGTTTTGGAATGCACAATTATGAACATCCCATTCACCCCTCCATCATCACTCTACTCCCCCTCGCCAGTGTGCCAATCGAAATGTATCAAATTTGCACGCTTACACCTAAATCGAAGCAAACCCATTGCGCCGACTGTGGGATTCAATACGACCAAGATCACCAGGGCTACGCGCCATTGATCCGTCCAATCCTATCCCAAAGCGATACCTGGTTTGGATGGAACAAACAAGGGCATCCTGAGATTGCAGGGCGGCCTACAAAAGTTGTATTAGGTCCCTTAGATGCGTTTGTTACAGTTTGAGAATTTAAAGCTAATTTTTTGAGTCTCGATTTGGTGTAATCCATTGAATGGAAATCTAGTTTCCCAAATGAAATTCGATTTTGGAGATCTCTTTCTTCTAGGCTCTTCGTTCCAGTTTGTGGCTGGTTGGCCTTTTTGAAGAGTACGGGCCTCAACGGATTGTTATTGCTTACGAAAACGTCATTTCCCTCTCAAAAAATACTATCAAAACGGAACTTTGACGAAATTTTGAATGAGAATGAGGATAGGCAATACTTTCATGAGCAGCAAGCTACCTCAACGGAGTCTTGGACCGAATGGGCAAGTGTTTTACAAATCTGCGTTGAAAAGCACGGGATACTTGTTGACAGCAAGTCATCATCTGCATGTAGGCTGTACGGACATGTGGACAACCGATGACAGGCGCGTGTGTTCCGCACAGCAGCTGTTGTTTTCTAGAAAACAAGCGCCCAAACCCTGGGTTCTATCGCAAGGCAGTGGTACAGAGTGATAGAAGTTGTACCTTCCCAGTTGCCTTCAACTTCGGCCTCGTAAGTGTATGTCTCTCCGCACTGACGATCCCTCACTTAACTCCTCCCAAAGCGCCTCAAATATGTTGTATTTGCTGCTAGCTGGAGCGGCGATACTGCTAGGGTGCATCTTCTGGAGATTCGGGGGCAAATGGCGCTCAGACGGCAGAAGGAAGCTTTTGGTTGATGAAACTCATATCTCAGGCGCAAAAACTACGAAACATTCGACCCAAGCCACCAACGACACTTCCTCGCTTGATCGTTTAGGCTCCAACGAGCGTAGCGGGGATCAGCGCATCCTGGAAGAATACCCATGGGAGTCGTACAAGGAACAGCGTCCTGCTGTGAAAGAGGCTATGGAACTTGTTGTGTTCAGAAGCTTACTGTTGAGCTTCAGGGACGTTTCCTATGATGCCTGTTCCGCCTGCCTTCAAAGTCATGACGACGTGCGGGATCTTCTTCTCGAAGGTTGGAGAAAAGATTCATTTGAACTTCTACGGAGTAATGGTACGTCTGCTTCCCCCTGGACAATCCTCGTGCCTCTTATTTACCATGTCTATTCAGCGATCTTTCTATCCCTTATCAAGGCAACGTTAGCTGTTCGAACAGACGCGGGTGGACTTAAACAAGGTGGAAATGATGAAGAACATGACAGAAACGAGGCCAGCAAAAGCACTCGCATTGAACATAGCGTAGACAACGAGATTTCACAAAGCGGGGATGTTAACATCTACGGTGGAAAGTTCGTTAACGCCTCCGGAGGCGTCTACAATGTGGCGGGAGACGTATGGCGTATTACTTGTAGGAGAACTTCTACCATTGATTTTGATTAGCATTGACACCTAGTCAATTCCAGATTCGAGTGATTACCGGTCCATATTACTCTCCTCACACAGCTCACATGGTGCAGACGACGATTCCCGCAGGACAGCTGAATGGTTCATTTCCATTGACTACCGAGCTACCCACAACGAAATTGCCAAGAAAAGATCAAAGAACACTGGCGGGTGGTTACTTCAATCGGAGACATACGGTGAATGGTGTTCAACACATCACCGTAGAATCCTGTGGTGTCCCGGCATACGTACGTTCTTGTCCAGCCACGGCCGCAACTCTCTAATTTATTACTCAACAGCTGGTGTCGGGAAGACCGTCATGGCGTAAGTTTTGGCCTCCATGCTATATTTCGATCCCTAACAAGTCCCCTCTTCAGATCTCTCATTATAGATCACCTACGTACCTTCGACGAATCACAAGTGTTTGTGGGCGTCATCTACTTCAATTACAAGCTCCGAAGTCAGCAAAGCAAACTAGCCATCCTCGAGGCCCTCTGCAGGCAGATGTTCGAACTACATCACTCATCAACCTTTAAGAACCTGTACGACTCACACGAGAAGCAGAGGTCACGACCCACAGAAACAGAGCTTCGATCCATTCTATCGGCCACCTTTCATGAATTTCGTACCTGCTTCTTAGTCCTTGATGCCCTGGACGAATTTGCCGAGCACTACAGCGATAGGGAGGTTCGCGAAGTGATTAACGTCATCCTGTCGCTCGGAGAAAACGTGAAGCTCCTCATAACTTCGCGTGTTCTTGGGGAGATGACGGCAACTTTCGAGGAACTTGGGGCTAGCAGAGAGGAAATCATTGCGGATGATGCTGATATACGCATGTATCTGGCGGAAAGAGTTACATCTCTAAAATCCAGACTGGATTTTGAGGTGTTGGAAGCATTCTCGGTACACATCATCGAAAAAGTAATCGAAGCTGCAAAGGGGCGGTACGTGACCGTCTCCTTCCCTATCTTTTCACTGTCTGACGCCCTAAAATCAGGTTTCTCGTTGCCGAACTTGGCATGAATTTACTGGCTGAACAACTGAATCTCGGAGATCTTGAAGATGCCCTTGACCATCTGCCCCACGAAATTGATGAAACCTATGTTCGTGTTATGGAGCTGATCAGGAACTATCCTGACAGTCGAAGGGAACTCGCTCTAAAAGCGTTGATGTGGGTGGCTTACGCCTCTCGGCCTCTTTCCGTTGGGGCACTGCAACATGCGCTAGCCATAAAACATGGCAAGAAAGACATTGATAAATACATCACTCCACTATCGACAATCACCAGTCTTTGCGCAGGACTTATTGTAGTGCAAGACGCGGAATGGCATCATCCGTTTGATGATGAGAGGCTTGTCCGATTTGTTCGTGAGTAGTTTCATTCAATCCGGTGGCAAGCTTGACACAGATATTTCTAGACTTCACCACACAAGAGTTCTTCGGCAACTTCCTGTCGAGATACTTCCCTGATGCTCACAAAGCCATGTTCTCAACTTGCATCGAATATCTCAGAATCACAGGAAACCACATTCTCCCTGCGGACTTTGACTGGCACCAACTTCTTTCACCCTATAAGCAACAGGTCCAGCAACAGGTCCATCTTCCTTTCTACGACTACGCCGCATTGGATTGGGGCTACCATGCAAACGCGCACCATGAGTCACTTGACCAAGAGGTACTCGAATTCCTGTCTGGGAATGACAGGTCTATCCTCCTCAGTTGTAACTACGTACTGAAGCAATGGTACCATGTGAGCATGGAACACGACCTTCCCGGTATATTCCTGGCCGCCTATCATGAGCAAACCCACGCATTATCCACATTCTTACATCGAGCGAGTAATGCCCCCTGCGCAACGACACAGACTACCGCCATGCACATAGCAGCCATTTCCGGACGGACGAACATGCTGATTGAGATACTTCAATGGTCGAAGTCAAGCCAGAATGATGACTGCAGCGGCATCTCCGAGCCATCCACTATACCTCGATGGCAAGAGAAGCACATAACCCAGGGAAACATGCGCGACCTTTATGGCCGGACACCTTTGACCTATGCTGCTACCTACGGTCACGAATCCATTGCAAAACTCCTCATCGACCACGGAAACGTCGAGGTGGACTCCAGGGATGACAGGGGCATGACACCCTTCGCGTACGCAGCTCAGTACGGCTCAGGGTCAATAATTGAACTCTTACTGAGTTGTGATGGCATCCAAATCGACTCCAAGGATGAAGATGGCCGGACGCCCTTTTCTCATGCAGCTTGGTCTGGCAATCACTCAATTGTTACGCTTCTTCTTGAACAAGGTGGTGTGGAGGTGGATTCAAAGGACAAGAACGGCCGAACCGCCTTCTCATACGTGGCTCAATATGGTAACGAACCCACCTTCAATGTCCTACTTGAGCATGGAGACGTTGAGATAGACTCAAAGGCTAACAACGGTCGGACGCCCTTTTCTTATGCGGCTGAGATGGGACACCAGCCTATCATCAGGCTCCTCCTTGATCATGGAGGCATCCAGGTGGACTCAAAGGACGGAAGTGGCAGAACACCCTTTTCATATGCGGCTCAGAGGGGCCAGGACTCTATCGTCAGGCTCCTCCTCGAGCGTCGAGCAGTTGAAGCGGACTCCAAGGACAACAACGGCCGGAGCCCCCTGTCATTTGCAGCCGAATACAGCTCGGAGTCAGTCATAAAGCAGCTTCTAGAGGATCCGGGCATTGACGTGGATTCAATGGATAACTATGGCCGGACGCCTTTTTCATACGCGGCCGAACGAGGTTCGGAGTCGATCGTCAGCATCTTCCTTCGACATGGAGGCACCAACGTTGGTTCAAAGGATCATAACGGTCGTTCACCCTTTTCACACGCGAACTCTTCGATTTGGCGTACGGCTCAGGACACTGAAGCCGTCCTCAAGCTCCTGCTTACGCATCCAGGCGTTGATGTCGACTTCAAAGACAACCATGGCCGGACTCCCCTTTCATACGCGGCTGAGCATGGTCTGGAGCAAGCTATCAAGTTGCTCCTTCAGCATGGCGGTGTCGAGGTGGACACGAAAGACAATGTCGGTCGGACCCCATTTTCGTATGCCGTAGGCGCTGGAAAGAAGTCGATCACCATGCTCCTTGTTGGGCATGGAGGACTTGAGGTAGATTCAAAGGATGCCAACGGCCGGACACCCCTTTCACACATAGCCCAGAATGGCGTGCAGTCAATGATGGGACTGTATTACTTTTTTCCGACAACCGCCTCCTGCTTGGCGGAAACTGACGAGGAGTCAATTGCCCAAATTCTCCTTGAGCTTGGAGTCACGGCAGACTCCAGGGACAGTCATGGCCGTACTCCCTTCTCGTATGCGGCCGCGTCGGGCAAGTTGTCGATCATGGAGCTCCTGCTTGAGGATGGAAAAGTCGAGGTGGACTCGAAGGATAAGGACGGCCGGACACCTTTATCACATGCGGCCCAAGGAAACCGAGAGTCAACTTGCAAGTTCCTCCTTCAGTATGGGGGCATAGGGGCGGACTCGAAGGACAACTGGGGACGTACTGCCCTCTCGTATGCTGCCGAGCATGGCACGGAGTCTGTCGCAAGACTCCTTGTCAGGACAGGCGTTGATGCAGACTCAATGGACAACTATGGCCGGACGCCCTTGTCGTATGCCGCTCGGAGAGGCGAGGAGCCGATCATCAGACTTCTCTTTGATCATGGACAAGTCGAGATGGATTCCAAGGATAAATTTGGCCGGGATGCCATTTCATATGCGGCACAGAGCGGCGCAGACTCTGTCATAAAGCTCCTTGAGGAGGCAGGCGTTGATGTGGACTCCAAGGATGAGCATGGACGAACTCCCTTGTCATATGCAGCTGCTTGGGGCGCAGAGTCGACGATCAAGCTGCTCCTTGAGCGTGGCAATGTCCATATCAACTCAAGGGACAACTGCGGCCGTACTCCCCTTTCACATGCAGCTACCGCCTACGATGAACTATCTATGCAGCTCCTCCTTGAGCAGGTAGGCGTCGAGGTTGATTCAAGGGATGACAACGGGCAGACTCCCTTCTCACATGCGGCCCAGTTTGGCAGGGAGTCGGTTATCCGACTGCTTCTTCAGCATGGAGGCATCGAGGTCGACTCGAAGGATAACGTTGGCCAGACGCCCCTTTCTTATGCGGCTCAAATGGGTGGGACGTCGACCGTCAAGCTCATCCTCGAGCATGGAGGCGTCGACGTGAACTCCAAGGATAGCCTGGGTCGTACTCCTCTCACCAACGCCGTTTGTTTCGGTCGCGAGGAGACTGCGAAGCTCCTCCTTGAGCACGGGGGCGTCGAGGTGGACTCGAAGGATAATAACGGTCGTAATACCCTTTCTCTTGCAGCTACTTGGGGCCAAGAGTCGATGGTTAGGTTCATCCTCGATCACGGTGGCGTCGAATTGGACTCGAAGGACCTCCATGGCCGAACCCCCTTTTCACATGCCGCCGAGCACGGTGCGGAGTCTATTGTCAAGCTCCTTATCGAACACGGAGGTGTCCAAGTGCATACACAAGATGACCACGGGCGTAGCCCCCTTTCTTGGGCCAGCAGTGGGGCTGGTTGGTGGGACGGAAACGAATCTTCTCTCCTGAGCACGATTCGAATCATTCTTGCACAAGGGGTGGATGTGAATCTGGCGGATAACGAGGGAAGGACTCCACTGTATTATGCGAAGCAAGGCCTTGAGAACCATGGGGGTAGTTTCAAGTGCGTTGTTGATCTGTTGGAAGCTAATGGGGCTGTCGAGTTGCCGTCGAGTACTGGGGATGAAGCAATCGTGTCAGATACTATCTCAACAGATATAGAGCACTAATAGGACTTTCAGGCATTATTGTATTTTCATTACTTCAGTAGATAATCATTATTCTATAGGTCGGGGCACTCTCCAGTGTATTACGTTTCTATTCATTGACACCCAAGTGGACACGTCTGAGCAAATTTCGAGATCAAGCTTCGGTCGTCATTCTCTCATACCCCTCAGTTATTCAGGAGTCAGTTTCTATTCAACCATGCTGTTAGAACGATGGGGACCACACCATGAAAGTAAGGAAAACCTATCACAACCGCGATTTCGAATGGGAAACGTCAGAAAGATATGTCGCCTACTTTCCAAGCCAGTTTCCGCCTTGTCGGCACGCGTCCGTTCGGAATCGGAAAGCAGCGGGAGAATCCTCGGAGTTTCTCTGTCTTCCCGTTCCTCTGGGTTGTGCTCTGGGTTTGCTCAAAATCGAGGAATACCAATCTATGGGCAGAGGCTAGGACCACTATCAAAGGAAGACGAATCTAAGAGCTGCCTTGAATGAAGGCAGAACCCAGATGAATCATGTCACCTATCCAGCTTATCCCTCAAAGGCTCTCGCTCAGCAACACTCAGTTCATCGTACCATATGAGATTGGAGATGACTCTGCAATCTGTCACGAGGGTGTCGCGAACCGAGAGGATAATTAATGAAGCTTTAAGCTTTCTAGCTTGTACTCAGATCGACTCATCCGCCTTCGCTCGTACCACATCATGACCAGCACAGAACCGCAAACCAAGTTCACCTCCCATTTCGTTGACCTCCCATGTGGCAAATCTATCTTCTACGTTGACAGCGGTGCGCCTCCTGTACCACCGAAAATATCCTATCCCACGCTCGTGATCGTACACGGAACTGGGTTTACAGGACGTGCGTTTTCTTCTCTTCCCTATCTCACTCCTTCGAGTAATAAACAACCTAATTGTTGCGTACACAGGTACATTCTATCCCCTTCTCCCATTCACCTCCGCTTCCTCCCCAGCTCTTCGCCTCATTATCCCAAACAGACCAGACTACGTACCCTCCTTACTTCTTTCCCCGTCCGAGCTTAGAGCATACAACACGGGGGATCCCTCTAGTGCTCGCGCAAATGCAGAATGGCTTAGCCAGTTCTTGAGGGTTGTCATCGAGGACAAGGGGATTCCAAAAATCAATGTACAGGATGTTAGCAGAGATGATAAGGTCGTTACGAAGAAGCAAGGCGGGGTGGTCATCCTAGCTTGGTCCATGGGTGTCATCACTGCTCTTCCCTTGTTTTACCGTCGAGATTGGATTGGAGAGGAGATGTACAGCTTTCTCAAGGACTACATCCGTGAACTCGTGCTGTATGGTATGCTCCACTTCATCCGGCTTCCTGTCCGCACTTTCTAATGTTCATCTGTATAGAACCAGTTTCCGGGCACCCACTCCCTCCCTCCCTCTTCTCCCCATCAATGAAGAAAGAAGTCTACTTCCCGTACACACTCTCCCACCCTGGCTCAGGTCCGAACGGGGAAGATGTTGAAAAACGCACGAAGGAAGAGATCATGTTGGATTTCGGGAGGTGGATTGGGGGATATTATCGCCATCCTTACTACTCGGGGCAGCCAGAAGGGGGGGATAGGGATGATGCTGAGGACGATGTGGTGGAGGTCCTGGAGGGCGGGAACGAGGAGACCCGGCGGGGGTATACTATCGAAGACTTCGACTGGTCCAAAGGTTACGAGCGGACATCTCTCGACTACATGGATGTGGGTACCGATATTGGGGAGGAGGAGGATGCCAGTCTCAAATCTGGGAGGTTGTTGGATTGGGAAGCAGCTGCAAGAGTCGAGGTTCCCGAGGTGTAAGTCTTTCTCTCACCGTAGCTCAATCTCAGAAACGAACCCGTAACTAATCGTCGAATTTGCATCCAGGTCTGACTTCCCTGCACGCGACCGACTCAGGAGGGAGTTGTCGGACGCTGTGTTCGGTCTCCAGCCATCTTCTCAAACACCGTTACCTTCCTCGGCCCTCTCCTCAGAAAATCAAAGTGACGAAGAAGCACAACCAGCCGACCTCCCACTGCCGGGCACCTTATTCCCGACCGTGCCGATAACATACATCTTCGGCACCCATACAGCTGGGGTATGTGCGTGGAATGCCGTGGAGGACGAGCGAAGATGGCGGGAGGCGGTCGTGTTGGCTTCTTCGGCCAGGAATAGGGCAAAAGGGAGGGAGAACCAGAGGCCGAGGCCAAGAAAGGCAAAATGGGTCAGAATTCGTGGTGGAAATCATTTCATGCATTGGGATATGCCGGGGGTGTTTTTGAGGGCTTTGGGGCATGGCTCAGGGGAGACTAAAAGGTTCTAATGTGTATTGACCGAAGCATTCTGGTATCTGCTTTACTATAGAGACCGTCCAAAGAGACAAGTTGACGCACCCAGCAATGCATGCACATGAGGGACAACATGGCAAGCCCGTCAGACGTTACGCGAGCCATGCTATTGGTTCGTCCTATTATAGATACATTTATTTGAGTAGTCCATAGACGCTACACTACTTCGACCGTATTATTCTACGGCTCCATGTGCTTCTAGAAGGTCAACAAGCGACTGATAACTCGCCCCATGAATCTTAACCCGTTGCTTGGCGTAATACAGTGGAGTCATACCCTCGTTATCCGGCACGTTCATATCCACATTTTCTTGTGAGAGAATGAGCCGGACGGTGTCCAAAATAGCTGGAAGCCCCCCGCGGCCGCCGTCGCCTGCACTAGCCCAAAAAAGGGCGGTACGTCCGTTGTTGTCTCGTGCATTCACTTGGATATGCCCATGGTTGAGAAGGAGCCTGACGATTGACTCCGAACCATGCTGAGCTGCATAGGAGAAGGCCGTCCGCCCATTGTTGTCCTTCAATTTCATATCAACAGTTTCACACTGAAGGAAGACCCCGACCATTGATTCGTGGCTGAGGGCAGCTGCATAGGTGATTGGTGTCCTGCCATACTCGTCTGGCATATTTTCTAGGCGTGCATTGTGCTCTGCTGATCGAGGTGGCCCAAAAGGGTTGGTTGATCTCGACCAACTCAGTAGCTCCTTCACAGCATGAAACTGCCCGGCAATGACCGCAACATGGAGAGGCGTTTTTCGTCTCTTCGTGAGGGGGATCTCGTTCGTCTGATCCAGCAGCACAGACAATGCATCGGGTTGGCCATGGTAGGCAGCTAGAAATACGCCAGGTCCACCCTCTCCACCCGAGCTATCGCACCATGACCTCAGTAAATAGTCACAACTGAGTAGGACAGTCCGGTCATTCCCCAGGAGGAACCCACACACTTCCCTGGAGCATGGCTCATGGTATGCGTTTGCATGGTGTCCCCAGCTCGACGCGGCATAATCGTAGAAGGGAAGTGGAGGTTTTTGAACCTTGAACCGAGGAAGACTTTGCCAAGTAAAGTCTGGCTCGAGAACATGTTCGCCCATGATTGAGAGATACTCGATGCAAGTTGAGAACATCTGCATATGAGCATTTTTGAAGTATTCCAGTTGAGACCCCTCGAAAAACTCTTGGGTTGTGAAATCTGGCAACGTTGACATCAATCCTTGCCCTTGAATCCAATGAACATACTACTCACGAACAAATCGCACAATCCTTTCATTACCTGATTTATGAAGTGGACTGTTATCTTCCACAACTAAAAGTCCTGCGCAAAGACTGGTAAGTGTTGACACGGGGGTAATATATCTATCGGTCTCCTTCCTGCCATATTTCGTAGCCAGCGCATGCTGGAGTTCTTGAACCGAAAGCTGTCGATTGGCGTAGGCAACCCACATCAATGCCCCCATCGCGAGTTTTCTTCGACCCCCCGGATAGGCTGTGATGAGCTCAATGACACGGATGTACGTTTCATCGATTTCGTTCGGTAGCTGTCGGAGAGCGTCTTTGAGCTCTCCTAGATTGAGTTGTTCGGCCAACAGATTCATACCCAGTTTGGCAATGAGAAACCTAATTCAGAATGTCAGAAAGTGGAACCACGGGAGGGGCGGAGTCACATACCGCCCTTTTGCAGCCTCCAACACCTTCTGAACGATATGCGCTGAGAACTCATCCGATACTTCAAAATCCAGCTTGGATCTGAGAGTTGCAAGTCTTTCCGCCAGATACACCCTCATATCGTACTCATCTGCAACGATTTCCTCTCTGCTCGCCCCAAGTTCCTTGAAAGTTGATGACATCTCTCCAAGAATCCGGGAGGTTATGAGGAGCTTCACATTCTTTCCAAGTGATAGGAGGGTTTCCATCATCTCGCGAACTTCTTTGTCGCTATAGTGTGCGGTATATTCGTCGAGTGCATCAAAGACTAGGAAGCAGGTATGAAATCCGTGGAACGCAGTTGATAGAACGGATTGAAGCTCCGTTGCCGTGGGTCGCGATTTCTGCTTTTCGTGGGAGTAGTAGAGGTCTCTGAAGGTAGAGGGTTGATGTGTTTCAAACATCTGCCTGCAGAGGGCCTCGAGGATGGCCAACATGCTTTGCTGACTTCGGAGCTTGTAGTTGAAGTATATAACGCCGACAAATGTTCGGAATTCATCGAGCATTCGTAAATGGTCAACTACAAGAGAGCTGGAACAAGACAAGTTATTGAAGGAGAACGGAATAAGTGCTGCAAATACCTACGCGATAACCGTTTTACCAACACCAGCTGTATGCGGAAACGATTAGCACAATGTTGTGATATTCAAACACGGTAGCACGTACGTATTCCGGTACACCACAGGATTCTCTGCGACGGTACCATACGCCATCTGTCATATTTTTTCAACTGAAGAAACCAGATTCCAGTAGCCTTTGTTCGTCTCATGGCAATATCGTTGTGTAAAGCTCTGTAGTCAACAACGTCGAAGAACCATCGTGCAATTTGGAGACAATCGCCATCTAAATGTAACATGGTCAATACGGAGCGTAACATGGGAACATGGGATTACAATGCTCACTTGAACCTGTGATTTACAACTAGTCAGGGATGCGTGGATGCGGATGATAGAATCTCGCCTACCAGTTGTCCGCCAGACATTCATTGCAATGTTGATGTCCGATTCATCAATAAAGTGGCCGCTTTCGTTGTCCTTGACTTGATGCTTCAATTGCGCCATTCCTCGTTCGGGTCTGGTTGAGTATTCCATAGACGCCACATCATGGATATGGACCCTTACACCCTGCGCTGGGAATGCACGGATAAATCCGCTGTTCGACGCACGCATGCATAAATGCTTCTTACAAGAACTTGGTTCAAGTTTGTTGGCACTTGTGTCAAGGGCGTCACCCTGTGGTCAAACTTAAGCCGGGCCAGATCTATTCCAAATAACGGAGCTACTCACAGGACTGAGAGTGACTGAAAAGTTCTTGAAACTCGAACATTGATCATTGCTGTTCGATTCGTTGAGGCATCTACTGAGAATATTGAGGTACCAGAACAAGAGCAACACGCACGGCAAGTGACTGTTCGCGGGGCTCCTGATTTCAAGAATATCGCCTGAATCGTCTTCTGCTTTGGCAATGTTGAAGCTTGAGTTGCAGTCGTGGCTGAATAAACCATCAACACATCAGCTCAGCCCATATACGTTCCGATGAGTGACATGGATAACATACCAATCAGCCCAGTCCGAATTTTTGCGTTGGATGGTTTTAGTGTAGTTGCACTGAGGGCACCGGGCGCCACGAATACCACTTGCTTGCCCATGCTCGGTTTGACGAATTACAATCACGCTGAGTTGTATACAACCGCGAGCGCCGATCTCGGTCCAATTGTCGGGCCTAATAGACCTCAGCCCCTCCTGTCGGAAGATGGTGAATTGTTTGGTTGCAACAATATATTCCCCAGGCCCCCCTTTGAATTTCATGCGCAAATACCTCATAAATTTCTATCGGTAATGAATCAACAAGAGTGAGTGTCAGAGCGCGGTGACGGCATACCCCCCGATTCATGCATAACTCCTCTGGTAAAGACCACTTTTCTCCGAAGAAATCGCAAATGTCAATGAGTTGAGAGCACATTCTGAGACTTGGATCACAGGCACTGGAAAGAGGCCCGGTTCTCACGATCCTAAACCTAGAACTATGTCAGAAGGTGACACAATCAGGATGCTTTAGTCAGGCTACTCACAACATAGCATGTATTTTTCTACGGAGGTTTCCAGATCCTTACGAAGTTTTATGACCGCATTCGGTTCGCAGATGAATGCCCAAAAGCAGTCCCATACTATGCGCATGACCTCTTTTGCAGGAGTGTCAGTCATGGCCACCCCTCCGAGTCCAACACGAAGGCGAACGTCCTCCTGCTGACTCACGAAGCGATCGAGAATCCATTGCATGTGAGAGACCTCTGCCAGAATCTTTCCCCCATACCATTCGACTCCTGCCTGTCGACTGTTCTTTGCGAGGTTTTGGTATTTCTGAATATCTGGAATTGTCTCGCCCAATAGTTGGATCAAGGTTCGAGCTAGGTCTCCATATTCGCTCGGGGAATCCGAAGTCTTCGCAAGGTCTTCAAGCAATGTGCGGATGGTCTTGTCCAGACTGTCCAGCTCGGGGATCACGTCCGTTTGAGGTAACCGTGCATGGCTTTGTGCAGTGTTCGATGAGACTAGATCACCTGTGGATTGACATCCTAGATTTTGAGTCCCAGAAGTAGAGCGTCTAAGCAGTGATCCATACCTCCGATGTAGAAATTCTCTGTGTGATTGTATACGTTGGATACGACGTTCGACCAATCACCACCAATAATCCATTTGCACCCCTGTTGAATAGAAGTTACGCCACGATATGTATCGACCATGGGAAGGCGCATGGAAGGGGACGTCGTGTTTGTGTCGATGTTATGGGTGCATAGCAGGCACGTGCGCTGATATATGTCCTCGAGGTGAGTCCCAGATCGAAGCCTTTCAGATCCGGAGCGCTCATGCCATAAACGACCACTACCTTGGAAGCAAGCAGAAGTTGTAGCCCTCCTGTAATGAAAGCCGCTAACACGTTGGGCAGGTGAATTTGCTCTGTTCAGGTTACATGTGGTCTGTAATCCAAGCAAAATACGGCATAAAATGCGATCCACCGCACGGCCGCCGGGTTTACGTATACGTGACCATCCCACTCTATGACAGTACGAACGTTAGAATAAGGAGTCCGAATGCGAGGATACAAAATCAGCCCACCATTCCCTGACCCAATCAAACGTTCAGTCCCGCAAATACTTTCAAATCCTCCACCTCCAGCCGTAACACTGATCATCCCACTCTGGGACGCTTGCGACCCATCCGGACCTCCATTTTCCATGCCTGACTTCTTGAGTGCCTCGAATGTCCTCGTCGAGTCGGAGTCCCTCACAACGTGCAATTGGGTCATCTCCAGTCGATAGAACCTTGTCGCCCATATATTATGATTTTGACGGTGCCCAAGGTTTCCATGTGAAGACCCCGCTAGGCGTCCGGCAAGGGGGCAAATGGTGGTGAATCTGGAA
Source organism: Clitopilus passeckerianus (assembly GCA_944990035.1). NCBI lineage: Eukaryota > Fungi > Basidiomycota > Agaricomycetes > Agaricales > Entolomataceae > Clitopilus > Clitopilus passeckerianus. The sequence continues at coordinate 754,737 of CALYLX010000098.1, forward strand.
TCATGGTGAAATCTCGAGACCTCTCCCGAGTCCGGTATCAGCTGGACGCATGTACTTCAACACTTCTTGATGTAACGTCATCAAAGCCTTCGACGGCAACGATTTTGGGAATGAGGATAAGCACGGATCTGACGAGTTGGCCTTTGGGAGGTCGGGTTAAGAACGAAGGAGTACTTGTCATTCAGCATGGGAGGAAAAGCTCAGGGCATATACCAACATTCAAGCGCCTTCGGCCGGAAGCTTGAAGACTGAACGCCCCGTGAAAGCCTGATCAAAGCTCGAGCTCTGGAAGAGGGAACGATGGTGAGAGGAACAAGGTGGAGTGAGACCGTAAAGTGGTCAGAAAGGGTTTTTGGTTCACACGGCTGGCGGTGAGGTTGGGCGACAATGGGATGCATTGTGGTCGACAGTTCTCGAGACTGCGAAAGGAGACTACTGGAGCAGTCCCTGGCACAGACTCAAGCTAACTACGAGAGACATTGAGTAGATACTGACTAAAGGAAAAAGAAACATGTTTAGGGAGGCGGGTGGGAGAGAAATCTATAGACGGTCGATACCGTGAGCGCGAGAAGAGAAAGTTCGAATGATGTCTACAGAAGAAGTTATGAGGACTTTATACGTGTCGAGAGGGCAAAGCAGAAGGAGTTGTGTCGATGAACAATGCAGGTGAGGTGCGACGCGTGATGATCTCTGCTTTGACCTTGGGTAATCATCATTACCCAACTCACCAAACCTGTATGCTGCCGCATTTTTTCGCCTTGCCTCTTAATTGGCTTGACCATGCTTGGATCCAACATCACTGAGATAGACCCATAATGTTCATCGCAGTTACGAAGTCCCTGTGGATTGCGTCACATGGACGTATATTTCGAAGGCGGTGGAAGGTACATTGGGAAGACAATGCTTATTCCCGCTGGAAAGTGGGTTTAGTGCCAGTGGACAGGCTTGATTCGAGTTGTGTGGCGATGCCAAAAAAGCATGACTTTTCACCTGACAGGGTCGGATCCCACGCAGGGCGTTTCACGCAATATGATTGGCTGAGTCGTAGTCGGCTCGTCAGAGTTCCCGGACTTGCCGGTTCCCAAGCAGCCGCTTCTGACGGGCCTGTGTCTTAGAACACGAGTTTCGTGGAAGTGCCATTGGGATGATCGATGCAGCGTTGGTCAACTTGGATTCAGGTGAGGGGATGTATATGCTTGCCAAGCCCCCATGCGGAAAGTCAATTTTCTACGTTGGCAGTGGTGCTTCTCCTTGGCCACCTCAAACATCCTATACGACAATTGTGATCATACATAGAACATGGAATCGGGTTTACAGGACGTACGTTGCCTTTCCATCCATTACATTCATTTCCAGACAAACTAATTGTCATCTTGTCACGGTCCACAGGCGCGTTCTACCCCCTCTTTCCATTCATCTCCACTTCCGCCTCCTCTCCAGCTCTCCGCCTGGTCACCCCAAACATACCAGACTACGTACCCTCCTTACTTCTTTCCCCGTCCGAGCTTAGAGCATACAACACTGGGGATCCCTCTAGCGCTCACGCAAATGCAGAATGGCTGAGCCAGTTTCTGAGGGCCGTTATCGAAGAGAAGGGGATTCCAAAAGTCAACGCACATGATGTTGGTAGAGACGATAAGGACGTTACGGAAAGGCAAGGCGGGTTGGTGATCCTAGCTTGGTCCATGGGTGTCATCACTGCTCTTCCCTTTTTTTACCGTCAAGATTGGATTGGAGAGGAGATGTACAGCTTTCTCAAGGACTACATCCGCGAACTCGTGCTGTATGGTATGCTCCACGTCATCCAGCTTCCTGTCCGCACTTTCTAATGTTCATCTGTACAGAACCAGTTTCCGGGCACCCACTCCCTCCCTCCCTCTTCTCCCCATCAATGAAGAAAGAAGTCTACTTCCCATACACACCCTCCCACCCAGGCTCCGGTCCGGACGGGGAAGATGTAGAAAAACGCACGAAGGAAGAGATCATGTTGGATTTCGGGAGGTGGATTGGGGGATATTATCGCCATCCTTACTACTCGGGGGAGCCAGAAGGGGAGGATAGGGATGATGCTGAGGACGATGTGGTGAAGGTCCTGGAGGGCGGGAACGAGGAGACCCGGCGGGGGTATACTATCGAAGACTTCGACTGGTCCAAAGGTTACGAGCGGACATCTCTCGACTACATGGATGTGGGTACCGATATTGGGGAGGAGGAGGATGCCAGTCTCAAATCTGGGAGGTTGTTGGATTGGGAAGCAGCTGCAAGAGTCGAGGTTCCCGAGGTGTAAGTCTTTCTCTCACCGCAGCTCAATCTCAGAAACGAACCCGTAACTAATCGTCGAATTTGCATCCAGGTCTGACTTCCCTGCACGCGACCGACTCAGGAGGGAGTTGTCGGACGCTGTGTTCGGTCTCCAGCCATCTTCTCAAACACCGCTACCTTCCTCGGCCCTCTCCTCAGAAAATCAAAGTGACGAAGAAGCACAACCAGCCAACCTCCCACTCCCGGGCACCTTATTCCTGACCGTGCCGATAACATACATCTCCGGCACTCATACAGCTGGGGTATGTGCCTGGAATGCCATAGAGGACGAGCGAAGATGGCGAGAGGCGGTCGTATTGGCTTCTTCGGCTGAGAAAGAGGGCAAGGGGGAGGAGAACCCGTGGTTGAGACCAAGAAAGACAAAGTGGGTTCGAGTTCGTGGCGGGAACCATTTCATGCATTGGGATATGCCGGGGGTATTTTTGAGGGCTTTGGGGTACGGCTCAGTGGATTCTGAGGGCTCGTAGTCCCTGTTTACCAAAGCACTATTATAGAGTACACAGTAGGCCGGTTCCAATATTTCTATGTCCTCTAGTGGATCATATTGTTCCCAAAAACATACAAGACGCGTAGATAACCTGTACTAAATAGCCAAAAGTTATGGTTCCATACTTCTAATTGGAAATGATGCGGACAAAATATCACGAAAATGCTTCTACGGAGCTGAGGATCTGAACCACGTCAGACAGGGCCAGAAAGTGCTACTCTGGCTTCCTCTATTGCTAGGTCAGTGAATACCATGGCCAGCGCCGCCATATCACTGCTCTGGATAGCGTCGAAGGAAACCGCGTTCGGGATGACTTCCTTCGAACAAGCTGGCAGCAAGTCCCGAAATGCTTTATCCTTCTGTCCCTTGGACAACTGCACCACCGAGTACGAAGGGAAGCCAAGGCTGCTGCGAATTGCTTCATCGTCGTTCTGAGTGTGACACCCAGAGTATGAGTAAGGAGTCCCTGGGTTGTTGTGTTTGGCATCAAGGAATGACTGGAGCCTCTCTGATTCAGGCTTGTCCCATGGAGTGGAGTCCCATCCCCACGAAGATGACCGGAAACACCCTTTGTATTGGGGTATCTCAGCAGGGGGATTGGCGATAATGAGAACGGCCGCCTTGGAGCCGCCAATGAAATCCTGCAAGGGGATTTGGGTAAGCTTGATGTTTTCAAGCGGGCCATGCGAAGGCTTGGGAGTCCAAAGGCCACGAATGGTGGTGAGGAGATCGAGGAGGCGCCGCCATTCATCGAGATGCAGATCGCGGAAGTCTTCCCTCCTGAATTTCTCGCCCAGGCGGTTAGTGATGCTTCTGACTTCGTGAAGGGTAATGACGATGAGCTCCTTCGATGTTTCAGTGAATCGGTTGATGGCGGTGACGATGCTTTCGATACTGGCTCCGTTCCCTCCTTGCCACGAATTGATATGTTCGTTATCGATAAATGAATAGTGCCCACAGACCCACTTCCCCTCGAAGAGATGGGGTCGGATGTCGAAGTATCGCACACCGAGCTGCAGCTGCTCCTCAATGCTTTTGACTTGAGTGATGACTGAACCACGCCCGGCTAGCGTCGTTATCCAGGACACCTCACTCATCCCAGAGTCGTGTGAAGACGCGAGGCAGATTTGGCCCAAACTATGCTGCCCAAGCTGGGGCAACTTCTTCTGCATCCAGTTCCGGACATCGCCCACAGAGCTGAAGTTTCCTGGGGTCCCGGAGAGGACGAAGTAAGAGGGCCAGTCTGACACACGACCCAGCAATTGGCTGCTTCCCAAGGAAGCGTTGTGAGTTTCGATGTCGGTGAAGTTGGCCCATACTTCGTATCCATTGGTGTGTATCTCAAATTTGTGGGAGGAACCGCGTAGCTGGTAGGCTGCACGTCCGGAAGTCCGCCAAATCGTGCTCTCCACCTCAACATATACAGAGCGGGTAGATCCTTGATTGATGTTAGAATAAGATAACGTTGTACAGTTGAGAGTAGCTTACTGGGTTCAACAGTGGATGCATCACGTTTGAACTCCCATTCCATACGAGTGTGTTGGCTGTCGATGAGGTCCCATGTGTAGGAGGTGCCATTTACTAAGACAACTTGCCCTCCTTGACCCATGATAATAACAACGGTGATGAATGTATGAGCAATAGAACGAATGTGGGATGAGTGGACCAAAAGGGATCGATATTTATATGGCGGCTGGTGGTTTCAAGGTTGCCTGATAAGACTTGGCAGCCGTAGGTACCTCAGATATCTGCACTTGAGTTCCTGCCACGCCAGGACGACAGTGGCTTCTCCCTGAATGTTGAAGTGGATTGGTACGTTAATGCGGACGTGCCTTGATTAACTATTTGTGCAGAGGCACGAGTCCTGAGGAGACGTACGGAAACAAGAACATCCCGATTATAGAACTGACTGGTACCCTCTGGTACCTGCGGAGCCCGCTTGACCTAGATCGCGGCCAGGTTCCAGGGGGGGACTTGAGACGAACTTAGCAGAAGTCCGTTGACACAGAGGGGGTTGATCAAAGTGGTAGAGAAATCGAAGTCGTATTATGCATGAGCTGTATGGGTTACAAGAGATTAGTCGGAACTAGACACGTTAAAACGTTGAGGACCCAAACCGTAATGTCCATAGACTCGAATTCACAACCATGGAGGTCGTGGAGGAGATCGTGGGCTTCGGTTTCCCACGGAATCTGACCACCTGTTGTCTCATGCATCATGGAGAACGGCGGAAGATGATGTATGCACTCAATGGCTTAATCCTTGTTCTCCTAGCACTGTGTGTATCTCCTTCTGCCTCTTTGAGGTACGATGGCTCCAGAAGGATGGGCTCTCTGTCGATTTCTCTGCACGCACAGCCACTTTGTGCACTATGACCGATCTTTCTTCCCCCGCTTCTCTGGTCCATTGTACTTTCAGCGCTGCCATCTGAAAAAGACCAAGCTAAGCGTCGATATCATAATCTTCGAAAAAGGTTTAGCTCAAGACGTTGAGCTCCGGCGATAAACTAGTGGCCAACTCAATGGAATGGAAGTATCAAGTGGCTTCGATTAATAACTTGCAATTCTCCCGATCCATCAGGCAATTTTATTGTGTTACCGGATTCGACCTCGGATGTAGTATGTGGGATAGGAGTCCGTACTCAACGGTGAGTCAAGTTGACACCATTCAATCAAAAAAGCGCTTGACCAACGCTTCCTGTGGTGAATAACAGCACTTTAGGTTTACACGTGTCCAACATGAGCTGCGTTTATCGAAGCCACCTGGCCATGTTATGATTGCGCTCCCTACCAGTGCGAGCTTCTTAGAGACCTTCTCAACCAAAGCGCACTCATTTCAGATGTCGGGAACGCATGGCTATCAAGAAGTGCGCAATGAGATAAGGACAGAGTTGCCCGTGAGGTTGGTTTCAGGGGAGATCCTGACTATTGTGTGGCTTTAGGTAGGGTTTCCATGAACAACACAAGTCGAGTGAGCTACTGAAATGCATCTAACTTCCAGAGGCATTGCATATGTCATGCGGATAATTTTCGACTCCCAACTTACCTTCCGACGATCCCATATACACACGTCAGTTGGGCGAGGTCAGGTGCCAGTGTGTCCTTATCCAAAGGTCGCGGCTACGATCTCTGGAACGTTGGAACCTTGCGATCACTCGATTCAGCGAAAATCCACCTTCAAGGCGAGGCCACTATGGATGGATTCAAGCATACTATGGCAGGTCGTGGGTGTCGCGGATTATAATTCCGGCAGATAGACACTTAGGCGCCTTGGAGGCCCATCCAGCACTAAGAGTACTTTATCGAAGTTCCCACTCAGATCTTGGAATCACTTCTTTTCGCTTCCTCATGTTCAAGACCCATTAACTCAATCACAGCTTCTTCTTAGGTTGTACTACTTTTTAATTTCCGAAGCCGGTCTGCCCAGAAAACATATATCCACCCTACAACGTGGATCAGTGTCCTGTGCGTCTACTAATAAAATCTATATAAATGGTTGCATCCGATATGTCTCGACACACCGAACATATAGGATGTTCTACAAACTGTTCCCCTTGGCAGGATGTCACTCCCTTTTTGCAACTGCGCGCACTGTACCTCCTTCCAATCTTCCACTTGCTCACCGAGCCCCAACCCTTGACTTTACTGGCGCGAACTGGATCTGGACTAGTCACGCGCTGCCACCTAATGTCGAAGAACCTCATACTACGCGTGCATTCCGGAAAGACCTATCTTACCCAGCCCCACCGGTGCCAAAGTTAGCAGAGATCCTTGTGGGAATGGATGATGGCTTCGCCTTATACGTGAACGGGAACGAGATCGACGATAAGCCAGTGAACGATTATTCCACAGGTTACCGATATTGTGTCCCCCTTCAGGCCGGAACGAATGTGATAGCGTTTCGAGGTTACAATACCGCGGGTCCAGCTGGACTTGTAGTTGCAATACAGGTATCCTTCGAGGATGGGACAACGACTAAATTTGTGGCTGATGCGTCGTGGAAAGCGAACTTAGATGTTCCTTATGGCTTTGAGCAGCCCGATTACGACGATTCCGCGTGGCAACCTGCCGTTGTTGAAGGACCATTCCCTTCTAACTACGTTGTTTCCATTCCTCCTGAGATAGATTGCGGTGTAACCCCGCCTCCTCCGCCTCCCCCCTCCACCTCAACAAGTTCCTCCTCTACCTCTACCTCTTCGTCCACTTCACCTTCACCCCCACCCTCCTCGTCAACAGCTTCATCGTCCACCCCCACCCTCACCTCTTCCTCCACCTTAACGGCTTCATCGTCCACCGCTTCGTCCCCAACCGCTTCGCCTTCGTCCTCTACGTCAATCACTTCACCCTCCACCCCCACTTCCACCTCTTCATCCACCTTAACCACTTCATCATCCACCTCTTCTTCCTCTACACTTCCGCCTTCATTCTCAACGTCAACCACGTCAATAAGGTTAACCTCCACCTCCTTGTCCTCCACGCGTCCGCCGCCGCCCTCCACTTCCACCTATTCGTCCTCCACATCTCCGCATTTGCCCTCTACCTTAGCCGCTTCATCTTCTACCACTTTATCCTCCACACCTCCACCTTTGTCCTCGAGCTCAACTGCCCTGACTCCCACATCTTTGTCCCCTATAGCCCTACCTTCGTCAACCACATCATCCCCCACCTCCATCTACACTTTTCCGTCCTCCAGACCCTCGCCTTTGTCATCCACCTCACCCATTTCATCCTCTACGTTCACGTCTTTGTCTCCCGTACCTCTGCCTGTGGCTTCCACACCTCCGCCTTCATCCTCCTCCTCTCCCTCTTCATCCCCTGCGCCTCTGCCTCTGTCTTATGCACCCTCCACCACCACTTCTCCGACTGCCATACCTTCGCCTTCGTCATCGGCCTCCGCCCCTTCGTCCTCCACACCTGCCCCTTTCACGCCCGCGTCGACGTCTTCGCCAAATGACACCGATGCGACAGCAGCATACGGTAATAATAAAACGGGGGTTATCGTTGGTGGTGTCGTAGGTGGAGGAGCAGCGGTTTCAGCCGCTATTCTGGCTCTGTTATTGGCGATACACATCAAGTATCTAGTAGGTTCATTAGTAAGTTAATACCGCACTCTGTTCCATGAAGGGTTCTTGGACTAAAAGACCTTCTAGGCTGCTGCTCTGTTCGGTGTTTTCCTGTTCAGAACTAGGCGACTTGTGTTCATCCAAGATGAACATATTGGTCCAACACAGGTCGGTTTCTTCTCCACTATACTCCATTGGAAATGATGCTGAGACCCGTGAGCCCAGATAACCCTTTTTCTTAGCTGTGACAAAGATATTATTGACAGTGTGGAATCAGATTCCGAGAAGATACTTGTTTGGAAGGCAAGTTCATATGTCAATACATTACTCTCTTTACGAAATATATGGACTACAGGTCTTCGATCTCGGAAACGCAAGTAAGCACGCTGATCTTATTGCGGTCAATATCCTAATCAGGGTACAGTACGAGAATTTACCGTGACTGTCCCTTGTACGTACGTTGTTTTGTTACTTCCAACGGAGAGTCTCTCATGATGTACAGGTTTGGGGAGGGTGTTCCCGAAATCGGATTTGGAACCGTCGATGATTCTGAGGGAGTTGCAGTCAAGGTTGTAAATTTCTCTTCTGCGCCGGTATGGGATCCGCGATTCTGTTTACCACTCTCACCTGACGGGCAGTATTTTGGATAAGGCTGAACTGAACGAAGACAATGCCTGGGAACCGCCTAAAGAAATCGGTAAAGTGCCTGAGCGGCCTAAGCTATTTGCTAGGAACAGGCTTCAACGGGATAGTAGGATTGCTGTTGGTGGGTTTGCTTTTCGTGTTCCTTTGTAAGGTTCCTAAACGTCCGAATAGGTACAATTGACAATCCTGAGGCTAAGGCAGGCGATCCTGAGGTCGCAACAACCTTGGATCCCTTTTTATTAATAGAGCCTCAGGCATTCAAGTATGATTCTAGCTATTACAAACCCCTTGCTGATATGTGGGCTGGCACCCATAGGAATGGCGCTGATTATCACGCTGAAAGCGATCTCTATCTTCATCTCTTTAGGAGCGTTGGGTATCGAGGTAAGGGGGTCCAGCCCTTCGAATCATATCACTTGTTTACTGAACGAACAATTAGCCGGGATGTATAAGAATACGCTAGTGAAGGACATTGAGGGAGACAAACTAACTGAAGCTGGAATCAAAATTAGGGAACTTAAGCCGGTAAGTGACACGGATCATAGGATGGGGACGCACATTGAATTAACATATATATCTAGCTCACGTCTTGGCGTATCAGTTCGGTTGGGAATGGTAACTTGAAGGTAGAGGCCACCGCAAACAGGAAAGAAGATATCAAGAGGTATAAGCATGAGTGTAGGATCAGAACTTCTGCAAGGCGCAAGTAGCCTTCGCTATATGCTGTCCAGTTGTTATCGTCGTGGTACACATTCAGGCACGATTTTTATGAATACAGTTCTATATTGCCTGTGTGGTATTTGACGGGTCAGAAGTAAATTCGGTAGGGCGGCCTACCGTGAACCCAACCATCCGCGACGAACTAAATGGATTCGGTTTCTCTGCTCTCTGCGGCCCGTTCTTGAGACGCCTTGGGTCAAAAATGGGCAGCCTCGGACAAGCCTCGGAGGACTCTAACCAGACGTCTACCCATTCTCTATGCTTAGATCGATCTATTTTCACGCCTACATTGCATGGTTGTCGTCTAGTTTTATAGAATAGAAAACCTTTTCTTTTCCTTTGTGAGCTCAAGGCCTTAAGGCCCAATTTACGAATTTTACGGACAAGGCGGCCCGGCGGGCTCTGAACCTAACAGAGGCAAACAAGCCCGCCGACGCGCTACATCATCGTTCCTAGCCGAGCACCAATCGCAGAACGCACATTCCTGAAGTTGAAACGTTGACGTCCAACTCCCATGTCGATAGCTCTAAAGCAGCTAGCTCGGCAACCCAGCCAGCTTCGAAGTGTGATACTCCTGCCTGCTCAGAAAGGGCTTCATCGTTCTGCTTCGCTTTCACTCGCTGCACATGCCACACAACGGATTCAGAAACCACCGAGAGACCGTGACCTCAGTAGCAAAGAGCCTGGGAGCAAAGATGCAGAAGACTTCTCGTCGCAACTAGGCCTGAGGTCTACCAGGCCACCGGATGGGAATGGTCCTGAAAATCATGAAGAAGGTGACCAACATCTCTCAGACCAGGATTGGGAGATTCGGACAGGTGTGTGGTTGAACTAACCTTCAGTGAAGAGTTTCTGATCTATCATTCAAGCCAGGACGCGCCATCTACGTGCTTCAACAAACATTACCTGAGTTCTTCCATACAGGACTCGTTACGAGCATTGATAAATCCACTGGGAGCCCACAGCCGTCGCGGTCGGGTGGTATTCCGATTGTGAACGTCAATCCGCTTGACCCACAGGTGGAAGGGAACGAGGACGTGGAGACAATCTACAGTCCGAAGATTAGCTTGGCATATACACCACCTGCCGCTCTACCTGCGCCATTTCCGACCACCCTTCATGTCGAAGGTATGCTTTGTCTTTTCTCAGCGTTCTACGAGGTAGACTGACATATGCGTGGCTTCCAGGGCTTCCTCTCTACCTCGCTTCATCTGCCTTTGTTAGGCATACCTTGAACGCGCTGTACTCCGACATCAGCCTCAATTTGACCAAGATGGTCGTCAAAACTCAACCAAAACCAACCACCCACCACACATCTTCTTCCTCTGATGAACCTCAATCTCCTTCAGCCAAAAAACGACAATCCAAAATCAGCCGAGAGAAGAGCGTCGAGGTTGGGTACTGTGTCACTGGTATCTCTCGCGTGAGCAAAACCCCTGGTGAATGGGAAGTGTAAGACATGCATACAGTCATGTCACGAATTTGCAAAACTGATATACTTCTTGGCTAGGCTTTCAACGTACATATTCTCGCCCAAAACTGGCCTCATCAATCGTCATGTCGTGAATTCTATATATCCTGCTCCGACTCAAGCTGTTTATGATTCGCTTCGCCTGAGTTTGGGCAAGGTGTTTGGGTTTAGTCTGGGAGAGGGTCCGACTGTCCCGAGGACAAACGGGGCTGCTTGCACAGGTCCTGGGGGTAGAGGAAAACCGTGATGTCGGATAATGGGTTTTGGTCTTGTATTGTAGTAGTGTAATCTTTAATAGAATCTCCTCTCGTCGAATCAGGACATGTGGGGCCTTGATGTCAGATTTCGATAGCCGATCGAAATTTCTAGATGCTTACTGGACGAGAACGAGAATCTTAAGATATTGCGTTGTATTAAGTGTTGTACTACTATACATGGAACGTTCTCCAATTTCCACAGTGTTCGTTTGGCCACATACGGTAGTTCAAACGTCCTCCAGCCAGTCAGCCAATCTCGCAGCACGCTCCTTCTCCCATTGCGGGTCGTTGTGCGCCATTAGTATAAGATCGTCCAGCGCAGTTGCATCGGGTCCCGAGGCATCCTCATCGACAGATTCGAGAGCCAGGAGGTCATCAGGAACGATGAGATGGGGATGGGGGTTTGTTAACTGGTTCGGGAACAGGTGATGTAGGTAGTGTTCAATACGCCCCAGTATGCGCGAGGGCATGATGAGGCGAGGCTCCATTCGCTTAAACTGGATTGAACCACGCTTAAAAAGGCCAGCTGAAAATAGTAATCAAACGAAAGACTCACGGCATGGGTCCTGGTCAGCTCAAAACGGCTCGGGGTGACCATAAGCCACGAATCTGTACGGCCAGACCAATTTTCAAACTGAATCGGAGGCCCAAATACTTCGGATGTGGGGTGCGTGAGTGACAAAGGTGGGAGGGAGAAGTATGGCTTTGGCGCTATTGTCCAACGTATTATAAGCGGCAAGGGCGAAGGAAACTACAGGATAAGCTTCAACCAGGTAAGGTCCATCTCCTGGCTGGGAGGTCGCTCTGCGGATGAACCCGAGGTATTGGGGGCTTTTCCCGTTTGAGGTGGGTGGTAGGTCTGTGCCAGTGCCAGTGGTCGCTTCGTCGGGGATGGTTCCATTTATCTCAATAGGTTCGGGGATCCTGACGAGGATGCACTCTCCAAATTTGAAGGCAAATTCTTCGTTCGCTAGAGTAAGAGCAGGTCCCAGGTGGCATTGGCTGTTGCTCGCCATCAAGCTTCAAAATATAGGGGGTGCCCAACTTGAAAGAGCATGTGATTCGACCCCAGTAGCTAATCGAGTGATCCTCAAGGGCAAGCGCTGATTTTGAAATTGAAAAGCGGCAGAATCTCATCGAATCAGATTATTTCCAGTTTTTAAAATCAAATTGAAGTGCTGTATTGCAATGCATGCGTGCTAAATGCTACGTAAAAGAAATTATAATCACCAACCCGCCAACCACCAGGACCAGCAGACGGGTCGATCCGCTGGACCAACCTATGTATGCAAATTAAAAAACATAGTGATATTCTGTAATAACGATAATCCCCAGAAAACTCTTCCATTCCATTCCGCGTCTTTAACAACAACTATAACAGAACAGAACAGAAAAAGAACCAGGTATAACGTAAATGAATGTGAATAAAAAAGTATTGGTTTTGGTATACTTGGAGTAATTTGCAATCCGACCGACTCGATGTGACAGCAATGCAGATATGAAGGATATGTGAGGGAGAGAGATGGAGACGTGTGCGAGAGAAGGACTGAAAGGTAAGCCGCTGAATCAACCAGCTAGCATTCTAATGGAAATGCCTGCGTGGCAGAAGTCGCGCGGGCTCGCTTAGAGCTCATCGCAGTAAGGGAGGTCCTCGTCGTCATCGTCATCCTCGTGCTGAGCAGGCTTGGAGGGTGCGGGCTTGGTAGCGGAGGGGTTGGCGGGAGTAGCAGTGGTGGGGATGTTGGAACCGGGGAGAGGGCCAGAGGGGGTAGGGGGAACCTGGACCTGACCAGCAACGCAGAGAACCTAGTGTGCGAATTGCAATCAGTTGTTTGTTCAAAGGGGAAGCGAATAATGCGAGGTTCGGGAATTTGGAGACGTGTGGAATGGATAGCTCACCTCGCCGACGTAGATGTTGCTGCATTCGGAGTCAATTTGAGGGTTGTTGCTGTAAAGCATGGTGGTGTTCACGCGGTTGTTGCCTGCGACGCCCTCGCAGGTGTCACCAGAGACCACGGTGTAAGTGGTGGTGCAGTCCTCTCCGGCATATCCGAGGCAAAGTTCGCTGCCGGGAACAAGGTTGGTGCACTCCTCGTTGATAATGCCAGTGTTAATGGCAGAGAGTTGGTAGCTGTTCAGTCAGAGAAAACGCGTCGTAAGTTCAAAAATTTATGGTTGCTAGGAAAGTGTGGAGTATAACGCACGTAGAGACGTTCTTAGCAGCAGAAATGCTGTCGCAGATATCGCCAGCCTGGACGGTGTACTTCCTAGTGCAATCTTTGGCGAAGACTGTGGAGTTTCAGAAAAACACGACGCAAAGAGCGCCCAGGGTCCCGTTAGTTTCCCTGTCCCGTTTCAGTAGTCCAGTGGAGCAAGCTTACCTGAGGCAAGGAAGGGAAGAGCGATGAAGGCAGCGGAGAAGATCATTTTGACAACGTTGAAGATGTGAAAGAGTGTCTTGTAAAGAACGACTAGAACGTCTAGAGATGGTAGTAGAACAGCGACAACAACGACGGGGAGGAGGGAGGAAAGGACTTTATGTTTTGTTCATCAAGGTTCTGCCAAATAAATACATCCGGCATCTTCCCTCCACTTGGCACAAGCGCACGCATGTGCTCTCTCTGCCGTTACCTGGAAACCGTCTATGGCCCTCAAAGTATTGCCCACAATTGGGGGTGCTTTTAGCTGAAATCCTCGCAAAATTTCTGCTATTGTTCAGTATTTGTATTTTTAGTTTTGTAGCCGCAATGTTCAATTTCTACCAGTTGACTAGACTATTTCTCGATTTTTGGCCAAGCAAACTGCCAGAGAGCGTGGAAGCAATCCTGGGTGAATGGTTGTCACTCCAACGGCTGCAAATTTTGGCGGTGAGCGGGCTCCGTGAGTCAACTTAAACGTGATGATGATTGTAGGCGGTGACTGGCGGTCGTCACCTCAACACTCCTGGTTAACATCTACTTTGTGGTGGTGGCAGCACTGGACAATTATTCCGGGCTACATGGAACATGACAATCCTACTTTTGATAGCGACAGTCAGTGAGAAACGACGCGCCTCCTCGACATCAAACCTGCTGTCGCCGAATTCAAGGCGTATATGCGACATGTACATAGATTAGATGCGAAAAATACACTGCAAATATGTACACCCTCCTTGGTCGACCACATTATGCTGCAACTTGGACCACAATCTCCTTCACCAGTCCGGAGCCCAGTCGTTCAACCTCGTCGAGTATCGCTGCATCATTCAACGTGACGGGGTTCTTCTCTTTTGCCTTTTCATTCTCCTGAAATCGTCAAAACATAATCAGGAACCCGCCTCGGAAACGTGATTAAAATTAAGTGCGGTGTACCTTTTTGACAGGGATGCTCGAGAACTGTCCAAGCACCCTGAAAGGCCGTGGTTCCTGAAGTGAAGGGTCCCATACAATCCCATACCGATCACCACCGAAGGAGTCATGGAAGATCTTGAACGTGTTCGTGTAGACCCTCTGTAAGTCGTGGAATAAGAGCCTTGCAGGATCGAAACCTGGTCGAACGACTGATGATCCTGATTCCGCAGCAGTGTTCGCGTACTTTCCCCGCCGTGAAAGCACGTTGGCGTCAACTGCGATGTTGTTGAAATAACGAGGTAATATGGCCCGGTCTAGGCGCACGAGGACGTCGTAATCGTCTGTAGGGTGGATGAACATAGACTAAGGGCCGTAATGAATCAACAAACTGAGTAGAGTTGAGTGGGTAAGGAAAGAACAAACCTTCACATCGAAGGCACCACTCTCCATCCCTTGCATCAAGCCCCAGGTCGCTTTGGCCAAGGCCGCAACTCGCTGTGCGACCGTCGCATCAGGTCCATGACGAGTCCACATCCTCCCTTCCGTATCCAGCTCGGTTTCCAGCCTCCAAACGCCATTTCCCGCAACCGCACCGGAATCCTTCGACTTGGCTTTGAATCCTTCATCTTCTTCGTCCCGGAAAGACTGCGTTTGTGCACCGTACATCGGCACCGTAACCCCTTCCGTCCACTTCCAGTCCTTCAAGAACTGCACCACAGTCGCAAACCCGCGCTCTTTGCTCCCAGGGATGCTAGCCCTCGTAGCCCTCTCCTTATCCGTCTCCGAGTCCATAGCCACTCCAACGGTCCTTCCGTCCCCGACGAAGAACTTCGCGCACAAGATCTCCACCGCCTCCTTGCTGATATGTCCATGGAGAAGCCAGTGTGATGCGAGCCACCTCTTTACGAGCCTCACAGTCCCCGCAAATGCAGAGTACTGATGAGACAGGGCGGCCACTGCTCGATGATGCCGTGGCGCTTGGATGAACCTCCTCGTATACAGCTCCTTCGCCTCGTACGCTTCCCGATAAAGCCTAGCCTTCACCAGATCCTCCTCTTTCTTCTGCTGCCTCAACATCGGCGGAACTTTCTTGTTCTTCTCCTCGATGATCCGATCCAATAGCACGGCCTCCCTGTCGACCCATATCCGCAGTGTGAACGCCCATCCATCTGGGTTAACCACCTCCAAGGACGCTTGATCTCGGATTTCTGACGAGTCCAGGCCATCCCCAACGACGACCCTCGCCGTCAATCCTTCCGCTCCAGACATCAGTTCCGAAGCCAACCTCTCAAAGAACGCCAGCTTCATCTTCTGAATCGCCTTCAAATCATCCGGCCACCGGGAGGATTTCTCAAATTCCACCAACACCTCGATGGGGGCGACGTATTTGGCGTTTGCAGGGAGGAGAGCAGCAATTTTGGGGGGGAGAGGGACGGGGCTGAAGACGCTTGTGTAGCGTAGTTGTTCTGAGATTGGGTTGGCGTTGAGGACGGAGAGGGGGATGGCATCTCCAAGTCCTTTGATCTTCCGAACGAGGTCGTCGAATGCGTTCAGCGCACCCTTGACACCCGTTACCACCCCCGACTCGAGGTAGATGGAGGACACGGTTTCAGGCAGCCTGAGCACCGCGTCGAAGTCTTTCTGCCATGACTTAACTTTGACTTCAGAGTCAGAGTCGGTGACACCAAAGTGGACCTTGAGGAGATGCCTGACAATCATCCCTGGTATCTGCGCCCTCTCATCGGCAGTTTTGACGTCCCAAACAACACTCTCGAGGATCCTGCCGTCTTTGAAACGACGGAGCTCGGATTTGTCACCCCAGAGGTCGCGGAAGGCTTTAACCTTTTCCGCATCTTCTTCATCTGCAGCAGGACCGTGGTCTACAAGGCGGTAGGCGTTGGGCGAGTCGTGTATGAGGCCGATGTAGATGGTGTTTAGGGTTGATGGATGTGCTTGGGCAAGTGGGCGAGGGGAGGATGGGGCGTGGAGGAAGGTGATTGCTTTTGTGCGGTCACCAAGACCTTTTCGGAGGATGGAGGAGAGGGAGGACAGGAGAGCGTTGGAGGGAGAGCCTGAGTCTATGACTGTATGCAGCGGCGTGTTATGGGGTTTCGCTGTTGAGAGGTCCACGCTAGTGTGAATCTTTAGCTAGGAATAGAAAGTGGAATAGGGAAGCAACTTACTGTAGTACGGTATCAAACCGGGTCGGTAGGTCTCTATGGTCGACAAGAAATACATCGCCGAAAGGATCTGCATGTATTGAGTTCTGGTCAAGACATTCAAGGGTTTTTAAGGCATCTTGACGAAGCTTTGGGCCATAATTAGCAACTGGAAGATTATGTTGCAGAGGGAAGTCTTACAAGATCCAAAGAACCAAGCGACACACCCGCTAAAAGGTTCACCAAAGATGAAGAATCCACAAAAGTAGCTTCATGCAGTTCGGTATACTCCTCAGGTGAAAACCTATGTTGGCCATCTTTGGTCTTGACGAACAACGGTTCCTTGCTAAAGTCGTGTTTCGCTGCAACAACAGCATTATCAGTTTTCTGGCCACCAAAATGATAAAATAAATCCCACGAACACAATAGATCCAGAGCAGCCCTGAAAAGCTGATACGAACTCAAACCCCTCCCAAGCGGTCTTCTCTTGCTCTTCATCCCAGCACCCCACTTTTCCTCACCCGAAACAGCCAGTTCTAGTACGGCCGCCCACCAAAACCCGCGATCTTCGAACCCTCGGACACAAGTTCTGCCTTCAGCACCAGCACCGTACCCACGTTGGTTGGCCCAGATTCGTAAGAGGGTGAGAGCGTCTGCGAATGCTGGGACTTGGTCATTGATTGAGTGGGTTGCGAGGAGCTGGGGGCGGGGGAGGAGGGAGGTTAGGAGGGTGGTGTTGTAGATTGGAGTTGGGGTGCGTGAAGATTCAGCAGCCTCAGAGGATGAGGAAGAAGATCTGGATGGTTGGACGCGGAGGTTGGACTGGGAGGGCGAGAGTCGGTGGAGGGGTATGGAAGAGGTTTGGGAGAGGGTGGGGATGATGTTCACTCGGGCATTTAGTTTTGTAAAGTCGGTTTGAGATCCATCTGGGAGACATAAGTGCAATGAGCGATGGTTGGAGATGTATAACGAACCTTTTCTTGGTACGAGGACTAGCTTGGTCAACCTTGGGTCATCGGATAAGGAATTGTATGAAACGTCTATGTTGAGGCCACTCTTGGGGTTTATGATAGCCGCAGCAAGGCTTGCGAGGTAGAAAGCTCGTTTGTGGAAGAACCGTCCGTTGAGGTAATCTTTTTCTTGGAAGAGTTCCTGTTCGACCAAACCTAAATCAGCCAAACGCTCTCTCAGGAATATGTTGGAAACTTACATTGGGCATCTCGACAGCAATGTCCACACCGAACGGTATGCCATCTTTTGCTTTGACGGTGACCTTATTAGGCCAGCTCCCAACCACAGTGATATCACTGGGTTTCTCGAAGGAAACCTTCCAGTTTGTTTCTTCAGTTGGAAGTGGTAGGGGGTAGGGAACAGATATTCCTTTTTTCAATAGTTTCCTAGATGCCTCGAGTGGATGTTGCGGAGACGATGAAGGTATTTTGACGAGAACAGAATGCAGAGCAAGGAGAAACCGTTCAAGTGGTGGTATTCGAGACGCTTTTGGTCGAAGGTTGGGTAATAGAGCGTCAATCTACAACAAATCATTAGTAAAAGAACATAATGAACAGTTTTTGCTACGCACCTGCAGTTTGAAGGAGCTGGACCTGAAAAGGTCTGTAGCATCCTTGATAGTTCGAAGCTCTTCGCCTGTTGGTGGTTTTTTGGGCTTCGTTCCAGATTCATGGCCACCAGCATGAGCCTGTGCACCGCCTATGCCGCCCCATGCGCCTTCTTCCTCGTTTTCTTCCTCCTCATTGCCGTCAGACCCTACTTCTTCATCGTCTTCACCGCCGTCCATTTCAGCATCAGAATTTAGGTCCTGCACATCACTCATCGCCTCATCCTCGACTTTCCTGGTCTATAATCTTGTCAGCCATCTATATTAATCCTTATGTGTAGATTTTACCTTTCTAGAGCCAGCCTCATCACGCAATTTTCTCTTCAAAGTCGGCGGCATTGGACTTGGAAGAGAACTGAAAAATTACACAGCCACCGATAGCTGACCAGAACAGTGCGACAATCTGTTGCCAACTTACTCCTGGACCGCCATCAAGCCAACTGCAGCGGTGACAGCAATAAAAAGGTTGCCGGTTCGTCTCAATGTATAGAACGCTGGTCTTGATGCATACGACCTGTGCTAGCGCAATGAAACGCAGCCGGGCGGTCAGCACACGAATTTCTGGTTTTCTGGTCTTTCTTTCAGGATGGATGGAGTGGAGGCCACCAGCACAAACTAAACGTTCCGGCGCCGACACGGGGTTCACCCCGTCTTTTACTTCTGGCCAGGCGTTTACGAAGCGTATCAGGCTCCATGCAAATCACCATAGTCTAAGTGGCTCGATAAGATCGAGGATTGAGTACTGAACTGACGCTGCTTCTTCGTAAATTTGCCCAGCCCACACTGTATTAGTGAATGCACCGGAGTTAACTATCAACTTCGATCAAAAAATACCGCGTAGGTGCGGATTACCTCAATGCTTAGGGCGTTGGTCTTGACACACATGACAGTGCTCTGCGCAAGGAGGCGTACCGTGGTGTGCCGCAACGATTTCTGGTTTTCTGGTCTTTCTTCCGGATATGGTAGAACGGAGGCCACCAGCGAAACTAATTGATCCAGCGCCGACATGGGGTTCATTCCGTCTTTTATGTCGGAATTCCCGTATATGTCAGATCCGGTCAGATCCGGTCAAATCAGGCCAATTCTGGCAGAGGACGGTTCTGACAAACCCAGGTCGATCCGACATGGGGGCAAACGGATCCGGCAGCGCCTGATTCTGCCTGAACGGGTGCCCAACGACGCTTGTGTATTGGCTTGTTTGTCGTGCCACGCGTGCAAGTCATATCGGGAAGACCTATGAAAGCGCGCCTCTCACAACCTTGCCAGGTGAAATAGGTCGCTGGCTCGCTCGGAATATATTATTGCCAGCAATTTGAGGCCATATGGACTAGGTAGAAGCGAGAAATAATGGGAGATTTGGACATTTCGGTCGAGGGTACTACCAAAAGAGGTCAACAACTCACACTAAAATCAGACGCGGCAGCACGCCTGGCCAGATCAGGCAGGGCGCTGTCGGTTCTGCCAGGATTCGGCATCAGGAAGAGGATCTGGCCGCTCGGTGTCATTTCCGGTCTTCTCGTCGGCTAGAGCTGCCTGATCTGGCGCTTTGGTGACCAAAAGTGCCGGATCCAGGTCGGATCTGGCAACCTGTCGGATCAGGCACTTTTGGGATTTCCGACATAGCTCTGGCCAGGCGTTTACGAAGCGCATCATGCTCCTAGCAAATCACCATACTCTCAGTGGCTGGACAAAGTCAAGGATTGAGTACTGAACTACCCCTACCTCTTCGTGATTTTGCCTAGCCCACACTCAGGGGATAGTACATCCACCGACGCCGACTGCCATCCTGATCAAAAAGTACCTCGTAGGTGCCGGATTACCTCAATGCGTAGAGCGTTGGTCTTGACACATAGGACGGGCTTTCTTCACAAGGAGGTGTACCGTGGTGCGCCGCAGAGGTTTCTGGTTTTCTGGTCTTTCTTCCCGGATAGTAGAGTGGAGGCCACCAGCGAAACTAAATGATCCGGCGCCGACACGGGGGTTATTCCGTCTTTTACTTCTGGCCAGGCGTTTACGGAGCGCATCAAGCTCCTAGCAAATCACCATAGTCTAAGTGGCTGGCCAAGGTCGAGGATTTTGTACCTAAATGCCGCTGCCTCTTCGTAAATTTGCCCAGCCCATGGCCAACCTGTAGTGAACGCACCGGACCAACTATCCAACTTCGATCAAAAAATACCGCGTAGGTGCCGGATTACCTCAATGCTTAGAACGTTGGTCTTGACACATAGGACAGGTGTCCTGCACAAGGAGGGGTTCCGTGTACTCAGCCCGAGTTTTCTGGTTTATCTGGTCTTTCTTCCTGAAATGGAGTTGTGGGAGCCACCAAAGTAAGTGACGTTCTGGCACTGACACTGTGTTCATCTCGTCTTTTAGCTCTGGCCAGGCGTTTACGAAGCGCATCAAGCTTCAAGCATATCACCATACTTTCAGTGGCTGGTAGATATACAAGCCCTGTGTGACAGAGTGCCATTGCCTTTTCTGATTTTGCTTGGCTGACAGCATTTGAATGGGGCCGCGGGAACAGTGGTTCCGATCTAGGCCAAGAAGCGAACGAATTCCATGGATGCTTAGTACTCAGATCCCATTCTACATGTACACCATAGCAATTTATGCCAGCAAGAGAGTGCACACTGGCAGGGTCGGATGATATAGAGATTTCTTCCTGTGAGATGGCGAGGGCTAGTAGGCCTTCGATGTGCCAAATTTAGGCTCCGCTCGAATCATTTGTAGTGGCACTGTGAGCAACCCTTTTTTTGCGTCCATTTTGCGTCCATTTATAACTTCTAAGACTAAATCGTTCATTTTCTGGTCAGGATCCAAGCCCAATCTTCAAAGGAACAAGTGAATCCAGGCTCTGTCATGGACAAGTGTTTCGTGTCCTCACCACCTCGGCCAACGGATGAAGATTTGGAGGAAAGCAAAGCTCCCGCCTGGATTGGGTGCCTCGTGGACCTTGTGCACAAAAACCACCGATCATCTACAACCCCGATTGATTGCAGATCCACAAAGTTGGCAGAACTTGGATATCGGGTATATGGACTTTGCGGCTCAAGATATGTCGGCTGTCGCTACCCTAGGCGGTCTAAACCCTGGCGGGTGGTAAGTACGATTCCTCGTCAGGCTTCAGGATGCTCATATACGGAAAAATTGTCCCATCCACCTAGAAAGCCACCAAGCATCTTAAGCAATCAGACGTCGTACGAAAAGCCATGAACAACATCGGCCTTGATGTTCAAACATCTTCCGATGATTTTTTCATTGCACTAGAGGAATTCATGAGAATGCGACGCCTGGACGGCGATGACCAGATCATACTCTTCGAGTTGTTCGATCCATTTGAGGCGAGTCTCAACGAAATGTGAGTTTATCATACGAGTGACGAAGAGGTTGCTAATCTGTTTTGCATGTAGTCCCTTCGACATCGAGGATGAGGATATACGGTTGGTTGGAACGGACCTAATTTTCGCTCTAGTTTCCCGCTCCTCCGACAAATCCGTACCAGAAGGCGCCGTTAGGATGAGATTTCCAACACAGGAAGGCAAAAGCAACTATCCTCCATTCGAACGATTGTCGGAACTAGAAGGCCGACGTACGTGGGTGTGGCTACACGAGTATGACTTCGGTGCGGAGGTCGGAAGTGATGTCGTTGCTGTGGTTTTGGAGACTGTGGCAAACGATGCAACTGACTGGCCATCGGTTGACGAACAAGCTCGCAACGTGAGTCGCGCATAGACTTAGATATATGCTTGGTTTCTGATGATTGCTCTAGGGTGCAATTGCTTCGCTATCATCAAATGCAACTTGTGCATCAAAACTGAGAAAGAATAGCTTCCTGGTCCCAGGTGACAATGCTAGTGGATGGGCTTCTGACGAACAACCCGCAGCCGCAGCTTACCGGTTTTTCATTTACCTTGCTCATGAAGCTTGCACTGACCGTGACGTCGTCCACAAGCTCATAGAGTGGGGAAAATGTGAATACATTGAGTCTCTCAAGAGTGCCAATGCTCTCGGGTTAAGGTATGTGTTTTTTTGCGCTCATTCGGATGATTGGTGCTGAATATACCTTGCTTCAGTAACGCTGGCCTAACTCCGCTGCCAGCTCCTGTTTATAGAACACCTCCCAACCTCCCTGTCTCTGCTGTTGCTGCTAGTACTCCTCTCACCGACGAAGTCTCTGAAACCCCAAAGAATGACAAGAACAAACTCGAGGCCCCTGTTGCTTCCCCCTCAGTATTCAGGGCCTTACAAGAGCGCTTTACCAGCCTCAGCCCTCGTTGGTCACGGTTCAAAACAGGCATGACTCACCTCTTCTCGCCACGTTCTCGTTCGTTGGGCAACAGCCACTCAAATACTACTAGTATTGGTGCAACTACCGGTCAGCAAGTAGTTCCTGGCGTTTTCTCAGGTCAACAACCTCCCTTAGGACAAGGCCTTGGGCTGAAGGATGTGGATTTGGGATCACCTCTGTTTCCTTCATCAAGCCGCACACATCTTCCTACCGAGCTACCTGAGGGACCGAATGCTCAGAACAGCCACAGTCCCAGGGCTCCAACCCAAGAATCTCCTACTCGCAACAAAGGCATCATAGGATTCCTCCGTCTTGTCAGTCCATTATTCAAAACAAAGAGAAAAAGAGAAACCAGCAACAATCCTGGACAATCCTCTACGGAACGCCCGCTGGTCAAGCAGCCCAAGGTTACGGAGCAATTGGAGCCTTCGAGTCAAGAACGCATCAGGCCCAAGGCCGAGGACTTCCTGTGATCTGAATACCAACCTTTCTGGGTTCAACGTTCATCATTCAAGTATATCGCTCGTGATCAACGAGTGGACACTGTTATTGTTATTCTTCGCAACTTGCAAGTTTCTCTGCCTCGTTATCATGTCTCCATTCAAGACAATTACCTCTTGCTCGTTGTGGCCTGGTATTCTCTCCTCGTCGTGCATCCGGTTGCCTTCACCTGTTTTCGCTCTTGTCGTGTTCCCCACTGCATCTTTGTTAAGCTTTCCTCCCGTTATGATACCCGCATCTACGTAATTATACCTCCGCATTATCATTATCATACCTTTCTTCTGCGCGTTCCACCATACACGTCTATGTAGCATCACTGTTGTATTATAAATCTTGCAAACATCAATTCAGTGATATCCAAGTTCAGGTCCTTACAAAATTCGTGCGTTCTTGGAGTCAGTCTAAAGTCCCATAATCCATTGCTCCAGTTTCAGCGTAATGAATCATTACATATATGGTATTGAGACAGTACTGGTCACCGCACCGGCGCTATGTAATCGACTCTCGAGAGATTGAAGTTGTCATCTGGTGGCGGACAAGCTTGACCACATTGGCGTTTCCGAATCCAATCTTCGAGGCTGCCCAGATCCTTCCGAGATCTCTCAACCCGGTCGTATGAATACAGCGGTCACGGGCATCATTCCCACTTGGCCGAAAGACAATAAGCATGCTAGATTTCACCAGATCCACAATCACCCTGCTTTCATCTCGGCCATCTATCGACACTTTACGTCGAGGAAGCTAACGGTCCGAAGTTCCAGCTTGCCTCCGGTACTGCTTTCCGAACTTTGAATCCTTGCGCCAACGACGTCAGTTGTTCTGGAAAGCTCTTATCGATGTATTCCTTCCTGTATTAGCAAGAACCCGAACGGATAGTTTCTATTGTGTTTGCCATCGACTGGGTATTCGTTCTTGCGCTCTCTTGTTCTTATCCTCTGCTAAAGCAGACTTGTGGGGCACGTGGTTCATTGCATTGGAGAGGCCGACTAAGGTACTGGAAAGGTTACATGTCAGATATAGATGGCAATGAATTTCAATTGGTATCTTCGGATTTGGCAAGTTTTTCTCCGAAGTTGAGGGCGAATCATTTCTATCAAGGCTTGGGTATATCGGCAGCGAGAGCCGTTTGGAGCGAATTCTAAGCCCGAAGTCGACAAGATCATATAGGCCTGTCAGAAGCTGGAGATTGGAATGCAGAATTGGCACCATGAATTGAGTCAACGTTATTGTTCCCGATTCTGGCGGTCAGGTTGCCCCCAATAAGGCAGCGTGTGACATGATGTAACGCGCACGTGAAATGACAAACCGTGTTTGCCCTGCAGTTTTCTGTCACAATCACCTCTCAAAGAAACCGAGGTTCCCTTCTCCCGTTGCTTCACAACTTTGCTTGGGAACTGCAGCGGCAAATTTAAGCTCTGTCCCTGCCGGGACCCGTCATCTGCAGATCTCAAGCTCGGAATTCAGCGAAAAGCTGGACCCACACCAACACAATTGCAACGAAATTAGGGAAATAGCTACTTGTGAACTTGGCCATTGAATGGAGATTTTCCGAAAACTGTCTAGCCTGCATGAAACTGATACGCCACGATTGACTTCACATGGTTGTTGACCGAGATTTCCTTTCCCCGCTGGAACGAAAATCTCTGTCTCACAGTGTTGAGAGGCAGTATAGTTTCCGTCTCCACCATCCGATCATGAGGAGTTTCGCCAGCAGTTATGAGGCATGTTACATAAACTGGCGCCGCTCCGGCAGCTAGATTCACACCACCTTGAACAATTCCTTATAACACGCTGTCAAAGGCATGTCGGCTTTGTTTTATCTCGATTCTATCTTCCCCGGCCCAACTTGGTCACCTTGCGCATTGAGGTCATCACCAGCCTGAAGGTAAAGCGAACAAGTTGCTCCCAGGCGCCGGCGTGGAGTATCTCGGTATACCCAATCTGGCAGCTACCCTGACATTGTAGATTGAGAACAATTGTGTCGAAATCACCTGGCCGTGTTGTTATTGGCCCGGCAACTGCATCGAGGATAGTCCGCAGGTTAGTCCACGCCTATCCAAACCCTACTGGGCTAGATCTGACGATTTCACAAAGGTTTACACGCCCGCTTCACCTGTGTGTGTGCACTTGGCCACATCCTACTCAATTGCACAATATATAAACGCGAGTCACATCAGCCCGACCGATACACCTACACCTCCTACTCCCCGTCCACTTCCTTCTTGAGTCATGTGGATTCCTACTGTACCATCGGAATTTCCGTCACCTGGCGGCTTAGCTATTGCTGGGCTCTCCCTTGTCGTCCTT
Source organism: Clitopilus passeckerianus (assembly GCA_944990035.1). Lineage (NCBI taxonomy): Eukaryota > Fungi > Basidiomycota > Agaricomycetes > Agaricales > Entolomataceae > Clitopilus > Clitopilus passeckerianus. The sequence continues at coordinate 779,903 of CALYLX010000098.1, forward strand.
GGACTCATCTATAGACGTCGCCGAGACCAGGCTAGAGCCAATCCTCATGGGCTCCCTGTACCGCCAGGCCCTCCTCGTCGCCCAATTATTGGGAACCTCCTCGATCTTGCAAAAGAGAACGAAATTGAAGTGTACGGCGCTTTAGCAAAGAAATACGGTGAGTTCATCTCGGCATTTCATCTACCTTTTCTTGCCTGAACCTTTACTCAAACTTTACCAGGTGACCTCGTGTTTCTGAGCGTGCTCGGCACCAACCTCCTCTTTGTCAATTCACACCAAGCGGCGAACGATCTGTTCGAAAAGCGTTCGGCAAACTATTCAGACCGGACCCATTCACCTATGCTTCATGAGTTGTGCGTCGGCCCTAATGTGTGATCGGTTGTAGAAAGGATTGGCGCTGACACGCCTCTTTTTCATTAGGATGGGTTGGGAATGGACGATCGGCCACATGCGTTATGGTACGTCATACTGTCATTCCGGCCGCTGTGCCCGTTTGAATCGAATCCTCATGTTTTCTATCTCTCCTAGGTGAACAATGGAAGATCCATCGCAGGATGTTCTACCGACAGTTCTCACATACTGCTAGCCCGATCCATTGGCCAATCCAGCGCAAGGAAGCACACGCCCTTCTCAGACGACTCCTTGCAACACCCAACGATCTCTTCGAACATCTCAGACAGTGAGCACGGCCCTCAGTTGAGATCATTAATCCACGACTAATCACTTTCGACCCTAGTAATGCTGCGAGCATGATCATGAATGTAACATATGGGCTGAAGATCAAGGACAAGAACGACAGATATGTTTCTATCGCTGAGAAGGCACTGGCAGGAATGGCGGAAGCAGCTAATCCAGGAGCATTCTTGGTTGACCTTATCCCTGCCTGTAAGTTATCCTGTCCTCTATCGAACCCTCCTGTGCTGACCTCCGGCCGCCGGCTACAGTGAAGCATGTCCCGTAAGTCCGAATATCATAACAAGACGATTAGGGCCCTCATTTCCGCCACCCGCAGTCAATGGGTCCCCGGAGCTGGCTTCCAACGCAAGGCTAAGGAGTGGAAAGACGCCGTATATGAGATGCGTGATGCACCCTATGATGCCTCAAGGCAAGCATATGTACGTGAATTGGGGTTGGCTATTCGTACCGGCACTAAACCTCTTCTGGATCCATAGAAAGAAGGCAAGGCAACACCATGCTTCGTCTCCAATCTGGCTGGGGAACTGGAAATGAGCACCAAATCGGATACAGAGTTTGAAGAGCAAATGGAGGTCGTGAAGAAGGCTGCTGGCATGTCCTATGCTGGTTAGTGACCCTGCCTCTTCGAACCCCGTCCTTGTACTGATGCCTGAATCCTTCAGCCGGGACTGAGAGTGTAAGATGCTCTTCGACTGTATCCTGAGTCCAAACTAAGCCCTCATTTACGAATAATAGACAATGTCCGCCCTCGCCTCATTTGTTTTGGCGGTCATCCTCCATCCAGAAGTGCTCGTCAAGGCTCAAGAAGAGGTTGACCGCGTTATTGGTCATGACCGGCTGCCTGAGTTCTCGGATAGGAAGGACCTTCCTTACATCGGCGCAATCGTTAAAGAAGTTCTCAGGTGAGGATCTTTTGCTTCACATTGAGAATCTAGCTGATAACATGTCATAGATGGGCGCCTGTTGCACCTCTAGGTAAGCTGCTATGCTCTCTTATGTATTCACCCTCTGACCCAATTTCCCAGGTCTTCCACACATGGTCACTGCCGACGACGAATACAGAGGTTACTTCATTCCCAAAAGCACCGTCATCATCGGCAATACATGGTTAGGCTCAGCCGCTTGAACTCCTCCTGGTCCATTGTTAACCTTTCATATCAGGAATATCCTCCACGATCCTCAAACATATCCTGACCCTGATGTTTTCAACCCCGATCGCTTCCTCTCTGCCCACTGTGACAAGCCTGTCGCGCCGGACTTCAGCCCCTCTGACCCTCTATCTGCCACTTTCGGATATGGTCGCAGAGTCTGCCCTGGTCGCCATCTTGCAGATGCCCAGATATTTCTTACTATTGCAAGCCTGGTTCAGGCGTTCGATATTGGATGTGATGGTGATAAGCCTGAACCCAAGTTCACGAGTGGATTGATCAGGTATGTGGCTTTTCGATGCTGGGAGAGAAACATCGGCTAATGACTCGTAGAAACGCTCTGCCATACAAGTACTCCATTACACCTCGAGGGGACTGGGCAAGCGAATTGATAAGGAGCACCCTCGACGATTAGCTGGGAAGGGCTAAACCTATAATTCATTTACACTATTTCATTCATAGTCCTTTTATTTGTACACTGCCAATGGCCCCTTCGTTCTAATACCTGTCCTATACCTGTTGTATTTTTTTCTTCTGTTTATACCCATTCGTTTACTCCGCTGTTTTCCCCCACATGTAGCACTTGTGTTCAATGAACAAGAAACGTTGTTTCTCCTTTGGTTTGGAAAACTCTGAGAAGTCGCCAAGTAACTAGCACAGCCACGCAACTGGTTGACAATGAACCATCATCATCTCCATCCACGGAATCCAAAACATTGTGCTGAACTTAGGCAGCTAGGCCTGATCAATGTACACGAGCTTTAGAAGCTGGTTGAATAGGAACCGCCTGGTCGCTCAGCTGAACCGAGCCGAAGAGGTTCCCCTGGATGATTCACATAACCTCTGATTTTGAACCACTTAGTGCCAAGCATCCTAGCCTGGGCAAGAACGCGTTCATTAGGCTTGAGCGCGTCAAGACCCAAACGTGACCTCGTCGCGACCTCTTCCAAATCACAAAACTGGCGGGAAAATGTGAAGAGCTCTCCGGGCGAGGTATAAGTACCTCCCCACCAGGCATTTTCTCTTCCTTCAGTACTCCCATCGCTCGTCGTTGAGAATACTTTCTGCTTGTTAACCTGTGCTACATTACGATGTGCATGCCAACCGTTATTGTGTTTGGAGGTTCGCTGCCCGCCTCCACCTCTGCTAGGGTTCGCAAAGAAACCCAGCGCGGTGCACATGGAAGTTGGTGTCTTGGGGGTGGTGCCCGCGCTATCAAGTACGTCGTTTATTTTGTTCTCGCCATGATCGCCCTGCTAGCTTTTGCAGCGGGTGCCGCGATTTACTTTGTCCAGCCCATCCACCCCGCCTTTGCTTTCGGTCACCGTTCCCCCGCCGTCCATTGGTTCTCGGTCAAGTGTTTGTTCGTCTACTACTTCTTCATGGCTTTCTATGGGTTCCTATATGGATACTTCGCCCTCACTGTTATCAAGATCGCCCCCGCCATTATCAATTTTCTGGTCAAGACGCTCTGCAAGGTCGCCCTGGTACTGGCGGGATGGGTCGTACTCCCAGTCGTGGGTTTCTGGGTGAGTCTCCCCTTGAGTGAGGTCAATCGCCCTTTCTGACTATGTTCCCAGTTCATTCTTCAAGACGCCTTTGACTATGGTAAGTCATTCGCCACTGCTGTAACTAATACTCTTCCAGTCGCTTGGTCCTCCACCACCGCCGTCATCGTCGAACTCGCCCACGTCGTCCTTTCGGATATCATTCGTTTCGACCTGAGCCTGCTTGTTCCCTACACCGCCAAGGCCTCTTTCTGGCTCGCCGTTTCCTTCGTGTCTCATGGGTCTCGTGCTGTCATTGAGTTTGTTGTCCATGAAGCAATCTGCAAATGGGTAAGCACCGTACCCCGTACAATTTCCTCACATCCTGACCTCTGTTCTAGGGTGCACCCGAAGCTGGCCTCCTCGATGGTTTTTACACTATTTATTTCCAGGCTAACGTTATCCAGGCTTCTATCATCATCGAACGTGCTTTCAAAGAGGAAGCTGCTTGCATTGCCTTGGTGAGGATTAGCTAGTCTCTTTTCTGTCTACCGCTGACTCGGTCACTACCAGCTGGACCTCCAGAAGCGACCTGTTTTCTTCAGCGTCAAACCAGTCATCAAGCCCGAGTCCATTGAATGTGCCTACGACCCCGAGGTGAATCAATTCCATGTTGCTTGAGGCTTACTATTATTAAACCACGTTTCTCAGAGTCCATTTGTAGTTCAGGAAGTTATTGTGGTGGCCAAGGCTACGAGGGGAAGGAAGACGACGGCAAGGATGACGATTGGAAGGAAGTCTGGGATTCCAGTTGATCCATCTTTGCTTCGTCGTTCAGCAAGGTTGGCTAATGCTCATTAGGCGTGGGTGAGTGGCTCTCCTCGCTCCTCCTTTCACTGTCCGCTGATATCTCTCCGTAGATTACCTAGATGGGCCCCCAGCGGTCGTTGGGGTGTTTTTATTTTTATCTTATTTTATTACTTACGTACTTATTCACACCGTGGAGATTGTCGTTTATGATTTCTTTTTCTTATATATCCATATGGACAGTATAGATAGCCTGCTTCCACGTATTTCACTCTACGTTGCTTCAATCTATTGAATGAGAGGGAAATTAGTTGGGTGCCCTTGAACGACGTTTACGCATCTTGCCCAAGTCTCGCGAACATTGACAAACAACATCAAGAACTTGACTCTGACCACGACACCCACCCCAGCCCGTTGCATCGCTTCACAGTGTATCAGAAGCTCCTGAGAATTGAGGATAGCCCTGCCTGCTGACAATGCCCAACTCTGCGGCCTGAATCCACCTACGTCCACGCCCCGTCCTTCGTTTGCTCCCGTGGCCCAACATGTCCATAATTACTCCGCCATTACCACGAATAGGTCGCTCTGGAAACTCTGGCAGATGTCCCACGAAAGGCTGTGTGCTATTGACGAGATAACAGAAGTCAATCAAGGTACGCTCTCCGTGAAGCTGCCTTTGACAGGGTCAGTACCTGACGTTTGCACAGCAGTTGGCAATCATCTATGAACTCATAAAGAGAGCCTTCATGTTCTATGGAGACTTCATATTCGTCTTGCGTTCCCTCTCATGCTACTGGAAGATAAAGGATGGTGCTGGTTCGCACGACACTACTTCGTGAGTTGTGGCAATTTCAGTCCGATATTCATTGGAGAGCTGACCCATGCAACAGTAATCTGCTGCTTCCTGAGCCTCTCTAAACCATGCAATGCTGGTAGTTCTTCCAAGTTCGACAAATGCCTCGACGATATCCGAGCAGGCAAATTTGGTCCTGACGTTGGGCTGAACAATAAAGGACTTCCTGTGTCTGACGTTTCTGAAGCGACAGCAATCTCCTATCGAGTCTGCGTCCAGGCTTGCGGTTCCGGCCCCGACAACTTTGACTGGGATATATTCTCCACCCAATTCAGCTCCTGGCTATTGCCATGGCTCGCCCTGCTGTCCCAACTCCCGTTTGGTGCCAATGACACGCTCGAGAATCTGCTTTCCATGGCGTTGATGGTTGGGTCCCCTATGCTGGCGGCCTATGCCCTAGCTATCACCGTGCTCAACAAACGTTGGCTCGTCCAACGCTTCGCCTCCTTCCACTTCCCCCATACCAAGAATGCTGTCATTGCGCTTTCGGATCTCCAACAAGCACCTTTCATCGTCACAGCGGATTTGCAACTCCTCACTTCCCTCGTTATGCTGCGGGAGAATGAAGGCTGGTGGAATGACCTTCACATCCGAATGGGAGAAGGATACCTCTGGAATACCGCAGCGGGAATGTCCATCGTCTGGGTCATCATTTCCTACGTCTTCACCGTTATCGGTTCTTTCCAGAACTCAGAAGACGTCTCCCGCTCTATCCCATCTCACGGCCGTGGCATCGGTGCCGTGTGGTTCTGGCTCTTGCCAGTCGTCGTCGGCTGGCTGCAACTCAGCCCCAAATGCGACTTGGCGAAATTACGCAATGCCCTCATCCATGCCCACGAAAGGGTCTTCATGATCACGCGCAACGGGGATATCGTACCAGCTTCCACGGATACGTCGACGAGTGCGATCCCCGCTATCTTCTTCCCTGGTTGTGAGAACCGTGATCAGGCGTTGTGCCGTGATAGGTACTGCACTGCCCCGTTGTACAACTACGCCCGGTGTTTCTCATGGGCGGACTCGATTGAATCTATCGCACTTGCGTACGATCTGGCCTCCAAGAGACTCCGGAGGGTGAAGATGTCGAGTCAGGAGAGCCAGGAGTCCTCGGGGCAATTTCAGGAGCTGGCGTGTGCTGTTGCTGCGGTGTCATCTATCGAGGAGGAGGTCGAGACTATTTGTGAGAAGCGCTGGCCGCCGCATGTATGGCGGAGAATTGTCTTCGCGACGATGCTTGCTCTTCTGCTGCAGTGGGGGACAACTGGGGCTGCTATTATTGTTAACTATTATACTATGACCTATGGTACGTGCTAAGTTCTTTGACTGCATGTTCCCTTATTTATTCTGCCCTTTCTCAGGTATCGGATGTCGTGTGATGTCAGAGATACTCTACGGATGCGTATCAACCCTATCCTGCATCCTCCTCATCGTCTCCACAATCTTCGCCCAGCTCGCCTCTCCCTCCCACCTACCTAGCGACGCAAAACCAACCACCTCCTCCATCTGGCTCCGGAGACTATCCATTCTACTCCGCAAGCTAGGCAAACTCTTAGCACTCCTGAACGCACTCTTTATCGTACTCGTCTGCATTGCGCAGTTCAGCAACCTGTTCGACAGGTGTTGGTGCAACAGCAGTTGGATTCTGCGGAGAGAGAAGGCGTACAATGTGTTGGATAATACTTCGTATGATTTGAAGGAGATGAGGGATAAGTGGATTCCTGGGTTGGCGTTGGCTGCGGTTGCGGCGGGGCTATATCTCGGATTGTTGAATCTGATTACGCCGAGGATTAGGAGGTAGGGAATGCTACAGGGACCGCTGGCGGACATTAATACCCAGAATGTACTTGTAATAGTTGTATTAATTAGGGAACTTAATTTCAAATAGTCGTTTTTCACTCGACGATTGCATCAACTTCACTGGTACAAGTGAGCTGTCCAAATTCTGTTCTCATGCTACAGATGTCTGGACTTCTCAGTCTCCATGTTAAGTATATGGCTCGGGTACAAATTGGACTCGACGCAGTGACAGACAGAAGAAATACTCTATTGGACTACCATATGGCCTAGTAACTGCGTCCAAACATCGTCCATCTCTTCGCTGAACGACCACAGGCCGGGCATAAGGTCTTACCAACCTCAATCGAATCCCATTGGGACTGGTCAAACGGAATTGCCAGAGATTTCGCACCAGAGGAGGGAGCGCGTGCATCTATCTTGTCATTGTCAATGGTCGACCTAGAGAAGAAGAAATGATTAGAGAGCTTGATTATCGAGACGAGGGGGTTAAATCACGCACGACTGTGAACTGCGGCACTTGATATCGTCCTCGCAAGCTTCAACCTCGCACCACGGAATGACAGCAACACACTTCGCGTTAATCGTCGGAACGAAATCATCCCACCTTGTCACCACCTTCAGGCAAGACCGATAGTTTTGCTGGGCACGATCGAACATGTCTCCTTGAATGGTCTCGAGCAGGTGAAGGATGGATGCGGTGAAGGAGGAGTCGATTGTTAGGGGAGCTTTCGCTCCTGTGTCGCGACGGACGCCGACCGTTTGATTCTTCTTTACATCTTGCGGCCCAATCTCAAGTCGGAGCGGGACACCCTGAGTCACATCTTGGTTAATAACTCTAATAGTTTGATGGGGGATTAACAAACGCAAATGCACCTTTTGCTCCCAATCATTAAACTTCCATCCCGGGGTATATCCTTCCCTCAAATCTGCCTTCGCCCTTATCCCACCTTCCTTTCTCAACCCCTCAACAAGCCTCTCGCATGCCTGCTCGATTTCCTCAGCCTCCTCCCGAGTTGTTTTAGCCGTAATCCCACACGGGACGGCGGCGACCTGAAGAGTAGCCACCTTCGGCGGTAGAACCAGACCACGGTCGTCTCCATGGATCATGACCATAAGACCAATAGTTCGTGTCGACAGTCCCCACGAGTTCTGCCACACATAAGCTTTTTTACCACTGCGCGTCGGGTCCTCGACAAAAATATCAAACATCTCCGGCCTCGAGAAATTCTGGCCTAGAGAATGCGATGTGGCCGCTTGAATCCCACGACCGGATGAGGGAATGAATCCTTCAATAGTCGTCGTATACACCCCGCCTGCGAATTTCTCCTTTTCGGATTTGAGCCCCGGGATGACCGGTACGGCGAGGAGATCTTCGTAGACTTGACGGTAGAGGTCTAGGATCTGACGGACTTCTGCGTCGGCGGAGGCTTGGGTGAGGTGGGCGGTGTGGCCTTCTTGCCAGAGGAATTCTCGGGTGCGAATGAACGGTTCTGTCACATTGTCAAGACAAAAATATTGAGAAGGGAGAAGGGAAGCAAGACGAACGCGGATGCTTGAATTCCCAGCGAACGACGCTGTTCCACTGGTTCAGCTTCAACGGGAGATCACGATGACTCTTGATCCATTTGGCGTAATCTATGAGAAAAGAGGGTCAGTGTCGATCGGTAGGGAGAAAATATGAATGGAAATGAACGTACACGGATACATGCCCGTTTCAGATGTCGGTCTAATGGCGATCGGTTCATCCAAGTCGCTCTGACCTGCTTTCGTTACCCAAGCGACTTCAGCTGAGAATCCTTCAACATGCTCCTTCTCTTTCTCAAGCACTTTCCCCGGGATGAAAAGCGGGAAGTAGGCGTTTTGGACGTCGAGAAGCTTTATTTGGGCGTCGAACCATTCTATTATGGAAGGGTTTAGCAACAAGTTTTTAAGTTACTGGAACCTGGAAAAGCAATGAGCTTACTCTGAATTTCCTCCCATATGCTGAAGGCCCACGGTCTCAGGACGTAACATCCGCTGACGTCGTAATAGTCTAGCATGTTTGCCTTTAGAAGAACCTAAGTATGAACGGTGTGAGTGTATGTTTCGTTTCGGAGAGATATAGCGGGAAAACAGTATTGTAACTGACATCAGTATACCAGGCCGCAAAGTCCTCGTCTTTCTTCGCGCCGATGGCGATCTGGACAGCGCCTTCCGTCTTTCGGGATTTTGCTTTCGCTTTCTTCTGGGAAGCCGGAGAGCTTCCCGCTGTTATTGCCTGATTCGAACTCATTTTGACTTTTTCTTGGATGTGATTGATGAGATGTGATCGTGGTTGGAGAACAATTTAGTGTATAGATGTAGTGAAGGAGCGTTAACAATTCGCTGCCAGCTATAAATCAGGCCCAGAACAAGTCAACTCTGACTCAATCATAGACCATGATTCGTTCTGATTCGACCAGTCCAATCTGGAGGGGCCCCAACTGCCCTGGCATAGCCCTTAATACGCAATACGCCAGAACCAGATAGAGAACATCAAGGAGAGATCCTTGGGCCCGTAGTTATCGGAGGCATAGACACGACCACATGAATATCACGGTGAAGTCCGCAAAGACGTGTCAATTATGCTTTATGTATTAATAGCCCTTCTCCGCGCAGGCACCAGGAGAATTAGGGGTCTTTCTGCAGGCTGATAAGACAAAGCCAAAGCATCAACGGTGTTGCAATAAGAAATCCCCAAGCTTGGAGTACGAAGAACGAGCTACTTGAGCGAGATGGCGGCAAGGCCGCTGGAAGAGACCAGACGAAATGATATCACGTGCAAATATTCCTCCTGATCCACCAGGCGCGAACGAGCAAAGAAGAAAGTGCTGCTGCCAGTAAGGCGATAGATCTTGCGAGAGATAGGAAGGTTTGGATGGTTTGCATCGACATTTCTGAGGTGTATCTGGGGCGTCTGCAAAAGCGTTGGACTCGATGGCTCATCATACATACCGCTGCAGATTCAGAACGAATATAGTATTGTGGCAAATGGTACAACATGAAAGAATACAACTTGGGAAAGAAATAAACCAAAATGATGTGTATATACGAGGAGGCACTGCAGGCATGAATAGGTACAGCAAGTAAATATGCAAAGATATATGCGAAAAAAGGGCTGGATGCGAACTAGATGCGAACTAGATGAAAATCAAAGAGAAAAACAAAAGTCCACTAAACCCCACACTCAAATCATCGCAAACCCCCCAAAATCCAAGAACCCCTCATCAAGCGACATCTTCCTCACCACCAAAGCCTCAACGATGAGCCTATTACCCGCCCTCTCTGTGTCTCCCTCATTCGCCCCATCATCATAATCTTCCCCATTCTCGCCGTTGGGAGTTGACGTTCCATCGGCATGTTTCTTGACTCCGTGCGAGAAGGTGGCGAAGGGGGATTTGGAGGTGGTGGGGGAGGCGAAGACGTCGTCGTCGTCCTCATCAAGCTCATTCTCTCCGTCTTCGGGCTTCGAGGGATTCAGAGTAGGATCAGCAGATGTTGAGGTGGATATATGCACGAAGTTGTCCTCGGCTTCTTTGGTGTGGACTCCTGCATGCGCACCGACTGCCTCCGTGTTGAGAGAAACGTGCAGATTGGCGAGGTCCTCGACTAGATGCGCGGCGTCTGCGTTTTCTTCGACGTTTATTGGGGCCTGAGGAACAGTAACCTCATGGGAGTCGTTCAAGGCAGCGGCAGATTCGGCCATTGAGATGAGAGCTCGCCGACGCTCGTCGCGTCGTCTGTCGCGGGCGAGGCGGCGGGTTTGAGTTTTGTTGTGGTCTGAAATAAAGGTTGCTAAGTTAGCTTGAGAACAAAATGAGAATGGGTGATCAACTAACCAGAATGTCCATGCCCGTGTGCGTGCGCATGAGTATGATGTTCATGCCCGAGCCCAACATTCGCAGGAGGGTGCGTCGCAACAATATGCTTAATCTTCTTCATCCTTTTCTGCTTCCCACCCCCAGGGGCGTTCGGCCCATTAGCAGGCGGGTGAACCATGCGTGCACGCATAGGGCGCGGCTTGAACACTGTGGAAATCTCCAAGTCGACGGTGACGGGAGGGAGGGATGATTTAGATGATTTAGACCGTGGGGGCTCGTCGTCTTCGGCGTCGGCTACGTTGGCTGGGTCGTCCATGTCGTCGGTGGTGTCGATGTGGATGGTACGGATGGTGCCAGGGGTGGGTTTGGTGGTGGGGTTTATGGCTGAGGATCGTTTCTCTAGGACTACGGTCGTGGAGAGGTCATCCTCCTCATCAAGAGCATCGTCTGGGTCCGTGTTGGTAGAGGTCTCGGTCTCGGTCGTAGTTGACCATGAGGATGGTGCAAGAGTCGACGAATCCGTTTCGTTATCCCCACCACTCGAGGCAGCATGCCCATTCCCTCTCTTCTTCCGCCTCCCACTCCCCTTCCACCTCTCCCTCTCCGTCTCAGACGCAGCGATATCAGCCATATACGCAGGAACCTCAATCTCCTTAACCACAATCACACTCGCCCCAATCTCCCCAGCCATCATCTCCAGCGTCTCCAAGCTCTGCTCCAGCTGCACCCTCGGCAAACCGACGAGTGCACCAGAGTCAGCCACGCCGAGCTCGTAGTACGCCTGTCCGCCGCCCTCGAGGAGGCGCCATTTGAGCTGCGTTACGAGGCGGGCGAAGCGTGCGGGGGAGGGGTCGAGGAGTTGGAGTTTGTATTCGACGTTGCCTTCGTCGTTCTCTGGGACAAGACGGGGGATGAGTGCGGGGAGTTTGAGGTTAAGATATGATTGGGGGTCGAGAGGAGGAGTGGTTTCTCTGGATGAAGGTGGAGATGGGCCTGAAGATGGGGTGGATATCAGGGAATCCCAAGGGCTTGGAACGCGAGGGCTTTCGGATTCTGCTTCGCCGAACATTTGGGTGCGGGGTAAGACGTTCTTTGGAGGTGCAAGTTTCTTAAATTTTAAGCAATATCAAGGTGGCTGACGCAGATATTCGAGGGATCATTGTATGTGGTTTCAATAAGAATTGCGGCTGGAGGGCAGTAAGCTAGGCTGTTTAAACTTTTAACACATCCTCAAATGAATTCGAGTCAGTCAAGGTGGATGGAGTCAACGCAAGGGGAACGTGGCTGTGTCGCCGCTTAGATTCAAGAATCAAACGTGCGCCAAAGGTAAAGGGTCTGGACAGGAAGCATCGATTGCAAAGGTACCAGTCTGGAACATAGCCAGATAAATTGAACTCCCGAAGGGCATTTGAGGCCCTCGATACTTGGAGTAAAGACTCCTCGTATATCCAAACACTGGACGGGAGTAGGGAAGTACAATGGGGCGACCACAAAAAGTACACTGGAGCGAACAACAGGAATGTTGTATCTAAGTATTTAATGCCCATCATCGATGCCTGCCTGAGTGTCGGTGTCGGTGAGTCGAGAGTCGATGAAGAAATGAATGATCAGCGAAAGTTCGTCGTGCGTCGTGCGTGGAGTCGTATCGTAGGATCGTTGAGAGGCTATGTTAGTAGAGGGAAATCCTGGGGTGGGGACGTCCTTGCCGAGAGTCGATATTGAATGGAGGTGGCCATTGAGGGCGAGAAAGTCGGATGAAGAGTCGGTCATCGATTAGGAAGGGATAAGTAAGTTAAGTCGTAGGTCGTAATAGTCAGCGTCAGTCGAAATGGTAGAGTCGGAAATTGGTGCGGAAATGGAGGTACGGGGTCAAAGTCGAAGTCGAAGTCGATAAGCAGGGCATCTCCGGGCGGTGTAATAAAAGATAATCACGAAACGAAGCAAGAAGAGAAAAGAATTCCGAGAGAATACATGTCGAAAGAAGAGGGAGAGAGAATGGAGAGAATATATGCGAGAGAAAACTTGAAATGGAGACATACAACGACGAGAAAGAGAAAGAGAAGGAGATGGAGAGAAAACCTATGTCGGGGGGAAAAGAAAAAGACAGAAAGAAACAGCAAGAAGAAAGAGATACGAAAAAAGAAATAAGGAAAAGAGAAAGATCGAGAAAAGATATGGAAAAGAAAAGATCGAGAAAACATATTCAGAGGAAAATATGCAAGAGAAATGGAAGAAATAATGCAAAGATATAACGCAGAAACATGCAGCCAGCTGCAGTTTACAGACGAACACCACGGGTCTAGGCAACATTTATTAGCCACGACGCCATTAGAGCGGAAAATTCAAACTCACCTTTTTCAAGACCCTCTCCTTCCTAGCCTTCGACTTCTTCACCTCCTCAGCCTTCATCTCATCGGCCTTCTTCTTCTCCTCAGCCTTCTTCTTGACTTGAAGAGCACAAAATCGAGGAACCAGAACGAAGCAGCCAGGGCGGCAAAGGATTTGAAAATGAGGGAGGCGGGGACCCAGGTGCAGGAGCGGGCGACAGAGATGGCGAGTCTGACCAAGGCGAGGAATAAGTGGACGAAGATGACCATAATAGCGAGACCAACAACATGTCAGACGAAGACTTGGAGCCATTCGACAAAGGCGTATTGAAAGGCGAGCTGCGAGAACGTCAACAAGTCCACCGTCGCCAGAGCTGACAGGGCGATTGTGATGAAGAGAAATTGAAAGACCCACCTTCGTGCCTCTCTCCCCTTCTTCTGCGGCACGGGCTCTGAGAAGTCAATAAGAAATGGAATACACATCTTTTTTTTTTTTGGGTTGGAAAGGTCACTGGCAGAAAGTTCTCTCAACATAAACGATGAAAGTACGGAAGAAAGAGAAGGGTGCTGGGGATGGAAGTATTTGTACTCTTCTGGAGGGTTTGGTCACATTTTCCCGCCACTGAACGCGTCTTCTTGGCGTTTTGTGATATGAGAGGATGACGCGACTGATTACGTTTTCGCATCGAGCTATGAGTGACTACAGTCAAGAGGGTTGCCCTTAGATTCGTCTCAGGTCAAAATTTCCTGTGGTGACCATTTGCCAGTCGGCCGTTCATCGTTTTTCAGGCATAGACTCAGGAAGGTCAAGGAAGCTTATTATTGCCTCAGTGTTTACGTAGCAGGTATCCTCTTCTGGTGAGCTAAGATTTGCGTGCAGGATAGGTAATATTTTGCGAATATCCGTTCAAGTAGCTGGGATGTTGTATATGCTTTACGGATCGAGAGGATCTGGAGGAGCTCATGGACGGAGGAAACAAGAGCAGTCCGAGGTGGCGGTGTCGATACGGATCAATGTCACGCTGCCCTTCGTAAGTAGGCCCTCTCATTCTGCGGTATAGCACGACCCAGTATTCTAGCAAAATACAGAGATTTATCTATATGCAGCTTCTGCGGGTTATACTTTGGGCTTCTGCATTTATCAGTTTCACTTAGCCGCCATATTCGAGCGATTTTGAACGCGTTCAAACGCGCCTGTCACGTATGTGACCCCTCAAATTCCGACCACCACCACGATGAGCGTCGAAGCGCGACAATATGGCGACCTGGCAACCCAGCTCATTATGGAATCACGCAGATCCACCCAGACCGATACCTTGCTAAAGTACAACGACACTCTCGTCCGTTCCCTCATCCGAGAACAGCGCGATCTCGAGAAAGTCGCAGAACCGCTTGCACTCCAAGAAGCCCCTCCACCTGCCCTCCTTGTCATTGAAACTGCCCTTAACAGAAACAAGCGCTGCTTACTTGCATACCATGCCCACCGAACAGATCGTCTTCGCGACATGTATTGGGCTGTCGGCGGTGCTTTACCCCATCTTCTCTCGAATCAGGACCTCAGAAGCAAGTTGTCTCCGCACGAGGTCGACTTTCTGAGGGAATATCACAACTCGATCATGGAATACCGTGCAGACTTCGCTGATGAGCTGGATATCATGGCAAGCATCACTCAACCGCCGAAGGATCTGCATGTCCTGGTTCGGGTGGTGAAGGATTGTGGGTGGATACAGACGGAGTTGGGGAATATTAATTTCGAGAAGGGGCAGAGGTTTATGGTGAGGAGGGCGGATATTGAGCATTTGATTGTTCAGGGGTACTTGGAGGAGGTTTAGGCGATGAATTGGATATTCTCGCTGCGAATGACCTCGCGATCCCAGGATCAAACGGAATGCTTGACGAAGAAGTCCTTCCAGAAGCTACCATTCTACCGTTGGTCATCTAAGGCTTATTGGAGCGGGTGGACGCGATATGGGCCGTTGCTTCAAGCACATTCTGTCCAGCTTGAGCAGGATTGAGGTGTACGCCGTGATTCGTGGAGAGAATGGGCTTGCACGCTCCACACATAGATCGGACACCTACTGGTCGAATAACCCTTTCTTTGTCCTTTCTAGCCTAGAGAAATGATATTATATGGTAGTGAAAGCCAACCATTTTTGATTTAGTTGGTACACAGCAAGTCGACGCGTGAGATCACTGTAAAGCGCCCAATCTGCTGACTACAGCACTCATCACCTCCTTCTCTTCTTACCACCATTCGAACCGACATGACTCACGAATCCCAGGACATAGAGGCAGCGACGACTGCTGTTGTTACTGAGTAAGAGCATCGCTCTATTGCATCGACTTAGCTTGCTGAAAGAGACCAACAGTGGCGCACCTGATAGCAAGTCCAGACGATATGATCGTCAGCTAAGGTATGTCCAACGCGTAAATGTATGCACAGAACAACACTCCTATATTCTCTCCCAAAGGCTATGGGCAGCTACAGGCCAAGCTGCTCTTGAAAACTCGCGAATCCTAGTGATCGGTGGCTCGGCCACGTCTACCTCTGTCCTCAAGAACCTCGTCCTCCCTGGCATCGGACACTTCACAATCCTCGATCATAACCAAGTATCCCCAGAAGATGCAGGCAACAACTTCTTCCTCGAAGGTCCCTCCAGCATCGGAAAATCACGCGCAGAAGAAGCTGTGCGTTTGTTGGGAGAGCTCAATGATAGTGTGGAAGGTGTACCAGACAAAGCTGATGTCAAGGAGCTCTTGAAGACCAATCCGGGATATTTCTCGAGCTTCACGGTTGTGATCGCGCATAACTTGGAAGCAACTCTTCTTGAAAAACTGTCAAAGCTGTTGTGGTCGGACCCGTCCTACCCAATACTTGTGGCGATCAGGTCAGCAGGGTTCTTGGGCGAGTTCTATATCCAGTTCCACGAACATACAAGTACGCCTCTCCCTTTATTATATTGGCCGGTATAGCTAACGTTAATGAACTAGTCATAGAAAGTCACTCAGAATCGACACCTTCACTCAGGATCGACAAGCCATTCCCTGCTCTCCTTGAGCATGCACTTTCTCTCGACCTCGCCGCAATGGATCCTACAGATCACGGCCACGTACCATACGTCGTCATTCTCGTCAAGGTTCTAGAGGAATGGAAGAAATCTGTGAGTTCTCCCTCACCCCCTACTCATCTCACATATCGTCTGACCTATTCACAGCATGACGGCGCTTTCCCCAAAACTCCCGCAGAGAAGAAGGAATTCAAAGCAAGGATCCTCAGCCTCAAAGTCAAAATCGACGAGGAGAATTTCGACGAAGCAGAGGGTCAAGCATACAGGGCTTGGACAGACACCACTGTCCCGTCCGATATATCCTCGTTATTCAAGGACCCTGCTTTATCGTCCCTTTCACCCTCTTCGTCTCCATTCTTCCACCTCCTGGATGCCCTGCAGAAGTTCACGTCGCAAGCACCGCATACACTCCCCTTGACGAGCACGTTGCCGGATATGAAGGCTAGCACGGGGAGCTACATTCAGTTGCAGAACCTCTACAAAACGAGGGCAGAAGAGGAGAAGAAGCAGTTGAAGGAGTACTTGACTGTTCCTGTGGATGATGCAATTGTGGATTCTTTCGTCAAGAATGCGCATGGGCTGAAGATTCTGAGGGGGAAGAGGTGGGGATGGAATGATGAAGATTCGAGTGCCTTGGGTTCGTTTTCGCTTTTTCTCATTTGGGTGATTTTGAGGCCTGATACACGAGTTGGTTTTTGGTAGCGGAACAGCTGGTGAATAATCCTAAAGCTGCCACTATCCATCTTTCCCTCTCCGCGCTTGCGGTGTTGAAGACCAAGGAACCTGGCATTGCTCCCAGCATAGAGTCGCTCACCTCCACGGCTCAGGCTTTACTTCCTCCTGGCACGATCCTTCCCGAGGACGAGTGGGCTCAAGCTGTTGGCGAGATGTACGTATCTATTGACTAATCTCTTTCTTACGTCCATTGACTCGTTCACTGTAGTGCCCGTTCCCCTGACGCCGATCTGCCCAACACGGCAGCGTTCATCGGAGGGCTGGTGGCTCAGGAGGTGATTAAGATGATAACCAAGCAGTATGTCCCCATTGATGGACATTGTATCTTTGACCTCGTCGAGACCTGGACTGGGATATTGTAATGACTCGGAATTCCGTTGATAGAAGCAAGTAGATCAAGAGAAATGTGTACCATAGGAGTTGGATCTTCAATCGAGGTTGATAATGTAGATAATCTGATGACTTTCGAAAGAGACAGACGACGAGGTTGAGATAGTATGAAATTCAAGGTATATATTCGTACAGTACTACAACAGGGCAAAGCAGGTCAGTAACTCGGTAACTCAGTAAGTAATTCATTAAAATGTGGCCAGATCCAAAGCAAAAATTAGGGGCTGGAGGTCATGTAGCCGCAATGGGTTCTTGTCCTGCAATTGATGTCATCGATCTATTACTACTCCTCGGAGCTCGTGAGCGAGCCGGCGACTGCCTACTATGTGCGCCACTCGCAAAGCTAGACGATTCCCAGACGAGACTGAGTCCGCTTCCCGGACTTCCTGTACCAGCTGGCTCAGACGGGGTAGTAGGCGGTGATAAAATATGGCTTGTAGATCCGCGGAATGAGCTCGTGGCAGTTGACGAGGAGTGGCTTGACCAGAAGTTATCGTAGGTCAGGGAGGCTGCGGATGCGAAGCTCCTTGAGCTATCGGTGGTGGAGGTGCTAGATTGGGGTTTGGACATCCGGGAATAGTAGCCTGGGGATGGAGGGACGTTAACGTTAGGCTGGGATGTGGAGCTCCAGGTTGAGGTGGGTGAGCCTGTGGATACGAGGAGGGTGTCCGTCCGCTGGAGAGAATTTGAGGTAGAAGGTCCGGGTGGGTTCATGGGCGACATGGAACGCTTTATATCGTCATCGGTGTCCATTTGGATAAGGGACTTCAGGTCAGCTACGGTGATGGACGGCCGGGGCGTGTTCGCGGTGGAATTGTGCGCAAGGATTGGTGTGCCCGCGGCGGGTGTATGATACCGGGATTGGGATTGTGGGTCCTCCCTAGGGCTTAGAGGTTCTGTAGCTGTTGTGGCGCTTGTTTGGGTCCGTGATAAAGGAGAAGCTCCCAGCCTGAAGGAAACGGTAGATTGTGAAAGGCTACCATTTGCAACGGTAGGCGAACCCTCTCGTTGGGTGGTAGCAAGTAAGGAAGGTGAGGGATACGGCTGGGTACCCCTCACCTGCGAATGATGGAAATAAAGGTTTTCCACTTCGTTCAAATTTTGCTTTTGCTAGAAAGAAATATTAGATGAGGTTTAGGATCGGTTATGGCCAAAGAACGAACCCAGCCATGATCCACTTTAAGTCGGGCATATTGAAGCCGGAGTTGTAATTGCCGTGAAAGCTATAGATAAAGCTGCAATCAATATTTTGCATAGCCAATTTCGCGTGCGACATACATGAGTAGCTTTTGCCCGTTCTATCGTCTGCCTCCGACGCCTATCTTGCTCATGAACTATATTCGCGCTGGTTGCGGGGATGTTTGCCGTTGTAGCTGCCATAGTCGTTTTTGAGCCCTCAAAAGTCACAGACTGCTAGATTAAAGTATATAGAGGCAGGGAATAGATGCAAGCACAGTCGTTACAGGCAAAGAGCCCGTCTACCAGACTCCGAACTGGGTGGCGGAGGAAACACGCAAGTTTGAAAAACCTTGAAACCGCACGTGTAGAGCTAATCACGCGACTGCTAATACCGGTCACGTGAAGATATCCCGATTTGGAAAGCGCGTTATCAATGACAACACTAGATGACGGCATCCCATGTGCAGCATCTCCAAACGCCGTCGAGTCAGTCTCTTCGTCTCTTGCTCTGAAGAATAGCTACTATGCCTCTGGGACCCCCTCTTAACTTCAAGAAGTGGCTTTCTGAGAATGAAAATCTTTTGCAGCCTCCAGTCAACAATTTCTGTCTCTACAAAGGAGGTGACTTCATCGTGATGGCTGTGGGCGGCCCTAATCAAAGGAACGATTACCATGTCAATCAGACAGAGGTCAGCAGTGCAATTGGCAGCCGCAACTTCAAAGGGAACTCAATATCTGGTCTTTGACTGAAATAGGAATGGTTCTATCAACACAAAGGCGGGATGCTCCTAAGGGTTGTGGACGACGATGTATTCAGAGATATCCGAATTGAAGAGGGCGAGATGTTTTTGCTACCTGGTAGATTCATCGTGTCCTTGACGCCTTAGAAGCTGTGCTCATCTCCCTCGCTCGGTAGAAAATACCCCTCATAACCCGGTTCGGTACGCGGATACCATCGGGCTTGTGGTCGAGAGAGTCAGGCCCGCAGATTCTG
Organism: Clitopilus passeckerianus; assembly: GCA_944990035.1. NCBI lineage: Eukaryota > Fungi > Basidiomycota > Agaricomycetes > Agaricales > Entolomataceae > Clitopilus > Clitopilus passeckerianus. Next base: position 799,220 of record CALYLX010000098.1, read on the forward strand.
TAGGCGAGTACTCAGAACATTCTTGATCTCAGGAGTTGCTCATACGCAGTACTTGACAGATCGACTGCGCTGGTACTGTCAGTCAGGAGAGCATAAAGAACCAACAATTATATACGAAGAGTCATTCCACGTCACAGACCTCGGTACTCAGTTGAAGCCGGTCATACAGAGGTGGATGTCGAACGAAGACCTTCGCAAATGCAAGGCTTGTGGCAAGGTGGCAGATCCGAAGTAATCACACCTGGGCCCATGTTTTTATTTCTATCCTTATTTTCTGTTATCCCAACATAGAAACGTCCTCCACCCGTATACGTTCGACCGAAACTCCCCAAGCTTCCAAGACGCAATCTAACGCGAGATTGATCCAAATCTGCGATGACAATTCCGCCGCCGACACACGTTCTCTGAAATCGGTGTGTTGCGTTCGGGACTGTCCCGCGATGCAACACCCTTCCTAGTGGGTCAGCTGGTCAACTCAATGTTCCAAGACGGGTTAGTCTTTCAAGGCTATCCCGCCACTATCTCTGTTGGCAGATATTTTCAGGCAAGGATGTTGCATCCTGTCGGTAAATGCCAAAAATTTGAGAAATAAGCGCTGTCCCGATACTGCGGCTTCCCAGATTCACGATTAGACGTCGAGAAAATTTCTGATTCTATTCACGGGATCTCTCCTTTCACTGCCTCGATGGGGCGCGCTATTCTGTTTCTCTATTTCGTGGTTTGAACGGACCTCGGGGAACGGGATCATCTGTGCCGTAGATCGCTTAATAAGACTATCACACTGCCACGACTATTTGATCGGTCCAACCCAGGCCTGCCTCCTTTTCTCTCGTCTTTCACATCCAAAATTCTGCTTTTGCTCGTCTTTTGCTACATATCTTGTTCGGCTCACTAGCATCTACTCCCTCTAGGCTGCTAAACTCATATCAGGCTAAGTACGGGCACGAGGTTCTTGCAGACAAATCTGGACTCCGCCGACTGGCACAGCAATTTTAGCAGATGTCCTGGAATAGAACAAAACAAATCTTCCATTCATGCTGTCATTTGCAAGGCCCCAGTTCCACATTGGTCCATCATCTATTTCATTACGCATCAGGGCGATGATGGGATATGTTCGCTCCTGAAATGGCGACATTACGAAGCGGGTTGCCGGGATCTCTGAGCAGGGTCTGGGTCTGGGGAGATATAAAATGGGTTGAACCGATCTTGGTTGAAGCATCGTCTTCGGACTCTCAGATCCTGAACAACTAGCTCTTGCATCTCTATCGTATCTCTTCTTAGCTATGTCTTACAACCGCGACAACGATAACGATTCCTATGGCTCCGGCAACAACGACAGCTACGGCAGTCGTAAGAACAAGTACGCTCCTCTCTACAGGTTGATATCTCGCAGACGTTCTGATACTGGATTTCTCTGTCAGTGACAACAACAACACGGGAGGCTTCAATGACAACGACAACGACTCCTACGGTTCCAAGAACAAGCGTGATAACAACAACGATTCCTACGGTTCCAGCAACAACGACTCCTATGGATCGTCTAACCGCCGCAAGGACGACGACAATGATAACTCGAACTCCTACGGCTCTAACAACAACGACAATGATAACTCGTATGGCTCCAAGACGAACAAGAGCAACGACTCGTACGGCTCATCCAACAACGATTCGTATGGATCGTCCAACAATGATTCTTATGGCTCGTCCAACCGCCGCGATAACGACAACGACAATAGCTATGGTTCCAAGAACAAGGATAACGATAGCTACGGTTCTTCCAACAACGACAGCTACGGTTCCAAGAAGAGCGACAACTATGGTTCCTCCAACAACGACACTTACGGCTCCTCCAACCGTAACGACAACAACGATAGCTATGGCTCTTCTAACAAGAACAAGGACAGCAACGATTCCAGCTACAGCTCTTCCAACAACGATAGCTACGGTTCCTCCAATAACAGCAGCAACAATGATAGCTATGGCTCGAGCAACACCTCGTCTTATGGATCTGGCAACAACAATAACAACAACAACAACACCTCCTCGAACCAGAGTGACTGGGTCGACAAGGGCGTCTCGTATGCCTCTAAGCAAGCGGGTTACAACCTCGTGAGTATTGCCAGCAGCGTACTCTGTATACTATATCTCATACAAACTCCCTTTAGGATGAGGCAACTGCCGACAAGATCGGCGATGGTCTCAGGGAGGGCTTCAAGAAGTTCGGAGGAGGATGTAAGTTCTTGATTCGTTTCGCCCCAACCTTTCTTAATAACCTCTCATCTTTCAGTCGGAAACTAAGGGCACTCGGGTGAATGGAGCGCTTAACATCGGAATGGACACTGTAAAATATGGAATTAGGAATTATTCTCGCATTTCTTGATAACAAATGTTGTATTTCGGCTTGTATATTCTCGTAAACTACAAATCAAGAATTCGTATTCGAACTAGCGTGTACCACTCATGAGGAGGCCGGGCCGTTCCTCCAAACAGTCTATTTAGCCCTCCCCCTTCCATGCCTTGCATGCTCAGGCTAAAGCGAACAGTGCCACCAACATCGGGGAGGATTCAGGTCCCTGATGAAGGCGTCTCGATCTTGAACGAGTGCCACAAAGGCCACAAATCCGATAGGGATGATATCAGCCTTGGAAGTATGTACTCCTTTTGGGGGGCGGTAAATCAAGCTGGTTTTAGAGCGCAAGGCTCAACCCGCTTGCTGGGATGCCACACAAAATATCTAAGTAATAGGGATCTTTGGTTTTCTACTTTATACTACTACTAATATAATCACGCGAACCGAAGCTACAAGCGCGAATCTAATCTACACTATCAGTGGGGCCTCCATCCTCAGTGCCACTAAAGGGCGACTGGCGCACTACCACATCCGCTCTTCGCTGAACCAAACATCTTCCCTAGGTAACCATTGATGCAACCCAAAAGGTTTGCCGTCGTTGATTGCCTCTTCTGCTCTCCCTGTTCCTCCCCCGTCTCGAAAACTGACCGTACTGGCTCGGGATCCTCCTGTACATTGGGAACAGACAGGGGCTCCGAGTCGTTGCAACTAGGCACTTGCACCCCAGGTGCAGGAACGCCCGAAGCAAGTCGACGGCGGACGGGTATGGGGGTGTATCTATCATCGTCGGAGGACCTTGTCGACGTGTATGATAATCGGGAGGCGGTGGGGGAGCGACATTCTCTATCTTCCCAGCTATACCGCTCGCCACCTTGACCACGGCCTCTTTTCAGAGGGGTGTCTGGCAGCTTCGGACTCCTCCTTCCTTCTTCCTCCACTTGGTTTTCCTTCCTTTTATTGTCTTCAGCTCCCCTCTTGGCCGCTATTCTCTCCTTCTGCTTCGCCTCCTCCTCCGCAGCTTTTTCGTACTCCCGCTTCCTCGTTTCTTCTTCCAGTTTCTCCTGATACTCGCGACGAGCCCGGAGGTTCTTTAGCTCGTCCGTATACCCAGCACCCTTGATGAAGGACTTCTCGTATGCCTGCTTCCGCACTTGTAGAGGCTTTACTGTGCGAGAAGGTGGTGGCGTAAGATGATCCACGGCGGTGGGCGTAGGAGGGTATCTAGAGGTGACGGGCATGGACATCGCCAAGGTAGTATGAGAAGTCGTGGGCGTGAAGGTTAGATGCCTGTCCAGCGGAGGGGAAGCGTCGCTAGAAGTTGGTGTTGGTGTCGAATCATCAACGTCTCGAGTGAAAATGTCCAGCCCTCCATAAGGTTCTTCATCTGCCACTGTAGTCCCTCCCGTTGCCCTTACAGCCCGTCGAAGGGGTGGTTGCGCTCTAGTCTCCTCCCACACCTCCACAACTGCCGAGCTTGGCTTTGGAGCCGCCACATAGCTCATCACAGGTTTCTTGGCTTTGGGAGGTTGAAGGTAGGTGATAGGCACAGATTGGATGGGTGATTCTCCGCCTTGGCGTACGCCTGCGGCAGAAAGGATATCCACCTTGTCGGATTTCTGCTCATTCTGACTGGCGAAGGGAGCCCGAGTATCTTTCGCGACGAGAACCTGGTTGGAAGGAGGTGGCGGAGGTGGTGGTGCCAGGGTGAACAAAGAACTGTCGACTGCGGGCAAAACACCCTCGTTGATCCTCTCCTCAATCTCCTCCAAAAGTTTCTGGGCCGTCGGACTGAAAAACACTTCTTCGTCGTTCTTGTAGTCGGTCTTTCCAGTGTTGCCCACACAGCCGGCGCCGGAGATATTCTTCTTCTTAGGCGCCAATAGCTTCGCGATGGCACTACCGAACTTCTTGAAGGCACTTGGTTTGACTTTAACCTGCTCGACCTCAACCGGGCTGCACATGGCCTCATCCAGCTTGGGCGACGTGTACGTGTAAGAAGGCAAAGGGTTCGTCCAGTCCTCGTATACGCCCCCAGCAATATTAGGGGGATGAGCCATTGGGGCCTTGGGAAGAGGGGCGAGGAAGGGGATCCACGGAGCCTGGTGTTCTTTCCTGGCAATTTGGTCCCAGTCGACGCCTTTGAAGAAGTTATGGCCCTTGATTTGCTCGATGGAGAGCCTGGTGCGAAGGTCTTTGGTAAGCATGCCGATGAGCAGCGCCTTCGCGTCGTCAGATACTAAGTCGGTGGGCTTAAATTCGAGTCGGTCGTGCTGGATACTATAGGCGATCTGGACGGAGTCCGTAGTTGCATCACCGAAGGGGAGCTGAAAGGGAATTGTGAGCATATAGTTCGTTGAGAGAATGGGAATAGACCGACCCTTCCTGTGAGCATCAGATAGAGGACAACCCCAACCGACCATAGATCTTCCTCGTCATTATATTCCTTCCCTGCGGAACGCAGAGGCGACATGTAGTGGGGCGTGCCGCAGATTTCGTTCGTCTTGAGATACGGAGCCGGGATATCGGTGAGGAAGGCCCCAGAGTCGCAGTCATCATCCACATCGAAGGCAAACGAGGCATCGGGGGTGTCAAGAGCTTCGCATCCTTCAGCGGCCTCTAACTTCTTCGCGAATCCATAATCGGTCAACCGCAGATGGCCTTGGGAGTCGATGAGGATGTTGGCAGGTTTGATGTCTCTATGTATGATCCGGGCCTGCCTGAGTTCCTCGACAGCTAGGATCTAAATAAGAAAAGGGGTAAGCGGCTGGTAGTTTGATTTAGAATAGGTAGCTGACCAGTTGAGCGCCATAGATCCTCGTGCGGTCCTCGTCGAAGGATTTGCAACGAGCAAGCTCCAGCGCCATATCTCCTCCGGGCATAAATTCCTAGAAAAAGAATGAACCTTGAGCTAGCTGTGTCATGGATACCTTGGACAAGAAGCACATACGGTAACGATGTAATAGTTCTTGGAATCATGGAAGCTCGCTAGGACGGGTAACAAAAACGACTTTCCCCCATCTTTCCCAATCGTAGCTTGGATTCGTTGTTCGTTTGCAGCATCGTCAATGTTCGTTCCGGTCTTGGGGATGATCTTCAGGGCAACATGTTTGTCGGTGATGAATTCCTGTGCGAGGTATACGATGCTGCTGTCGCCCTTGTTGATGAATTTCATGAACTCGAAGTCTTGTGCAGTCCTCTTGATAGTGATAATGAGACTGATAGGGATAGGCTTGATGTGCTTGGAAGGCGAAACGTAGCGAAGCCCATAAGAGGGAGCAGCGCGAGACTAAGGAGCGGAGTCAGCCATCGACCGATGAGTAGTAGAAGGCATATACTTACAGCAATAGTAGGAGTATACATGTCTAAAATTATAAAAGAATGTAATGTAAAAAGAACGTAGTATTCGTGAAAGTAGAAGGCTTGGGGGGCTGAGAGATTGCTTGAGGTTGTCGAAGTGGGAGAACAGGTGGAACGATAGGTGAATTAGCCGCTTGGTCGCATTCTTAAGGAATAACGCGTTCAAGGCTGGACTGGCTTGCATAATGAGAGACCCGTTCATCTCGAAATGTCAGCTCCAGTTATTTTGGAGGTCGACGCGTCTTCCCGATTTGGGTTCGCGTTTGTTTGGCGATGTTTGTTGGCGAAGCCAGTTCAGATTGACAACTGCACAAGTGGCAAGCAAAGGGCCGTTTGAATCTTGACCCTTGACCTGCGCATTTTCCAAAGATATTCATAGGATCCAGGCTCTATCTTCCGATGTGTTAAAGGGCGGAGGGCCAAGCCTGGTCAGGAGCCTGATCCATGAGCCTGACCATGGGGGAGGAATGTATTTTGACTTGATTTTGACTGTCAAATCGATTCGCTGGTGCATAGTAGCCCACACTGGTTTCTGTTGGAGGGCGGTCCAGCTCTCATTGATAGGCTTTTGAGCTCTAAGGAGAGAAGGTTGGCCTTTCAACGGTTATGGCACCCGGACATGGTTCTCTGTGGAATCTTCCGCAGTAAAGGACAAGTGAGGGGATGAGAGGAGCAACACCAGAAGAAAGTCGCATGCTACGGCGGAACCAGCATTCCGGGTGACAGTATGCATGATCTCGGCGACTTTGGCAGGAGGTGCAAGAGGACGAAAGAAGAAAGGCGCTTGACTGAAAAAGGCAAGGGAAGCTCTTAGTAAACATGAACAAATACAAATCCATATTCTTCCTGTCACTCAACACCTTCGCTTTCTCCAGTCGTTCAAGGTTTCTTACGGAAAACCTATGCTTGTTCGTTGATAAAAAAACGAGAAAACCAAAGCGTAGTCAAATTTTAAAGAGGCTTATTTGAAGTGTAGCCCAAAAAGAGCTTGAAAGAAAGTGCTCGCACGGTTTTATCGTGCCTTCAATATGACAGAAAATGACAGGGAAGGCAGTTTGGCCGAGCTCACGATCTGGAGCTGGCTTTGTTATAACTAGTGGCCGCCCACTTTAGGGCCAGACTCTGTCCTCTGTCTTGTCCAAGCCTCCAGCCTCATTTCTTGGTCATGACTTTCGCTGTCCTCCGAGCTCTGCACACCGTTATTGGTGATGCTCTAGACGACATACAACGCGTCTATGAACCTCCAAACAATGTCGATCTCGTAGCAAACGACCTGTTCTTTTCGACCGGCGTCAGCCCGCCTTCGCCCCCACCATCGCCCTGCGCACCAATAGATCCACAAAAACCAATGGATTTCCCTTCGCTGGATACGTGGTTTGATCCTGCAGACCCTGCGGAACAGCTGCGTACACATCCAGACGTGGTTCAAGCAATAAATAGGATTGTTGCTGCAGCAGGACAGTTATCAATAACGGTGCAACCTCCCTTTTTTGCTTTGCTAGACGCCTCTTTTGCAGTGAGTTGTCCCGAACAGTTGACCAGTCTTTTCTTGACGTTTGCATTCTAGTATCATCTACCCTCCTGCTTGAGGATTTTTGAAGCCTCACACTCGACAGAAATACTGCGGGAAGCAGGCCCAGCTGGTCTGCACGTGGATGTTCTTTCCCAACGGAATGGTATCGATAGGATGAGGCTAGGTGGGTAGAGCTATCCTGTCCTTTCTTACTCTGCCTGACCCAATTCCCCCTCCCGCAGCACATATACTTAGGCTCCTTGCAACGCATCACATTCTCTGTGAACGAGAACCCGATGTTTTTGCCCTCAATCGAGTGTCCTCGGTTTGCGACTCCGGAAAATCTATGAGTGACATTAGGCTCTGGGAGAAGGAAGGGTGGTAAGTCGTCACTTGTGGCATATTTTCCGGACTACCCTCAACAGCGCCTCTCACAGCCCAGAGATGAAATATCGCGGTACGAACGGAGTGGCGGCTCTCGTCGGTCTTAAGTAAGGTTCTTGTCTTCGCTTCTGAGGCACATACTGACAATCTGACCTCTTCAGCACCGATGAACTCATGAAAGCTTCAGCTTACATGACAGAAGCATACTTGCTCTCTCAGGATCCAAATGCGCCTCCGCCTTTCAATTTTGCTTTTGACACAGAAACTCCTTACTTTCACTGGCTAGAGGGCGAAAGCTCTGCTTTATCGGCATTTAATCCCGACTCGGCGTCTCCTTCCAAACCTTCGTCGGCAGGACCTTCACCAAATCCTCCTCCTGGTCTCTTGGGTGAACCAGGTTCGTCAGAAATCACGCGAAGGACGAAACGGGGATTGGGTAGGAAAGGTAGCGCAGAAACGGGTGTCGGAGATGTCGCACCTCTAGCTCTTGGGCTTGAGGATCCAAGAACGACGTTGGTGCCAAACCCGAACAAGTACAGGCTGGAGAGATTTGGCGTTGCGATGTCTGGAACTGGATCCTGGGAGGTGCCTGGGGCCATTTTCAATGGTGAGAATACCGCATATATGCGCTTTGTCACTTTGAATATTGAATGCTGATGACTTGATAGGCTTTGACTGGCTGTCGCTACCGAGGGGAAGCGTGATTGTTGATGTTGGCGGCGGTATTGGTTCGAGCAGCATGATGTTGGCAGAAGCTTTCTGTAGGCCATCAGCCGGTGAAGCCATCTTGGATGACAGTGGGGCGGTCGACAAAGGCTTCAAGTTCATCATTCAAGATCGACCTGTGGTCGTGGAGATGGGAGAGAAAGTTGGTTTTCCTTCCGGTCAGACTCTTGTTTCAGCCTGTTCTGACAACATTATCTCAGGCTTGGCGAGAAAAATGTCCTGAATTGCTCGTTCCAGAGATAGCTCAGTTTCAAGGTAAGCATGTGCTCTCTTTTTGATGCATATAATCATGTTAACATTCTTAAACAGTTCACGATTTTTTCACACCACAACCGATCAAGGACGCTGCTGTCTTCTTCCTGCGGGTGATCACTCATGATTGGCCTGATGAGGAAGTTCGAAGGATCCTTTTACATCTAAGAGAGGCTGCTCTTCCGGATACGAAACTCATCTTAGCGGATTTCGTACTTCCTCTCGCTTGTGTTGATGATATCGGAAGAGGTGCTTCGGATGACAATGGAGCATTAGAAGGCGTAGAGGGTGCTGAGAGGGCACTTGCTGATCCCCCGCTGCTGGCGAACTTGGGCAAGGCAAGCGCCAGTGCTTATTGGATGGATATGACGGTTCGTGAACTTTCACTCTCATTCTTGCATAAGTTCCGAATCATGTTCCTCTAGATGAATACCATATTCAATTCTAGGGAGAGGACGCTCAGGGAGATGGTGGCTCTCACTTCGGCCACGGGGTGGAAGGTCATCAAGTTCACCCGTGCTCCAGGATCGTTATTTGCGCATATGATTGCCATACCGGTCGCTGTCCCAGTTCAAGTCGGCCCCATCGAGTTCTTCAAGCCGGACGACTTTGACGCTGCAAGCACCATCAGCGCATACTCGCGGTCCTCCATGTCCTTACGACGAACTGTCTCCCGATGTGGCACGCCTACTTTCGGTTCCAGAATGGAGCTTCCATCCCCTCGTGACAAATCGAAGAGCGCACGCTCGAAACTCAATGGACTCCTGGGCAGAGTATGGGGCATCTCTTCTAAAACACCGGCGCAAGCACCGGCACCGAAGCCCCCATCGACTCCAGGGAAGGCGAACAAGAAGAAACCCTCGCCATTATCGCCAATCGCAGATAATTTATCTACGCCAAAACCAGTGTCTTCCCCCCGTTCGCTGCTTCCCAGTTCTCCAATCTGGCGCAGAAAATCGCACGCCCAGCTGCAGAAGTTGAATACACCCCGTCCATCTGTGGATAGGCCTCCGTTACCCATCCCAACCTCTCCTCAGTTCTCGCAGTCGACGGCCGATTTGCCAACTCCTTCCACTCCTCGAGGCATCCCGAAGGCGCCCTCATTCTTATCCGTGAAACAGAGACTGCGCTCGACTTCCATAAGCTCCCTATCGCCGTCCTCAATGAGGAGCAGGCGACGCCCAGGAGGAAGTAGCTTCAGCCAGTTCCCCTTCCCGGAGATTACCAATGGAACTGCTGGAACCAGTGGATCTGAATTATTGGCCGGTGCGAGGTTGGACTTCACGAACGAAAGAGAAACATCTCGGACGAATGTAGCTGAGCTGTACAATCCCCCTTTATTACGCCAGAGGGGTTTGTCAGTTTCCATGTTGGCAGAGGCAGCTCAGATAGAGACCAGAATGCCGCCTATGCCTGGTTCACCGTAGTGTTGATCGTACGCTCAGCCCTTTCTTATCCCTATGTTTATAAGTAGTAATGCATTTTCCAGGCTAATATAGTAATGTTTTCCCGATCGTAATATATGTTTCAGAACAAATCATAGTGCATAAATGTCGCCTCATAACTCACAGCTCCAGCTGTCAACGAGAAGAAGAAATACCATGGTCCGAACACAACAGAACGACCTCTGAGCTCTCAGACACGCTTTCCAAAGGCGAGAATGATATTCGCCGTCTTTTCCGGCTCCTCCCAGAATGGGATGTGACCCACACCATCAAGTAGATTAACTTCGCAGTTCTTGAGCCTCGGCTGCAGATTCTCGACGAGTTTGTCGCTGAGAACGATCAGATCATCCTTCCCGTGGATGATGCAAACAGGAAGTTTATCGGTTTCCTGGAACATACGGGTAGGATCCTGCCTGCGAGGGATCAACTGGGCGGCACACTCTGGTGGCATGTGAGCGGTTGCTCCAACCCACAAGGCCATATCGGTGAATGGCACAGAAGCGAGGCGGCTGGGCGAGACGAATGCCGAGCAGAACTTGAGCCTGGCATCGAGGGCAAGGGATGCGTTCTCCGAAGAGCAGAAGATCGGGAGCATTCCTGCGACCTGAGGGGGAAGGATCACACCCATGATGTCGCCAAGGTAGGGGATCGCGCTAATCCAAATGATACCAGCGAGGGGCAGCTTCCCCGCATGCAGAATGTCGGCAGCGACGGCACCTAAAGTAACAAAATGAATGGTGAGCGGTAACCCTAACGTTCTCAGCAGGCCCACTGACCTCCTGCGCTCCTGGATGCCATGTCAGCGTGGGGTGGCACGGTATTATTAAGAGTTAAAACCTACCATCCGGCAAAGATCGGTCGCTTTACACCAAAAGCTTCGCAGACGGCTTGAAAGTCATCCGAGTACCGCTCAGACTCGTGGGCTTCGGGTGTTGTGGGCTTGCCGCTTCTGCCTTGTCCCCTCTGATCATAACGAACCTTGAAGGTCAACAATCAGCATGCAGTACTTGATAAATTGGATGGAAAGCCTCAGTACAAGGTAGAACTCCTTCTGCAACTGGGGGACTGCGAACAAACTGTCGAAGTGTGTTCCGGCACAGGCGAGTCCGTGAGTAAAGACAATTGCCTGCTTGCTGGAATCACCCCCGGCTTCGGCAAAAATGTCGGTTCCGTCCTTGGACTTGACAACTTTCGTAGTGAGCTTGAGGGGGGAAGACATGATGGTCGTGTTCTGAGGTAGTGAAAGACATCCATTCGACCTGCCGGCAGCTTTATATTATTCGAAATGTGTGATGTGATAATAGTCTACTTTCTGATGTCATGTACGGTTTAATACCATCCGGCCTCCGAATGTAATTAATCGAAATATGGCTTGGGAATTGTCGGAGGTATTGTGGTGTGAGGCCGACTTTTTCCTGCTGGGTTGAGCAAAGACAGATGTTCAATTCCTCAACTAGGTTGATCACCTCGGGTAGATCCTTTCATATCATCCCCCTGTGACCTATCGCAGAATTCACTTGATCGATAATCAATGTGCTACTCATTTCATTCATTTTCGGAGTATAATTCGACTTGACATGACATATGTTCCCAGAACGCATGGAAATGCATGGTTTGATCGAGCCCAAGAAGGTTCAAAATTAGCGCGCTGTGGTGCTACGCCTCCTGATAAAGTTTCTAGACAAGCATCGCATCATATGCACGATTCTTTTCGTATTACTTGGCACCCAATGGCTTCGCAGCAAATGCCACGATAATGTCAGCTACGGTTACAGGATCCTCCCAGAATGGTATATGTCCAATCCCCTCCAACAAATGAACCTCGCAGTCTTTAAAATGAGGTTTCATCTGCTCGGCAACCTTGTCCGCGTAGATCATCTGGTCCTCTTTCCCGTGAATGAGGCATAGGGGTAGGCCTCCGGCTGCAGCTTTCAGGATTGTAGCAGGATCCTGCTTTCTCTGGGTTGACATCGCAGCACACTGAGGAGGGTACCTCGTTGCAGTTCCGATCCATGAGGTCATGATCGTGTATGGAACTAAGGATGCCAGTTTTGGTGCTGTGAACCCAGCACAGAATTCGTTGAGAGCCTCGAACGTCGTATGCCCAGGTGCTCCTAGTTGTAGGAAAGCACCGAGAGATTTGAGGCAAAGGGGGCTAAATATTGAGTGTGTTGCGTCGGTGTTGAAGGCTGGCCCAGCAATCATTATGAGCGCCTTCGGCTTTGTTTGGCCGTAAGCGAAGATGTCGGCGGCAATGGCTCCTGTTAATAGGGCCAAAGTGAATAGGTTGGTCTACGGCACCGTAAAGAATATGCACCTCCTGCACTCCTGTTGAACGCGATAAGTTGAGTTTCGGGATGAAATCAGCAGGTTAACGTACCATCCAGCGAAAATGGGAGAGCTGACGTTGAAGGCTCTACATATCGCATCAAAGTCTTCAGCAAAACGAGCGCTCTCATATGCCTCAGGGGTATTTGGCTTTGCGCTTCTTCCATGGGCTCTGGAATCCCATCTTACCTGGCCTGACTGTCAGATCGTCACCTAGTCGATAAGGATATAGGCTTACCAAGAACAACTCCCTTTGCATCCTTTCCAAAGCAAAGAGGTCATCGAAATGTATCCCAGCGCAAGCAAAACCATGAGCAAAGATGACTGCCTGTTTTGTAGGGTCTCCACAAGCCTCTGCAAAGAGCTCAGTGCCATCTTTTGACTTTACGATCTTGCTGATTAGCTTCAACGACGACATGGCAACTTTGCTTTCAGATGGAAGGAAGACAGGCAAGATATTGAGGGGTACTGGCCGGAGCCGCCGTCTTATAAATTTCTTCGCGTCGCCACTTCGCGCTCATCGTCTAAGCCCGGTTGTTTGATGATGGGAGGCGGAGTATCGTGTGAGCGCATGTGAGCTCCTCCGCCACTGGCGCAAAATTTCTCAACGTGGGGTAGTGTAGAGACCTGGATGACCAGGCGATGGCCTGTCATTTCTCATGCTGAGAGACAGGCCGTTGAACAGGCGTCTAACCACCTGGAAGCGCCAGCAATACTTAGACCAGGAATGGCAGTCCTTTGACGTCGCTGAGCAGAAATAGAGTTGTGGGTCCATACGATCGATTCACTTCATTTCGTTTTCTGGGTGATAGATTCTGTTTGAAGAATGGAACGATCCTCTCTAGATAGAACGGATTTGAAACGTGGTTTGCAACGAGGTAATGTTTGACAACGTCCATGATCATTCTCAGGCTTTCGAGGGCCGCAGCGTGGGGTCAGCAGGCCTACACAGCCCCCTCGCATCGCCACCATGCAACTCACTCCGATCCGTCATCTTCCGGGCGACGTCGAATTGCCACAAAAATGGTCGATTGTACAACGTTTATTAGTCTGAAAACGCCACCAAGACGTAAAGATATGTCAAGAAACATATCTGAATGTACGGAACCCGGTTTCCGCTGCCAATCTTGGAACCCCTGCATTTGTGGAAGAACACGAGGTCGGCGTTCCCCTCTTCCCATGTGAGTTGTGATGGTGAGTGCCCGAGATTGGATGCTGACAATGCACATGAGAAGATTTTTGATTATTTCTACCCATAGGGGGCATTGCTGTAGAAGTTGGTCAACGGCCATCGTCGAAAGGCCTCTACCCACCTTTCTAATTCCCTCGTACTCTGATACACGTTGCTTGAGCCCTGATTCGGGCACACAGCCTTCGATCTCCACTGAGCCCATGGCCGGGTCGGGCGCCTATTTGTGAAGGGATATATAAGAATCGCTGCCGCCATCCTATGACTCGCAACCCCTCTCATGCATCATCATGGGTCGATTTCAGCCTGCCCCTGCTTCCGCTAGGATCAGCGTGGTTAATAAAGTTCCTTTCGATGTCTGGCAGCTCATCTCTCGTTTCATTGCTCGAGAGGAGCTGGTCAAGCTAGGGCTGGTTAACCGCCACCTTTACCTGATCGCCACCAAGGCTCGGTATGAGTCCGTGGTGATCTTCAAGTTTGACAACAGAGTCAAGAAACTCTGTCAAGACCTCAGGTACGGCGTTACTTTATGTCTTTTAGGTTCTATGACTGACTGGATCTTTGCAGAGACGAAGACATACGTCGTGGACGTCTCGTCAGGCGGTTTGAGGTCCGGCCTTGGTTCGTGGAGCCCCAGTTTGGGCTGCTTCCGCAGCCTACGCAGAACCAAACGCCTTTCCAGAGGCTTCTGAGCGTTGCTTCGGACTGCTTCAATCCAGAGTCTGTCCAAGCTAAGCTTCAGAAACAGGTTACGAAGCGGGTTCAGAAAGGGATCAAGAACATCTCCAAGGCTGTGCGTGGGATGAAGAGACTTCAGGAGTTCATTGTCACCTGGGACGAAGACAACCCCTACCACCCGGAGTTGTATCGAGCCCTTCTAGGCCCAGTTCTCCAGGAACTCGCGGACCATCTTACAGTCTTGAAATTGGATGTACCCACGGAAATGCTCCATCACCTGTATCCGATCGCGCTTCCCCATTTGGAACGCCTTGAAGCCAACCTTTGCACTCAAGGGTTATCCAAGCTTGAGATCGAAACATCTTTCCAAGGGTTTATCGTCTTCCTTAATAACCTATTCAAGTCGCTCAAGGTCCTCTCCATCGCTTGCAGAGCCCCCTCCCCCAATCTTGACCTTGGAAAGCTCTTCACCTTTTTAGGTACTTTCCCGAAGTTGCACACCTTTTCGTTGTCTATCCCCTTTGATGGTGTTAACCTTCCCGAACCACAACATCTTACCGATTTCCTGGCTAAGCACGCTGCGCACATCCAGCACTTGCACCTGCAAGCCAGTCGATGTGGCACCACTGATACCCCCGCCGATCCTGCCCTCAAGTACTGGGTTCCCAATATCCTGTCCCACAACCATTATCCCGACCTTCGCGGCCTTCAACTCGCCTTGAGGCCCATGAAAGCAGATCTAACTCCCATCCATAAATTCCTTGCCCTTCACGCCACCAAACTTACCTCACTCTCCCTAACTGACCGGGCTCTGGAGCTACATGACGTCAAAGATATTCTGACCTGTGTTGGTGCAGACGAGGTCCTCCCGTCGACTCAGTTGACCGAACTAAAGATGCGCGTCCGTCGGCTGACGCCTGCGTTGTTGAACCTTATCGCAACGCGGCTCCCTCAGCTCCAGGTTCTGGAGCTTACCTTCGACGATATCAGGGCCACAGCGTCCCATGTAGCTGGTGACGGAACTCCCGTTCGTGTTCCGAAGCAGGAAATTGTAAGTCGTGAACATCCTGTACTATTTCGCCTGTCACTCAAATTCATCATTCAGTCCCTGTTTGAACGCACTATCAAAGATAGTCGTGAATGCTATGCGCAGTGGAGTTTAACTACCCTAGGTCTCAGTCAAAGAAGGCTCGCACCATGGCTCACACAGCTTGTGCGCCTGTTCCTGGAGTGCATTCCTGCGCTCCAAGATGTCATTGAACTTCCTCCTCTCCCGCTGTTCTGATTCAACTTATTCTTCATTATTTTCGCCCTATGCCTTCCTCCTCCCTTTTGCCGTTCTCTTTCACGACCGCCGACGATTCCATGATGCCCTTTGAATTGTAATTCAGTATAATTGGTTCTCGTATCCTCGAAGGACGCACGTTGGCTGATGTGACTTCCTGTTTGACATTTATTGCAAATGTAAATTACATTGTACTAGTATGGCTCTCGCAGCATTCCTTGTAATACCCTTTACCACACATAATCGTAGTCGTTGATTCGCACTACCTACTGGTCAACAGTGAACGAGACGGTGTAACAAGGCCTGAGGCTCGGAAAGCGCATCGTTGACGACACTTGCTATCAAATCAGCCGCCTTGCTATCTATATGTGTTGAGAATGGCTTGCCGACTGGGATGCCATGTTAGCCCGGGCGTGACACTGATCCGTTTTGACACCGCCACCTCGGATTGCTCTTGCTCCCTCCGTCCATGAGCTTCGTCTCCTCGCAATCTCGAGAAGCGACAATGATCGAAAAAATGATCTGAATGTGTTGATGCTTGGTGAACAAACGTACCTCTACCAGTCAAACTTGGGAACCTGCGACTAATATACATCTTAACGGATATTCTTCTGGGCGCTGTACACTGTGGATGAAAACGTGACAAGTCGCGACATCCTTTTCCATATCACAAACGCCAAGAAAGCGCGACAGAGGACGCGTCTAGTGGCGGGAAAATGTGACGAAACCCTCTGTGAGGGTATATAGATCGCCACCCCCAGCTCTCTCCTCTGTCTTCAGTACTTTCATCGTCTTCGTTGAGAGAACTTTCTGCCAGTCATAAACCCAAACGATAAACACAATTATGTGTATACCACTCTTCATTGACTGCTCAGATTCCGTGCCGCAGAACGATGGGAGAGAGGCACGAAGGTGGGTCTTCCAATTCCTTTTCATTGCAATCGCCCTGTCAGCTCTTGCGACAATGGACTGGTTGACCTTCTCGCAGCTCGCCTTTCAACACACCTTCGGCGGATGGTTTCCCGTCTTCGTCTGGCATGCTGTTGGTATTGCAGTGGTGGTTTTCCTCGTCCGCTCCCTCCTCGCCTTTGGTAACATCGCCATCCTCGCCATCCGCGCCCATGCCTGGATTCCCGCCCTCGCCTTCGCCCAGTTCTTCACCGCCCTGTCCGATTCGTTCTGGTTCCTCGATTTCATGCTGTTCAAGATCTTCGAGACGATATATGACACGGTTGTGTCGATGTACGACTGGCTAGAGGTGAGCAACACGCTTTAGACAACCCTAACATATACTCATGTATGTCGGCTAGTTGGTGTTCGAAGCGGTCTTCTTCAAGGATAGTGAGTCAGGCATCATGGCTATTGCTAACCTTTTCCAGATTCCTTCTTCGCTCGCCGAGGCCATCCTTTCCAAGCCCGCCGAGAACAATTACCCCGCCTGTACTCTCGGCTGGTTCCCTGTCTTCTTCCTCGTCGAGGGACTTGCCCGACTTGTCACGGATCGCTCTGCCTCCCTCGTCGACTCTTTGGTCTCCATCATTGTCAAGGTTGCGGCCGTCCCCGTCGCTGTCATTGTCATTAAGATTCTTCGTCTCGTCGCCGCACTTGCTCGGTGCAAGATCATCCACTGGCATGCATGGGTAAGTGACGTCTCCATCCACGGTGCTGGTATCCCTGCCTGACACTGATTATATTCACAGGGTGGTCTCGAAATGAGCTTCAGTGATGGTTATTCTACCTGGTCCTTTGGTGCTAACAATGTCCACGTCTTGACCATCGAGCGTCCCCTCACACCTGTTACTGCTGCCGTTGAAGTAAGGGACACTCCTCCTTTGTTGCGACTCTTCGACTAACAGCGTGTGGCTTAGGAACCTGCCGAGGAACGCCCTGTTTATCATGGTCCTTGGAGGAAGGTCACCGTCGTTGTCGAGCGTATTATCAAGGATGAGGAAGGCGGCTCTATCTCCCTTGAGTCTGATGTAAGATCCTTCACACTAAGTGGTCGCTATCATATACTAACCATCTTCTTAGCCTGTCTCTGAAGAAGCAGAAGAACATGTTGCCCCCGAGCCCGAGGTTGATGTAAGTTTATCTCTACAAACGCCGCGACCTTGTATTGACCATCCTCCTAGACTACTCTGACCGACATGTTCAAGGAGTCTTGTGTGATCGATGATCCTCTCGAGGTAAGCTGCCTTTCCTATCGCCCATTCAGCGTACTGAACATATGATTAAGGATATCCATAAGCTCTTTGACTTTGCTCTCAACTATACCGGTACCCTTCGTCGATCTAGCCGTGTCCCTCTTATAAAGAAGAAAGCGGAGGAGAAGAAGAAGGCCGAAGAGTTGAAGAAGGAGAAAGCTAAGAAGGTGAGTTCGAACGGTATACTCCGGCGTTATCCTCACTGACGACTGTCGCACAGACTCGTGGTATTCGTCTTTAAACTGCAGCTGGCTGCATGTTTCTGCGATATATCTTTGCAATACGTCTTTCATTTCATCGCTATTTTTCTCTTGCATATTTCTTCCCGCATATTCTCTCGATCTTTTCTTTCCTTATCTACTTTCAAGTTTCCATATATTTTCTCGATCTTTTTCTTTTCCATATTTCTTTCTTCGTTTCTTTCTTCTTTTCCTTTCTTTTTTTTCTTTATTTCATTCATCTTTTTTTTTTCTCCATCTTTCGTCTTCTCTTTCCTCTCGACGTATGTTTTCTCCATCTCTTTTTCGGGATATAATTTCTTCCTTCGACTTGTATTTTCTCGGATTTTCTTTCTCTTTCCCCGCTTCGTTTCCCCGTTCCTCGCATTGCTGTTCCGTGTATTTTCTTCTACCACCCAGAGACGCCCTACCTATCGACCTCAGCCTGGACGACGACAACGACAACGACAACGAATCCTCACCTCCTACTCGACAATTCGATTCTATCTCGATTCTTTCGCGCCGATGTCCGACGTTCGACCACCACTTCCCTTCCGACCTTCGACTCAACCTATTAACCCGCCCTCGACACTGACGAGCCCCGACTACGCATTCCTTCCCTCTCGACTCTCGACTCTTTATTCGACATTCTCGCTTTTACTGACCACTAATTCCATTCTTCATCGACCTTCGACAAGGACGTCTTCACCCCGGACTTCCCTCTTTCTCTACTGGCCATTCGATTTCCGACTTTCGACACTTCACTTCCCCTCCGACCTTCGACCCTACCCTCTCGACCTCGACTAACGCTCACGACCTGCAAGTCACACATCCCTTCTTAATCGACTACCGACCCTTTATCCGACTTTCCCGCTCTCAACGGCCACCAGCTCCATTCAATATCGACTCTCGACAAGGACGTCCCCACCCAGGATTTCCCTCTACTTCATTGGCCTTCCGACGATCCGATACGACTCGACGCACGACGAACTTCCGCTCATCATTCCTCATCGACTCTCGTCACTCATACTGGAACCGACACCGATATTGTGCCCACACCTTCGTAGATACATGTTTCTTTAGTTAGATCTCTTCCCCTCTTGCTCCTGTCCAGTGTTTTGGATATTGTCTTCGTATAAAGGGCTTCACACGCCCTTCAGGAGTTCAGTTTGTCTGGCTAAGTTTCAGACTGGTACCTTTGGAACATCATTCGGCGCTTGACCCATGTGGCGAGCAGAAGCCTGTTGCGAAGCGGTATGATAACATCCTCGCAATCCGGTCACTAGACATGGGCGGGCCACAGCTTTGCGTGGAACAATTGATACGGTACGTCAACTCAGTGATCTTGCAAGGTGTATTCGCGCTCATAAATAACCCAGAGATAAATATGCCCTGTGAACGTGGTAGACGACTAATGGTTACATGACGGAATACAATGTAGATTACCGGGTAATAAAGAGTGGACGTGTTCAAGAATCTGATGAGTTTATGCGATCAAGCATAGCTTTCATCCTCCTTAGGGAGAGAGCCTTTGCCATCTGTATGGACGTATGAGCTCTCGATCACCATGACACCCTTCAGCGGGACGGAATGGCCTGAAGAGTGGTTTGTGTTTCGTAGTGTGTCTCCCGCCATTGGAATCGAATCGCCGAAATCGGTAGGGACGTCTCTTCGGGAATGAAACAACCGCAAGTTGAGGAATACACTGACGAGTAGGATGAGCTGAAGTGATGCATTGGAGAGTGCTTGTCGCTTACCGGCATCCCATCGCGGAGGTGATGAACGTTGGGTACGGCAACGAGACGGGCTTCAACATTTCATACTGTTCCCCTTGAAGGGATTGAATGACGAGGACGGTGATGTTTACGGCCGTAACAACAACGAAGTATGCGATGTTATCCCATAGCAGCCGGCCGCTCAGACTTGGGAGCCGCTCGCCTTTCAGCCGGATAACGGTGAGAATGAGGACCGTTGTGTCAAATACCACAGATGATGCAAACGATAGCGGCGCCCAGGCCGGTACTGGATGCAGCTTGCAGTTTGAGCCGAAAGCAGTTGGAGGACCTTCAGTCGCGCGAAGTTGGGTGGCGACCGCAATCTAATACGGCACATTTGAGTCCATTGGTCTAGAAAATTTGAAGAAATGCCTACCCAACAACCCATACTGACCAACCAGAGTGTTCCTACGACAGCCTTGACGATCTTGTTGTTATTCCAGAGCGAAAATACGCGATAACAGAAGATTATGCCGGCTGAGCCTGTCACGAGAATGACGCCGGCCTCACCCAGTGAGGCTGCGGCTTGACAATGCTTGTTCTGGAGCGACGTGAAGAAAAGACCGGGGATCAAAGCGAGGAGACCAGAATAGCGCAGGATGATAAAAGCCCAAGTTCCAGGGCCTTTCCAGTGCCTTTTGTGCTGAGAGCGATATAGCTCCAACTCCTGGGGTAGCAGAGCCAGGCTGCGTGACCAGGTCAGTTCTATATCAATGGGTTCAGAATGTGTATACTTACAAGTCCCAGCAAATGAGAGCAACCGCACATGCCATTGCGATAGCCACGGCCACTATGAACCAGAACCTTATCAGTGCTTAGCAGCTTGATGATATGATCGAGGGCACTGACCAACGGTATGTTGCAGACTGGCAAACTGTTCTGCATCGAATCCGGGAGGAAGGGTGACGATAATGGTTCCCGGAGGAGGCGTTATCGTGGCATTCCCAGACGACATGTTTGTTGAAGGTAGGAACGAAACATTCAATCCACCTTTCTCCCTTTTAACGTCGAGTATGGTTGTTGTAGCAGAGGCGCCCGATCAACGAAACTCTGGCCGAGGACCCAACAAATCGCGGTCGTACCGGTCGACTTCTCCCTTCTTGATGGAAACGTCAGATATCCTGTTATCATGGTCTCACAGTATTGCACAACTCCCCGTAGTTTTGGAACTAGGAACTGTATTGTCGTCACTGCACGTGTGACCTGTCTATCAATCATGATTCAGCTTCTTTATGTGGATGCAACCAAAGGAAAAGGATTGCCACAGTTTCCCCGATGACACGCAGAATCAAAACCACATATACAGTCCTATAAATAACGAAGTAGAAGATTTCCTTCAGCTTTCAGAAAAATGATAGACGAGGCGCAAGCACACACCTCCTGAGGACTCAGAAGCCCTGCGAAGCTTATGGTATATTGATAGAAAAGGCACCATAATCGTTTCCTCGGACGCCGTGAACAGCTGCAATGACCTCTAATCCCCGGATATGAATGGAAGGTACTGATATCGTTACCGAGTACGAGTTGCTTCTCAATAAATCTCAATGAATCCGGAGGTACTTGTTGCGAATCCCGAAGCCTGAGGTCAGAGAGAAGGTCACGAGTTGGCTGAAGTTACAGGTCGCTTTGAATCAGCGATTCGTCCTCTTCATTCAATTGCATAGCTATCCGAGAGTCGGCACTCCATTGCAGATCCCCCTAGCCTAGAGTAAAAGACCATACAAGAGTGGCGTCCACCTTGTTCTCTGCTACTCGTACCCTCTGCGTTATCATTTATGATGTCAGTGGCCCAGGCGCTGCACGTCTCGGATGAGTGAACCAGAAATAATGAGTCCAGTAGAGCCGCTTGCTAGTTGTCGTAGTCACCCAGACTTGTAAAGAGCTGGTAGTCTCCAAACAGAACCTCACACCGAAGAGCTGGCAAGATGTTGGAATTGCCCACAAGAGGGAGGGTTTTCCTAGAGTTCGTGCTCAGCTGACCACGACTCATATGAAGCTAGCAAGATCAAGCTTCCTACTCATCACTCGGCTCTCGAGATCTCCTTGAAGTATGCAAATTATCACGTTGGCCGCAATCGAGAATTTCGCACTGACAGACAGATGATGGACACAGTCCAGTATTGAATTGAGGATGAGCATGGCCTCCAGATTATTTTTAGAGTTGTGCCGGTTACAGCCGAACGTTTTGATGGCAAGTTACCAAACCGCCAGCGGCGAGAACTCAGTCCAACAACAGCGTCCAGCACTCAGTTCTCAATTGTTATGATTCATTTCAGAGAAACGCCCGGGAAGAATCCTTATCCCACTTTATTCGCACAGTAGACTTTCCTTCTTGAAAGCCGGGACCGCCTATCAGCACTTCACTACGACAACATCCAGATATCCTGTTCTGCATCGGGAACGGTGTGCTTTGAATTTGAAAATAACCATGGAACTTTTTTCCTTGAGCATCGCGCAACTGGGGAGGCTATCCCACCGCTACTCCACTCCGCAGCGAGAATCAGAATTGATATGACTTACTTGGATTGTACCTCGCGCATGCTCAAATTAGTGAATCCGGCTAGATGGCAGTGAAACGGTAGTTCCTTAGATTTCGAGCGGAAGGTCATCGCATTTATCCAAGCACCGCAAAGGGTGACCCGATCGCTATTTAGTCGTCGTTCTAAAGGAAAAGATCCCTTAAGACGATTTTCACCATGTCTAACAACTTGCCTGTCATTATCGTGAGTCCTCCCATGATCGACATTGTCATTTTACTGACCGATTTCGTTTATTATTTACTATCCAATAGGCTGGTGGTGGACCGACAGGTCTTTCTCTTGCTCTGGTTTTGAGACAGCATGGTATACCTGTTCGTGTCCTTGAGAAGAGATCTCATCCTTTCATCGGACAACGAGGAGGCGGCCTTATGCCTCGAACTCTGGAGCTTTTTGAGCCTCTCGGCATTCTACCGGAGATACTGAGCATGGCTGGTCCGCCACAGATCACCGAGCTTTACTTGCCTAAAGGCAGAGAGCCGGTCAAGGTGTTCGAGTTCGCTCCTTACATCAAGCCTACGCCAGACCGCCCCTACGTACGACCCTTATTTTTAACGTTTCTGTTGTCCTGATCGCCTTGTTAGCCTAACCCGAAGGTGCTGTGGCAATCCAAACAAGAAGAGCTCTTGCGCAAGCACTTGAAAACGTACGGAGTTGAAGTCGAGTTTAGTACCGAACTTCGAGCGTTCGAGCAGGATGAAGAACAAGTCACAGTCACCATCGCAAAGACACACGAAACCGACCCTGAAGTCCTCGAGACAGCACATACACCTTACCTCATTTCAGCGGAAGGTGCTCGTAGTTTGGTCCGCAAGAAGCTTGGAATGACCTTCGATGGGGTGACCACCGATCAGTGCTATGTTATTGGAGATATCGAAGTTCTGGAAGGCCTTCCCAGAGAGGTTAGTACTTTCCGTCTGAAATTTAACAATGGCTGACCTTTGACGCAGCGCTGGTTCTTCTGTGGGGAGGCGACCTCCAAAATGTGAGTCCATCAGCTGATTGTACTTTCGTAACTTTGACCTTCTACGCAGGATATCACTATGTGCGGCGGAGGATCCTGAGTCTAAGTACATGTATTTGTTGGCTACTGGTCCCGACTTCGACAACCAGAGAGTCTCCTCCAGTAGAGACGAGCTCATTAAAGAATTCTACGAACTCACCGGTCGTACTGAAGTAAAGTTCGGTAATCTGTTATGGATCTCGTCCTACACGCACGTTACTTGGCGCTGGTTGAAGAGGTGTCCTTACTGACTATTGGACAGGCCGAAAGTACGCACTGTAGAACAGTTCTCTAAGGGTCGCTGTTTCGTTGCTGGAGGTTTGCGTCATCTACTTGCTTTAGCTGCCGTGTAGTTTCTGACAGATCCACCTCTATTAGACGCTGCCCACATCTTCGCGCTTAGCGGTGCTCAGGGTCTTAACGCCGGATTCCAAGACGCGGTTCGTCTAAAGTTTGTTATTCTTGAACGAAACCATCACTAAAGTTTCGCAGATAAACCTCGGGTGGAAGCTCGCAAGCGTCCTCAAGGGAACTTCTCCAACGTCTCTGCTAGATTCGTACGGCACAGAGAGGCTGCCTGTCATCTCTCAGATGCTGAACAAGTCACGGGAGGTTCATGAGAAAACATTCTCAAGCTCAATCGCGGACGAAGACTCTGACGCTTGGGATCGTGGCGGGGACTTCGACATGCTCCATCTCGGATACCGTAACAGCCCTGCTATTCTTGACCGCCTCCATACCACGGAGACTAACCGCCGCAAATTCTACAAGACTGGCATTCCTGTATGGGCTGGGGATCGCGCCCCAGACGCGTCAAATCTCCAGAGCATCAGAGATGGGAAAGTTCTGCGCCTATTCGAGATCTTCGGGACGACGTACCACACAGCTTTAATTTTCGTCAACCGCGGCGAGATCGCAGCTACTATCTTGAAGGCGCTCGAGATCTACACGTCGACCCTCGTAAAGAGCGTTGTTATCCTCCCAGCCGAGTCCGCGGCTGAAGATGGAAAACTTGGGATTGCAGATTATGTTGTACTTGATACGGCCGCGCATGGTCGTGGCGCGTACATTGAGAATATCTCAAAGAGGGAGGCGACCGTGGTGATTGTGAGACCGGATATGTACATTGGGGCCTTCGTCGAAGATGAGGCTGGGGTAAAGGCGTATTTTGATTGTATTTACCTTTGATCGTACTTTTTGGTGTCAGTAGTTCGGTAGTATTGACTCCGTGTTATTCAATGGATTTACTTACTTCTCAATACATTCGATATACCCCGGTAAAGACACAATACTAGACTATAATGGGCTGGTTGAAGGTATTCATCGAAGATCCTCAGCTGCAGGAGAGACCCAGTTGAAC
This sequence comes from Clitopilus passeckerianus, assembly GCA_944990035.1. Classification (NCBI taxonomy): domain Eukaryota; kingdom Fungi; phylum Basidiomycota; class Agaricomycetes; order Agaricales; family Entolomataceae; genus Clitopilus; species Clitopilus passeckerianus. Next base: position 823,824 of record CALYLX010000098.1, read on the forward strand.
ATAACCATGTTGACCAACTCTGGGCGGTGCCCAATATTGGATCACGAACCATAATAATATTCTGAACGTGACTAGCTAGCACAATCAATGCGCTTTGATTACAGGTATGGTAACAAAGATCTAGGCAGATTTGGGCTCGAGCTCAATGATGAGATCAACACCTCTAACTTCATTCACCGAGCTTACTGCAAAGCCGGCCTCTTCAATGAGCTTCAGCATCTCGACTATGGGAGGGAAAATAGTTAGCAGTGAATACAAGAGAATGACTTCGAGGGCTCACCTTCGGTTCTTGTGTTGCCTCCACTCAACGAGAGGAGCTGCAAAGACGTTGTGCGCGTGAATCGAGACGAATGCTCAGTCAACAGCATTTCTACCAGGAGAAGCTTAGGCTTTTGATTGGGGGAGGAGGTTGCAAGCATTGCATTGCGGACATTCTGAAGGATTTCGACCACCTGAAGAGTATGAGTATCTGTAGCGTGACTTGGGCTGCGTGAAGGTGTACCTGTTTGTCATCCCAATCGTGAAGAACGTGTCGAATAACATAGGTGCCAGCACCTTCAGCAGCAGTGGGAATCTTGCTGTCCTCGGGTTTGGGTTGCATGAAGTTTCCGGAGATGAAGCTGACCCGGTCTTGGAATTGCTGGGGCTTTCCAGACCATACCTGAGGAATTGGTGAGCTTAGACAATTGAGTTTATCTGGCGTCAACGACCAACCTTCTTGGCCTGCTCAACAGTCTTCTCGAGGTCGAACACCTTGAAGTCGAGCTTCTGATTCTTCGGGAGTGAGAGTAGCATGATCTCGAAGGAACCAATTCCGCCTCCAATGTCGATGATTGGTGTAGCAAGGTTCTCCCATGGGTAGTCTAGAAAGCATTCCTCAGCACCAGAGATCGCTTGGTTCGCCCAGATTTGATCTTACCCTCTCCAATGCCACCATTCGCCATGCCGTGGAGCTGGACCATGGCCTTGTTGGCTCTCTTGCCACGCCACTCATTGCCGGCACTGGCAAACCACTGAAACAGAGAGATATCTGAATAGTCAAATGCAATGGATGCCGCAGTGCGAGGTGTTGGTTTGGTGAGGGCCGCGTCCACAAGGCGGGTTGTGGCCTTGGCTGCATCATCAGCACTATCATAAACATAACTTAGAAACGGCAAGAAGGGTCGTGAAACGAGAAGCACGTACGATAGACCAACAGCATCTTTCATGCTTTTTCCACCGGAGAGCGTGTCAGTTCGGAGAAGGTCACTGAACGAGTTGTTAGCGTAAACCCTGGATGAGAATTCACCGACTTCGGTGAAGTATCCGTGGTAGTTGAGAGCGCTCAGAGCGACACCTGACAATCCAATAAGTTTTGCTGTTCTTTACCAAAATACGAGACTTACTGAGGTATTGCTCGCTCGCCTTGGTTTTCTCGCAAAGCGCTTGTAGGCTAAGTTGCCCATTGGGAGACTCGGCAATTAGGTCTGCGATACCAAGCTGAGTGACAAGGTTTAATGCAGAGGATTCCTGACAGGATTCTGAGGATTCGTTGAGACACTAGATAGCGACAATCGATGACACACTCACCAGCAAGAATGGCGGTATATTCTTCTGGTCCTTGGACTGCCCTAAGGAGAGAGAGCGCCAAGCCTGTTATCTTGTGCTTCGCTTGGTAGAGTGCAAAGGCGTCTGTCTGGTCTCCAGAGTAAGTGGAGGCAGTGAGCTGTTGCAATTGGGTGGCGATCTCGATTGGGGACGACATTGGATTGACTGTAGAGTTAGAGGACAACGGCCCTCTCCTAAATACCGAGCGTCCCATGTCATGTAGGAAATCAAACATCAGGTCGTACGCAGCCTCTTCGTGAGCTTGCTGACCCAATACCCGTCCTTTCCATGTCCTCAATGATACGGGACTCACTGATGTATCATTTGCGGGACGTTCAGAGAATCATGCAGCTCCAAAAATAAATTGGATTTTCTGATAGCACAGAGGGTATGCGGATGGCGACAATAGTATTGATGTGGCTAGCTCAGGCTGTATCTCAGCACAGTCAGCAATCGTCAAGTCTTAAGCCTGGTCTGATGTTCTGTGTATGTGGTTTGATGAGTTCGTCCTCCGTGGATCTGCCGCAGCACTGAAGCGAGGTAGATCATACAGCTCGATATGAGAATGCTTCCATTGGCGCCGTGAACGTTCGTGTGAGAGTTCATCTGCATTTTTTGACCATATGGTGTTGTTGGTCAAGAACAAGAACCGAGATAGCCGCTTGTCCAAGTTTTCCAGCCGGCCCTCAAGTTGTCAGAGGGTGTATCGCCACCACTACCACACGGGTCCTCCGGTTCAGGAAATCTGGCATCAACTCCTGCTACTAAGGCATTGAATTGGAGAAACTGTCTGTCACTCAGCTGATAACAGACTTACTTGATACGATGAGATCTTGTCGTTGCACGAGGAATCCTAGGATTTCTGACACTCCGATAGCGTAGTATGATTGTTGCTATTCTTGGTATGTGTGCATACACCCGCAACATTCTACATACGTCTGCAGTCTATCTGATTGAATAACGTTCTCAAGTCAAAATAGGCAGTTTATTTTTGACACGTATCGGGAGAGGTTCGATTTAAGAGAGCCAGAACTCTGAGGGGACTCTACAGACTCCACGAACTTCATGACCAACGCAACCGCACCTCCGGGGACACTCCCCGAATTACTTTATCTTCGTGCTTCACAAGATTCCGGTTATATCCATTTCTTGAATAATGCCGGTGACGTAGAAAGCTCGCTTTCCTATAGAGAGCTCTATCTTCAAGCTAGAGGCATTGCCTCAAAGCTCCTAGCTCTCGGTCTTAGGGGAGGCGGTCTTGACATCGTCGTCTCAAATTTCAAGAACCAGAGAAGTCACGTCTTGACTTTCTGGGGTTGTTGCCTTGGTATGTTCTCATCATCTTTATGAATGACTTCAACGATTGACTTTTTGTCATGAAGCTGGCATTCCGATCTGTCCTACACCGCCGCTTCACCCGGATCCCAGTCGCCAAGGCCTCTTTCTTCACCATTTGCAAACCCTCTTTCATCGACCTGTGTTTATTTCTGAATCCGAAACCCTTGAGGTTGTCAAACAGCATGTTCCCGATGCAAGAAATCTCCCAGTTGACGATATTCTTACCTCTGTTCTTGGGCCGCTACTCGGGGATGATCTCCCAGCGCCACCAAGCCTATCACCGTCCGATACGGTAGCTATGATGCTCACCTCAGGCTCAACTGGAAACTCAAAGGGCGTGGTTCTGCCTCACACCGTCTTGCTATCGAGTGTCCAAGGCAAGACGACCAAACACGGAACAATTTCCTCAGATTGTTTCTTGAACTGGATCAATTTCGACCATGTTGCAAACGTCACAGAAACACATTTACACGCGATGTGGGCTGGTGCATCGTAAGTTCGCTTAGCTCTAGAATGCTCCCGGATGCTTACCATGTGCTACCAGCCAATACCAAGTCTCTCCCTCTGCCATTATCGGTCGTCCGACGAACCTTCTGATTTGGTGTTCGAAATATCGCATCACTCATACATTCAGTCCAAATTTCCTACTTGCGCAAATTTGCCGTGATGCTTCGACAATTACGTCCCCTCTTGACCTTTCGTCCCTTCGGGTGTTCATCACTGGCGGCGAAGCCAACCCCGTAAAGACTGCCGTCGAATTTACCGATCTAACTGGCAAGTTCGGAGCCGCCCGCACGGTTCTTCGATCAGCTTTCGGAATGACAGAAACGGGGGTGCGTTGAACATTTTTCTCTCTGGCTGAAATCAGTGCTGACGTCTTTTTCAGGCGGGAAGCATATACAACATGCAGGGTATTCTCCCGACACTGTCGGACTATGGTGCGCTGGTCTACCTGCCTGTTGGGACACCCCACAATAGCCTTCAGATGCGTATCGTCGATCCAGAAACATTCAATCCCTGTCCATCAGGGACAGTCGGTCAACTTCAAGTTAGTGGCGACTGCGTTTTCCCCCACTATTACGCCAACCCCTTGGCCACCGCGTCTTCCTTCACATCTGATGGCTGGTTCACGACTGGTGACCTGGCTATGATTGATGCCGCTGGCAGCCTCTTCATGTTAGGCCGATCAAAGGACGATATCAATGTCAACGGAGTTAAGCACCCGAGTATTGATATTGAACATCATATTGGCGACTCCAACATCGACGGTGTCGAGAATAGCTTCGTGTTTGCATCGGCTGTGCGGCCGGCGGGTGCCAGCACCGAATCCTATGCGATTTTCTATAAGCATACCTTGGTTGACATCGGGCGGGTTGTTCGTGGAGAGGCCTCCGAGAAGGAACTCCAGCAGCTATTGACCACGAACCGTCTCATCAAGAATGCTTGCATCGTCTTTTCCTCTCAAGGCCCCATCGCTGTACTTCCCCTCCCTGCGACATACTTCGTCAAGACTGCCCTTGGAAAGGTCTCCCGAAGCGCATTGGCATCCGCTTATGAGCAAGGGAAATTCACGGAGATCGAGAATCTCCTTTTGAATGCCGCAGAAATGTCAGCCAGCTCCGTAGAGGGCGGCATAGGGGATTCATCCGTCGGCCGTATCCTCGCCGACGGTGTCGCAGATATTTTTGAGCTTGACAGGTCAACCATCCGTCTCGAACAGAATCTCTTCGACGTCGGGGCCTCATCAATGCACCTCGTTCGATTGAAACAGTTCATCCAAGACCACTGCGGTGTGGCTGACCTCCCTACCATTGAACTGCTCAAGCGTCCCATCCTTGCCGATCTTGCGACTTATATTCAAGAGTTGCAAGGAGGCGAAAAGACCATGGCGGCGTATAACCCCCTTGTCTGCTTCCAGCCACTCGGCTCGAAGCCTCCCGTCTACCTCGTCCATCCTGGTGTCGGCGAAATCCTCATCTTCATCAATCTCGCGCGAGTGTTGAATGATGATCGGCCTGTCTATGCCCTTCGAGCGCGTGGCTTTGAGGCAGGGGAATCTCCTCCGGAATCAATGCAAGAGATGGTCGACCTCTACGCTGAAGCCATCGTGAAGAATAACCCTACTGGACCGTACCTTATTGCTGGGTACAGCTTTGGTGGAGCCATTGCGATGGAAATCGCGAAAAAGCTTGAGAGGGAGGGCAAGAACGTACAATGGGTAGGGATCCTCAACTTGCCACCTTTCATTCAATTTAGGGTGAAGGAGCTGGTATGGGTCGAAACGCTGTAAGCTTATCTCTTCACCTTTTATTCTGACTTTTGACCAATAAACTTTCTGATAGGCTTAATCTATGCATGTTCCTCGCTCTGTTCACCCAAGACGACTTTATTACCTTCAAGTCTCGGCTTTTGCAACAATTCCCTCATGGTGGTTCAGACACTGAACCTGCAGATTCGGTGGAGATCATCAAATGGACAATTGCAAATAGCGACACCCGTCGGTTCGAGGAACTTCGCATGTCCTTGGAGGACTTTCACCGCTGGGTGAACGTTGCGTATCATGTGTCTTGGACAGGTCCGTGCCCCTTTCCTCCGTGTACGCAGTGAACTAATATAATAAATCCAGGGCGAACTTATGAGCCAAGTGGCGCAGTCCGGAACGCCTTAACGACGGTGTTCTGCGCGACTCCTCTTCCATCCATGGGAACCCGGGAATCCTACAAGCGGGACCGTCTTTCTCAGTGGAAGGACTACACGGGACCGCACTTCGAGATGATCGACGTTGATGGGGAGCACTACACCATGATCGCCGAAGACCACGCCGAGACTTTCGCCGCTCGTATGAGAGGAGCTCTTCAGCGTGCCGAGTCTTTGCAGAAACCGCCGGCACCAGTGCTCAATGGTTGCGGATACAGAGAGGATTTCACTGAGGTTCCTATCATCGACTTTTCACTCGCTCAGACCAACCCATCAGAGTATCTCGACCAGTTGAGCTACGCGCTGGAGGATGTCGGTTTCGGTATCTTCGTCAACGTTCCTGGCCTCGAGCAAGCGTTTCAAGATCAGGTTTTCGGTTACTTGAAAGCCCTCTTCGGGAAACCTCAAGAGTGGAAACGTGAACTTGGGACGGAACATTCGGCCTCCCTTCGAGGTTATTTCCGTGCAGATGACATTGCTGGACCTCATAAGGTATGCGTATTATGCGAATTCCTGATGGCATAGCTAACCTTCATCCCCAGGCGTTCGCAGAAGCATACCGCTTTGGTGCCGAGAGAGCACCTCGTAAAGACGATGATCCATTCTGGCTCAGAATCCATGAAGGTAAATTCGTTTTCGTCATGTCTTCGGTTTGAAAACTGGCTCATTCAATCTAGGACCTAATCAGTGGCCATCAGAAGTCGAACTCCCGGGATTCAGGAAGACAATAGAGCTTCTCTTCGAGAGATACCGCAAGCTCAATTTGGATCTCAACAAGCACATTGCTAGGCTCTTAGATGTCCCTCAGCAGATGATCGACGAATATTTCCCGACTGAAGTCGAGTTCAATGCTGCCTTTTGGCATTACTTCCCTCTGAGTGCCGAGTCCAGGGAGACTGCAAAGGATGGCTTTGTCAACGGAATGCACGAACACCGAGATCCTTCCACATTCCTGACCTGCTTGATTCAGTCACGTCCGGGCCTTCAGGTCCAGAATCACGCTGGAGATTGGATCGATATACCGATGGTCGAAGGTGGCGTAGTATGCAACGTTGGTAAGTGTGTCTGAAATTTGAATCCTCCTATGTGCTCACTATTATTCAACAGGCATGCAGTTCATGCGTCTCACGGGCGGGAAGCTCGTTGCTACCACCCATCGAGTGAACACGCTGAAGATCGACGACGACCGGTTCGTCTTCTTCCCGACTCTCTTTATTCGTGTCTCATAAACTTTCTTGATGCAGATATACGATCCCGTATGTTCTTACAACCAAACTCGATAAACCCGTCGTTCCTCTTCCCCAGTACAACAACCCCGACGCCGCCAAGACGCACGTTGCGCCCAACAAGAAAGTGCTGGCTTTGATGTCGGTGCAAGATCCACTTGCCCGAAGTGGCTATGCTCGCCTCAGCCTCTTCCCAAGCGCAGCCAAGAAATGGTATCCTGAGGCATGGGGGGAGGCTCAGCAACTCGGGATCGTATGAGAGGGACGTTTTTAGGATATCATTGTTGTTCTATATCGTTAGAGACTTGTACTTTTATCATATGCATATACCCTGAATCAAGTAACCCATTCACTTATGCCTGTTACAAACTGACATAGAATTGAGGTGGCGTACAGTCGAATCTCTAATGCCCCAGGCAAGAAAGAGTTGTCCTCAAAAAAGGACTGTAGCCAAAAACGAGACCTCGCCAACTAAGAATCTTCAATGTCATCATTATCAAGCCAGCCACCCTCATCCTTGTCCTTTGCCTTTGACGGCAGATCCAGATACTGATCATCCTCAGTCTCATCTGCGGGCTTTTCGCCTTCGTCAAGAATGCCGCCACTTGTATTTGTCCGCGGTATGAATGGTAGGTGCGAAAATAGCTTGTGAGTCGGAGGCGGGAGCAGGCTCCTGTCAGCGATGGTGGCACTACGAGCTTTGAGCACACCGCCGCATTCCAGCGCAACTTTCGCTTGAGTCCAGTTACTTGATCGTGCAATCTGAGAAATAATTGTCAGTTTGAAGTGGAAGACAAAGTCTAGGAGAATGGTCGTACTTGGCCTGCGTCATGATCCTCATAACTTATCCAAGCTAGAGCGTCCCTCACGCCTTCCCAAGCATCCTTTTCCTTCTGTAGGTGCTCAAAGAAAGCGGGCTTGTAGAATTTTTGAGATCGCCTAGGGACGGGTGTTGGTAGAGAGTGTAGTGTTCCCAAGCTTAGGAGATGGAAGCGATATGGATTGGCTTGATACCACTGAAATAAAGTGAGTATCCAAATTTCGACCAGGAATTTGACAGGAAAAGAGGCTTACTGCCTCGCCACCGGAGTCAGTCCAGCTGAGCCAATCCGCAATACCTTCGCACTGCGATAGGTCATCGCAAAATTGGGTGTAGTTTTGATGGATGTACAGGGAGTAGAGCGAAGAATCGATCGGAGAATCAGCATATAGGGTCTGAGGTTGGTAATTATCAGATTTTGAGACCCAGGTTTGAGAAGGAGGAGTACGAACATTAACGTCAACCCGACTGGCCTTGCGGTCATGTTTTTGTAAGTGAGGTGGCAGAGGTGGCGGATCTTCGAGCTGAGCGTCGATTTCCCTGTTCTTCTGTATTTCTTTCGCGGTAGCGGAAGGGTTGGGTGGGTCGCCCTTTCCTATAAAATGGGGTCAGGAATGGCTAATGTGGGGTTAAGCTGGATATATCCACGTTTATTATACAGCACCGTCCCCATGAGTTGGAAGAGTACCATGCTATGCTCCCGGCGAGTGATGGTTCCCAATACGGCGGAGGTCATTTTCTTCCTCTTGCCATTGGAGCCCGATTGGTATATACAAGCGAACTGAAGGGCCATTATTGCGCTTCGAATGTCTCCGTTTGATGTCTTGACTATCCCTTCTACGAATTCTTTGGTGGGCGGATTCTGCATTGATGTTGCGAAATGATTTGTCAAGAGTGCATGAAGGGCTTTAGTCATAAGGGTCGGTGCAATAGGATTGAAGCTAGACCATTTAACGTCAGCAAGAGGTGCGAAAAGGGATGTTGTGGAGAATATACCTTATTTGAGTAACGTATGGGCCAGTCAAAAGATCTCTTGATAATGCAGTCCGAATGTCAATGACGGTGTCGCTTCTTCGTTTCCAACCAGACCCCGTGGCTAGGTCATCTTCACCAGATTCACCACGTAGACCAGCATCACTGATCACAACGACAACAGGTATTGGAGGGTCGGAGACTGGAGAGGTGACTAGGCCTTCCAGAGCGGCGTGAAATCTTGACTGCGTGTCGTAATGTAGGATGTTTGGCAGTTCGTCAAGCAAGATTATTTGTCGCTTCTTTTCCTGCTTCGGAGACCTCTTGCTCTGTGAGGATGAGGTGCTGGCCTCAGTATCCGCAAAGACGCTGCGGCAGCTTGATGCGCGATTCAGAAAGGTCTCGAATTTGCTGAAATGGGTTTCAAAGTCTACGCTTGAGCCATACTCGCCATATTCCTCTGCTAGAGATGATATTCGGCGTCAATACTTCAACGGAGGCGTAGCGTAGGTCCCTTACCTGGAGCGGAGGATGATTCGGCGATTGCATTCCCCCATTCTTGAATTTCAAAGCCTAGCTCTCGTGCAAGCACACGAACTGTTGCTGTCTTTGCTGTGCCAGCAGGTCCAGTCAATGCCAACAACCTCTGAAGAACAATCAGTAAGCACGGGATAGTCCAACGGCAGGCGACTTTACCCGATATTTCCTCAGCTTTCCTGATGGGCCACCGTCAAAGGCTTCCTGAAGCCAACGTCTAACATCTTCCACCTTCTTCTTGTGTACTGCAAGTTCGGCCTGCGTTCAAGCAAATTAGGCGGCGGTTGGCGTTTAACGGTCACAATCGCACCTCAGTCGTAGGCTCGTACATATCCACCCACATTTGTTCATCTGTATGAAGCATCAGATTTTGAATACCCCGAAGAAAGGGTGAAGCTACCTGACCATGAATTTCACTGGTAGTGACTTGGCTATCTGGAGGTGGCGAATTGGTCAAGTCGATCACTGGAGTACGTCGCTTTCCCTTGTCATTCTTCACGCTTTGGGACGAGCCGTATGATTCATTACTCGAGCTGGGTACCTTGAACTAGAATCCTTCTTGTGAGCTCGAAATCATGAAATTGTGGCTGGGTAGCCATACAGCTGTAAGTGGATCGAACCGCTTCCCTTGCGAAGATGAGAGTGTTGCAGAACCTCCAAGCTTCACAGTATTAGCTTTGGACGACGGCTTTAGCTTCTTCTCCGTCGTTTTTGGCGCCATCATCGAGAAGGAGGACGCTCAACAGGTCAAGGGGAGAGCGAAGAGCCACAGCTCCACGTGACCATAAAACGCGTCGCGTCGCGTGTCGCACCGCTTGGCAGGCTTCGCCAAAACAAGCCACCACTCCTCGTCCCGTGGTGCTCCAGTGAAGAAATCTTCTCCGTTTTGGGAATAGGAGCCCTAGATAACTCGATCGCTGCGGACACTGAACATCGCGGGCCGGGTACTTTCTACAATGAATCTGGTCGTTTACAAAGCACACCAACTCCAGTTAACAAGCCGCTTCCAGCCTTGCCCTAATAAGAAGGTAAACTTTCTATAATAGTGACTGTCACCCGCCCGAAATGTTTCGGAATTGGCTCGATCAATAACGGATTCGGCGAGGTGGGCAGCCGTTGCTGCCGAGAACGAAATCGCCGCTTCTCAGGTATACCGTGACCATTTCGGCAACCCGCTGTACGAGAGCACGAATAGGCCGTTGTACATAAATCTACGCAGCACCTTAAATAATGGCATTGATCCTGCTCCAAGTCCTATTCGTAGAGGCCGAGTCCGATCAGAAGCAGAACTCTAATGAAGGGGTAGCCAAGGGTGCAATCTAAATTCGGCTCTACTAGTCGAGAGGTTTAGTATATAAACGGGTGGATAATTAACGCAGGAGAGTGGCCTCTCACAGTAGTTGTACCTACTTGGAAAGCAAATCACGACCCCTTGGCGATTATTGCAAGAAAGCTTGCGCATTCGCTCAAAAGTGTTACCTATGTGCCACTTAATCGCGAAGCCCAGAGTCAGATGTGACCACACTATCAATGCATAATGATTGCAACGCAAACCAATTTATTACGATCATTTCACGGACTGGTATCGCCGCCAGTTCCTTATGATATTATATTCGCATTTGTTCAAACGTAGCCTGGCGGTGAGTTGCAGCCGTCGGCATGCATGACTTCCGCTAGACGGGTGCCTATTAATCGTGAAGTTCTTAGGGTTCAGCATGTCTGCAGCAAGCCTGCTGTAGGGTGGGCAAGTGGTTGACAATCGGCGCCGAAATCTAAAGCTCGACCAATACAACAAGAGGCGATGCAAACTGATAGATAGCCCCACTTCCGTGTGAACACATCCCCGTCATCACCATCATTGATTAATACCCACTCGGGAACTGCGATAAAGGCTCATGATGGCATTCAAGTGATTCAAGCTACCCCAGGGCACCTCCAGGCTTGTAGCGCCCATGTACCCACAGACGCACTGTGATGGCTGCGCAAAACACCGCAATTCCTTGTTTTGAGGACTCCAAGCAACATTTGATACTTTGATGGTTGTCGTGGTGGGCACGTTCGAAAGGTATAAGTAGGGCAGATGTTAGATTTTGGATTCCTCACAGGCTGGTACTGTCCTGAGCAAGCTAATCATCCACTTCTACCTCTTCTCATTGTTTTCATCTTCTGGCAAAATGAAGACTACTTTCACGACTACCTTTGTTACTCTTGCATTGGCTTTCCAAGCACGCGCCTATCTCAGCGTCCCAGATGGTGCTCTCAACGTTAGACACTTCCACATGGTCGAGCGTGGTGAGACCGGAGAAATTGGTAAAGTGTTGCGCCCGTATGCCTTTTCTTCTTAGACTTACCAAAATGTAAGTCGGTCGGTCATTTTTGAACACTTTCGACCTCGTCGAGCGTGATGAATATGGAGTGCTGGGTACGTCATTAGCCCTTCGTGTAACCAATGCCAAAGATCTCATATTAACCAGAGAAACGTAAATGCACGACCATCAACGCCTGCGGCACTCCCGGCGGTTGCATGATGATGGCTGGCCAGAGATATTGTGATGGTGTACCGTGGCAAAAGAGTTTCCAGGACGCCGTCAAGCAGACAGGTGCAAATGGAAGGACTGGTCTTAAGATTATGGCCGAAGGTATCGGCCGTGGCCCCGTCGGTATGATCGCTGGTGCAGCGAAGGCTACCGCTAAGGCTCTCATCGACGCCAAGAAGACTGGCAAGAAGGCGGAACCCAAGAAGAAAGAGCCTAAGAAGAAGGAACCCAAGAAGAAGGAACCCAAGAAGAGTAGCAAGAAGAAGAGAGAGTTGGTGGATGAGAATGTCATTCTGAACCAGCGAGATTTCGAGATTGTGGAGCGGGATGAGGATTTCAACCTTGGTAAGGGATTTCTCTCGTTTTTGGGCCTAACAGCTGCTAAATAAGAGTGATTTTTAGTTGAGCGTGGACAGTACTCGACGTTTGATCTTGTGAACCGGGATGAGAGTGGCTCCATTGGTGAGTCTTGCTATTTTGTGCCTGTCAGAGTCTAACCTCACGATATACAGTGGCCCAAAGATGCGAGATGTTCAACGGAGACATGTCTTGTCAGTAGACGCTCTTGTATTATTGAATGCTAGCTGTTACCCGTGTTGCACGCGGAGTGGACCACAAAACATCATATATCAGTCTAAGTCGAAGACCAGCGTCACCGATTACAATGACAACAAGTATTGGAAGGCCGGAGGCTGGAGAGGTGACCTGAGGTGACAAGGCCTTCCAAGCAGCGTGAAATTTAGGTTGCATTTCGGGAGGCAGAATATTAGGGAGTTCGTCGAGCAAGATAACCTGTCGTCTCGTTCCCTGCTTCAGTGACTCGGTTGGAAGGAAGAGCTAGCTTCCGCATCCGCAAAGGCGTTTCGGCAACTGCGATTCAAGATCCAGAATGGATCGAATTTGCAGAAGCGAGGCTCAAGTCCTACGACTGGATTGTAATTGCTATAGTCTTCATTAGAACTCGTCGGAAGAATGAAGGACGTGGCGCAAGTCCTTACCTAGCGCCGGATTCGGCGATTGCATTTCCCCAGTCTAGTACTTCGAAGCCTAGCTCTTGGGCCAGCATACAGACCGTTGTGAGGTTTTCTGTGCCAGCAGGTCCTGTCGACTCTAACAGCCTTTGATGAGCAGTGAGCCTTTCCCAGAACGGTTCAGTGGTTGGGTCGTCTTTCGAGAGAGATGTGTCCTGGGTAGCCTTGGGGGGTGGCAGACAGACTGTCACACATGACCGCTGAGTACTGAAGGTATCCTAGTCGGCGAGCTACAAAAAACACCAAAAAAAACACGCTCCGATGAAGCGGGATCTCCAAGATCCCCGTTGCGTTACTCGTCCTGGTGGGCCTCTGGTGAGTGAGCGCACTCTGTTCAGGGGACAGGTCCGTCATATGACTACTTGACAGAGCCTTAGAACTTCAATCGCTATTTGCAATCAACCTCTTGGCCAAGTATTGTGTTTCATGAATCTGAGGCGCTTACGAAGCACACCAACTTGAGCGAACAAGCTGCTTCAAGCCTTGCCCTACTAAGAGTGACGAGAAGGTTAACTGCTTGTGGTATCCCTTGCCGCCCTTCCATGATGTTTTGATTTTGGTTGGGTCCCTGATTGACCGAACAAGCCTTTGTCGGAACTTCAATCCAATTGACAATTTGATCCAATCGAGGAAGAAATTGTGTCCTTGTCACCCTTTCCTCCATATGTGCCACCTCAGAGAACAGTATTTGTTTTATCCAGGAATGTAACAGATATTAAAGCATGGAATATGGACTCGTCCTGAAAACACGGTTTTTCCAGAGTAAAACATTCATTCTGCTCAAGATCTTCCCCTGTTTTTAGGCCCCCAAGTTTCAACCGAGTTCAGAAAAGAGCAGAGTCCTTGAAACAATGTCGATGGCGTTAAACAGTGAATGAGGCTGCAGGCTCCAAAGACATATCAGGCCAATTCGAACAAGCCATGCTACTGGCCGTATTCCTAAAAGTAGATTGTAAACTCGCAATGACTGCGATCTCTAGAATCTTATTTGTTCAAACCAGTCCTGGTGAGTGGACCGCTCTTTTTGGTGTCGGAATTTTCGCCTAACTACTTCGGCGAGGTATCCTAAGCATTGACCGCTATATAGGGGCCCAAACCTAGGTAAGTACGGTTACGCCTAGTACGATCGTAAGTGATTTATAGTACACCATGCAGAATACCCAGTCCTGAATGTTACGGACCGAAGCCTGAACTCTAACGCTTAATTAAGAATGTCTGTGTTCATTGCGTCTTTGGTATAAGGTGACTATTCCACGTTAAACGTGTGAGCGTCAGCGGCCTCTGTGGGTGCGAATGCACCGCTGATATACTGCTATCAAAGGGAGACTCAGAGCGCGCCGAAGGAGCTGGTCGGGTTGAGCCACGGTCGCACGTGACCACCAAACGCGTCGCGTCGCGTGCCAGTCGCGCTCAGTTGTCACGAAAAAGACACTGCAGTGAGGTGGGATCTCCAGGATCACCGTTGCCGTTACTCGTCCTGGTGGAACTCTGGTGAAGGAGCACACTCTGTTCGGGGGACAGGTCCGTCATATGACTACTTGTCGGAGCCCTAGAAATCCAATCGCTATGTGCACTGAACATCGCTAGCCAAGTATTGTGTTTCATGAATCTGAGGCGTTTACGAAGCACACCAACTTGAACGAACAAGCTGCTTCGAGCCTTGCCCTACTAAAAGTTACGAGAAGGTTATCGGTAGATAACATGCACCCAGGTCTCCTGGATTGTTTCAATTTTGGCGGAGTCTGCAGAATCACTGTCCAAGTCACTGTCAGCCGCTGCACTAGGTACAATAACTTGTAGGGATGTGGATTATGATAGTCGCCGGATTATGTTGATGTGTTTGGTTCCAGTTTTTCGATCGCGAGCTGGATCTCACTTTGTTTGCAGGCCCACCATTTTTAACCAGGACTCACGACCATTGAACGTCGTGCTATATCTCCACAGTGTCATGGACACGGAACCCGTTACGGCCCCCGCCGACGTCGAAACCTCGATTGATCAACTCAACGCCGACTCAACCATCGCGTTGCAGCATTCCGAGACATCGCCTCAAATTCCAGCGGTGCATATGAGAGAAATCATGAGCGCCATCTTTCTACCCAAGGCGCGAGAGGATATTAAAAAAGGTCGCGTTAGCAACTCAGAGCAGCAGGGGTTGATGTACATGGCATCCGCCGAGCTGCTTTGCTCGTATGAACGTTGCCTCAACAGTGTTTGCTCTCGAACAACCCCAGCTGCCCACCGGGTAAGCTTGCGACACCGTATTTATACTTGTCCCCAGTTGCTGCCTTGTACCCTTTCTGTTGATCGTTCCGGCACCTTCTTTTGTACCCATTACTCCTGTGTCTCCCAGCAATTTTCCTACCTCAATATCCCAATGTTGAAATCCCGGCCGTTCGCCTGTACTAGTAGCCCATACCACCACTGTATACGTCTGCATAGATACTGTTTGTATGCTATAGTGTCTATTACGCATTATTCTTATTCTCTTGTACGATACCACGCATTAAGCTTGTTACTTCAAATTCTGTAGCACTCCCCGTAATTACATTTTCGCCAACACCTGCACAGTACTCCTTTCATGACCACAACAGAGTGAACACATGTGCTATGCACCAGCCAACTAGATAGAAGACGCAGCATGAATTGGCTTACCGACTCCATAAAAGGGAAAGTGGGTTAACATGTGTCGGATATCGGACCTGCAACTGTTCACGCTTTCCGTTTTCTTTGCGTCGTGTCTTCGTTCTCTACTTTCACGACAGCTCAGCCGCCTTTCAACATTTCTTCCGAACGCGAGCATGTTCAGCTCGAATATGGTTCACGAGGAGCCCGATAGTCGTCAGCCAGCCAACGTACAACCCACTGGTAGCAACCACTCGCTTGCAGCGCCCACAAGTGAATCGACGTCACCATATCTCGAGGAAACCTTTCCTGGACCTATCATTGCGGCAGCAATTTCAATCAAGGGTCTTTACTCGGCCACTCTCGATATGCAGGCCGCTGCACTTGGCGCTGCCGATTCAGATGAAAAGGCCCCTGACACATTTTCAAGTCCTCTGTTCACAGAACCGGCAGACAGTTCTCCGATAGTCATTGGAGGCGGAACCTTGGTAGCAAGCGCATCGTCAGTCGCTAACAAACTACAAACTATCGAGGAATCTCCTGGACTAGCAGCCGAGCAGACGGGGGAGCCTTCCTCGATTCCTGGGGCTGCTGACGGTATAGATGAACTGCGCGACAATAGCGACTCCACTTCGTCATTGCCCTCCAACATTTCAAACCTTTTCCTAGCAGAGGTCACCTAGACTCCTATCGTCTTCATATTCCCACTCTTATACTGATTGCGATTGTAGGCGATTGGCCTGGGTATTGCTGGCATTCTGAGAACTGCCACGGTGGACTCGGAAGATGCACCCCAAGCTCTGGACGGCGGTCGAGACGCAATAATTACGGCCCCTGGTACTGAAGCAGCTGGACTAGAAGATTCTTTGGATGTAATCAATGAGTCGGGAAAGAGGAAGCCCAGTGGGCCGATACCTACCACTCCGTCGATGTCTTGGCCCCATCCCAAGCAATTCAAGACTGCTGCGACTCCTGACGAGTCCTCTGGCACTCCTTCGGATGGTTGATCGTCCAGGTCCCCGTGTGGAATCCACTTCCGAAGCTGAATTGTTCTCGAGGCTCTTTGTCCCGGTGAATTCTTTTCGAAATATTTCAAGTTCAAGATCCTGTCGAAAAAAATCGCTTTCTTCGCCTCTCCTGCATGTCCTCATCTTTTCTGCGTATCCTGCCTCAATCATCCCCTCGCCGGTATCCCGTTATCTGTCCGCCGTGCATTTTCCTGTCGCCAGCCTTCGTCGGTTCCATTCTCAAGAGCATCGCCCTATCCGCAACCGCTATTCTTTCTGTATGATACCCACAGCATTATGCCCAGTAGTAGCACCCGTCATACTGTATTTGACCAAATGCAAATACTCGTTGTCTGTCGCCTCAGATCAGCACCCTTATGGTCTCCCCTCTCGATCAGCTGCGGCCCTCTGGCCGTTTGAATATGAGGCGCTTAAGTAAATGGTGGATCCAGGAGTCGCACCTTCAAGTTCACTTCCTTCTTCGACGGCTTGACGAAGTTGATTGTTCGCCAGAGGAGGTGGATTTCGTGTCAACGGGTGCCTAGGCGGTTAAGCTACCTGAAGCCTTAGGGTTTAGGGGTTGAACCCCCCAAGCACGAGTACAGGAGACTACCTGAAGTCTACTGATTTCTGACCACTTGTTTTGGCTAACTCCGACTCTGATCCACCAATTGTGTTTGCTTTGAAGTTCTACACCCCCGTTATGTACGGGTTTTCTCCCGCATCTTTCTTGGCATCTTTCGCGGTTGATCATCCGAAGTCCTGGATTCCGGTGAGTTTTCGTATCATTTACTCACCCATGGTTATGTTTATATCCCCTAACTCGTGATTTTGTAGAGCTACAGCATCCGACGTGGCAACTACCCTTACTTACGACTTACCCGTTCGCCCAGGCTGGTGCAAATAGCAGCGCAGACATCTCAGGCCGCCAGCGGCTACCGCGATATCCGACTGTCTTTTAACGCTGCTAGCATCAGCTTCTGTACAATTCGGTGAGCTCTATGGTAAAACTTCGTAGCGGGTGAACGCTACCTAGCCACTGGCGACATGGTGCAGGCTACGCAGCCAAGGTGTCTTCGAAAAGCCTGAGTATTCTCTCGCAAACGAGATTGAGCTGGTTTGGTTTTCTTGGGCCGAACATCGGTAATAGAGTTATGCAGGAAGTATGACTTGGAGAACCTTGAACGGATAAGTCTCCCGTTGGGCCCACACACACTGAGCTTGAGAATGAAGTTTTGGAAGGAAATCAACATACTTAGCCCACCCCGGTGGTCCGACTCCAGTCAATAAAAAGCACATGGCAATGACTGGGATCTCTCGGACCACCCAACTGTCTCATCTTTCCAGGCCGGTCCTGGTGAAGGGACCGCTCTTTTCGGTTTCAGATCTTTCATCCCACCATTCGATCAGGGACCCTAAGCATTGGTCGCTATATACGCGACCGAACCTGGCTGACCGATAAAGTAGTCATTATCCTGGGCCACCTTAACGAAGCACACCAACCACTACGGCTGCATCGAACCTTGCCCTACTCAGAGTGACGATATAGTCATCTGTGTATAATGTCCTCTCCTAGTTCTTCATTCCATTTTGAGTTTGGTCGACTTAAAGCTTGCGGCTAACTCCGCGAGAACGCATCAACGCCACAAAACGCGACGCGTGTCGGATATCGGATCTCCTGCTCTTTTTCATCACTTTGTTCTTCCTTTGCACTGTTTCTCGTCTTCAACAGGCCCTTGGGTGCCTCAATTACTTCCCAAGACTTTTTGTCAAACACTGCCATGACCGACTCAAATATGACTCATGAGGGGCCTGACACTCCACCGGCAACCAACGTACTACTATCACGAATTCCCCGCCCAATTTTACCAAGCAGCCGACTCTCAAGACTCTTCGGATTCCATCAATGAGTTGGGAAAAGGAAAGAGGAAACCCAGTGGGCCGATGCTGACCACTCCGTCGATGTCCTGGCCTCACCCCAAACAATTCAAGGCTGCTGCAGGTTCTGGCAAGTCTTCTGGCTCGTGCTCAGATGGATCAGCCGTCTTTGAACCCACGCTGGAACCCGCTCCCGAAGTTGAATAGTCCTGAGAAGTACTCATACGGGCTCCTCATCCCATCCCGGTTTCACCAACGCACACCAAGTTCAAAGATCCCGCCGATTACTCTTGCACCTTCCACATTTGCCAATTATTATTTTCCTGCTCTGTTTGCCTCCCCTGCCTGTCATTATCTGCGTTCATTCGCTGTCTGTATTCTGCTGAGATCAGCATGTATCCCATAGTTTGCCCGTCGTGTATTTTCTTGTTGCTGCTCTCCTTTTGCTACTTCCCAACTTGAAGAGCATCATCCAATCCGCATTGTATCAACATCATTATTCTTTCTGTGTACAATACCCATAGCATTATAACCAACCTGTAGTATCACCTGTTGTACTGTACTCTGCAAAAAACAAACCATTGTGTCTTCATTTTCGTGTCATTGTGGAAGCCTCCATTGAGACTGCAAGCACAGCCACCTGACACAAGCTCTCCTTTGACCAAATGACCAGACGACGTCCTGCATCAACCCAGCCGACAAGTACCCAGCCTAAGTCGCTCGCAAATGTCTCCTTAGAAGAATGGGAGGAGAAAGCACCTTTGGATGACTTGGCCAAAAAGAGTATCGACGCCATAAAATCAGCGAGCGAGCATCTCCCATATCCAGCCAAGGTATGCTCACGATCCTACAACTCGCTCTCTAAATAAGGGTTCTGAGTCACTGATAGTTTGAAGATGAAGCAGGTCCTTCACGGCCTTCGACTCCACGCAACCGTCTGCCAGTTGGAGCTGGAACACCACGTATTGGAACACCCATATCTGCCTCAGCATCTGCTCGCTCTGCAGTAGGATTTTCTAGCCATGCCTTGCATCCAAAGCAACCTGTGGAGACACCACAGCAGTTCCATGAATGGTTCTCACAGGTGGACCGATCTGTTGCGCGCAGTCAAGAGGCACACTTTCGGGCACATATGGAGAATGTCACAGAACATCTGGCAACATGCGATTCGCTGGTGGGCAAGATTGAGGTTATTGATCAGGAAGTTAGCGAGATGTTGGAAGGCTGGAGAGGCGTTGAGGAGGGCGGTAAGAGCTTGAAGGAAGCATGCGAAAAGCTGCTTGAGGAAAGAGTGAGTTTCGAGACTGGCATATAACCCGTCTGCTGATTGTAGCTTGAATGTTCTAGGACCGGTTGCTTGAATTGACAGATGAGATAGATACCCGTATCGAGTACTTCCAAGAACTTGAACAAGCTACTCGAATGCTCAACCATCCTGGGGAGTCCCTCGTGCTTCAAACGGACTTCTTGTACATGGTTGAACGCGTAGACGTTTGCATCGAATATCTGCAAGCACATGTGAGCTATCTCGCCTGCTCTGTGTAATACTCCTAATCAGTCATGCAGCGACAATTCCGAGAGGCGGAAATCTATCTGTTCCGATACCAGCAGTGTATGACACGCGCCATGACTCTCATCAAGATGTACTTCGTTGGCTCCCTGCGAGCTCTGACGGCTGATATCTCGAAGCGCTTATCGGAGACAGTGAGTCGGGTTCAAGAAGTGGATTCGGCGCATATCTAAGCCCCTCTCCAATAGGAAATGTCTTCCACTGCACAGATGCATCTGCTCTACACGCGCTTCATCTCGGTGTCCCAACAGCTGGTTCCCCTTCTGAACGAGCTAGAAAGGCGGGCTCGTGCACATCCTCAAGAGCTTTCCGCTCTTCTAGAGGAATGCCACCAAGCATACTTCGGAGCCCGAAAGGGACTCCTTACGGGGAGAATCATGGAAGAAATCAGGGGCTTGGACCCCGCTGGGAGCGAACTTGTTGATTTGGTTGGTAATATACATTTGTCTCTGACACTTATATGCTAATTCACCTTAGACGAGGGCCGGATGTACATTTCTCAAGCAACTATGCACCGATGAATTTGAGTTGTTCAGGCATTTTTTCAACTCAGGTGAAGACCAGTTATAGTAGGTGGCCTTTTTCTCGTTTAGTTCGATTTCTCATTCAGCGTCTAGCCAATATTTGGAAACTCTTTGCGATTACCTCTATGACGATCTGCGGCCCCGGATCCTCCACGAACCGCGTCTTACGGCACTCTGTGAAGTATGCACCGTACTTCAAGCGTTGATGGTTCTTGACGCGCCAACACTCCCCGATGAGGATTCTGACGGAGAAGAGTCGGGTTCGCGGCGGGCGGATACCACCATACCAGGAGACCGATTACTTACAATGGATCCAGGCCAAAGCCGGCGACGCGTCGGGTTGGGCAGGCTGCACATCAGCCAATTGCTGCAGATGATTCTCCAGGACGCTCAGACGAGGCTATTCTTCAAATCCCAGTCTGTCATCCAATCTGACATCCGGTATTATGTACCTACACCGGAGGATCTGGCCTACCCTGAGATTCTTGTTGGTCAGTATACCTGCTGCCTCTGCCCAGTTTGCAATGGTATGCTTACTTTAGGCTGATTTTAGCTGCTCGGAAACCGAATGGCCCAGGTGAACTGAGAGAGAAGGAGAGCGTCAGCCAGATATTCCGGCTTCCCTCGATCGACAAGCAAGATACATGGTATCCCACCCTGCGGAAGACCGTCTGGGTGCTGTCACAGCTACACGACTTCGTAAAGGTCAGCCTCCTCCTTTCCGCCATTCTGATAACATCTAACTCCCAACATTCTCAGCCTGCTATCTTCGAGGATATCGCTCAGGAAGCTGTCTCGCTTTGCCGCCAATCTCTCGTCGTGGCATCGGAAACCATGCGTTCCAAGTCGGCATTGGACTCGCAACTCTTCCTAGTCCGACACCTTCTCATCCTCAAGGAAATTACCCAGAATCTTGATTTGGTTCAGAGAGATGTGGACCCAAGCATCGATTTCGGGAGCGTCACAGGTTGGTTTTCCGGTTTTTCTTCCTTTTTTCTTGTACTCATGCACGGTTAGACACTCTGGCGAATATGTTAAGTAGGACGACATCTCTGCTACCTGATGCACTGTTTGCAAGTCTGGGAATGCCTCGGTCGATTGAAAGCATCAAGGAAGCTAAACATGTAGGCACCTTCCTTCAGTGACACTTGAAACAGGCTAAGTTTTGCCTCTTTTAGGGTATTGACCACGAGCTTCGCCAAGCATGCGAATCTATAATTTCATATTGCTCCAACCCAGTCTCACAACCACTTCTTGAATGGACCGACCGAGTTATCGCTCATTCCACGGCATTCAATTCTTCTCTAAACGAGAAGGCGAAGACTCCCAGCACGTCTTCGACCACTCAGCTATCAATTCCTCAAGATCTCGCTCAGCAGAGTTGGGCAACAGAAAGCGCGGCAGCAGCCTTGGACGAGGAGGCTCGCCGGGCGTGCCAGGCAGATCTTCGCGGATCTGTGACACGGTTGCGGTTGTACCTCGAGGACGATAGAACTGTCAGAGTTCTGGTAGAGCACGTGCAGGACAGCGTCATGGAGGCATATGCGAGGTTTAGGGAGGTTGTCGGGAAATTGTATTCCAACAATGGAGGAGGGCTGGTTGAGAGGTTGATGGGTACTACCGAGTTGAGAGCTCTGCTCGGGGATGTCTGCCAGGGATAGGGAGCTAAGGTGGCCCACGGATTCGTTATCTGATAAAGTCGAATGCGGTTGTACAACTCAACTCGTCGTTCAATTCAATTAGGATGTAGCCTTTCTTCTTTTTACTTCAACGTACGAAGCCACGGACCGTTTGACCCTCTCTAGCAACTGATGAGTGGCATGCCTTTACGTTACTTCACGAACCTCCGTAGAATCACAAGCCTTGCCATCCGTCTTCTCCGGAAACATGGCCGGGAACATACGAGCTTTCATGCGTTCTAACTGCGCATTCCAGAATACTCTATCGAGAAGAAACCCGGCGGCGAATACTATGACATCGATAGGATAGAATCGAAGCCGTAGGAGACGCATGGTTTGAATACCGGGACGAGCTACGGGCCTGCTACCTGCATGGACAGACACTGCCATGGCCTGTCTCGGGATGAGCAACGATGGCGACATTGGTGTCATATGTTCAAACACGCCCTTTCAGAATCATAGTGGAGGCTGAGAACCTAAGTTCCAACCGTAAACGTTATACAATCGAACCTGCCTTGGTCGACACCCTGATCGTCGAAGCCGAATACGGCATGCACCCATATGCTACATACAAAGTTGTTATCACTGGGTGTCGTTTTGTTTGAAGATCCGAGAGAAAACAATGACATCGGTTTCGCTGCCTTTAAAGTTTAGACTGTTCTTTTCGGGTTCGGGTTTGTGTCAAGTTGTGATCGAGAAACTGGTCGACATGCGGAGTGGCGCAAAACCGAGTATTTTGGTGGCCCTCAAGTCAAACCCTAGGTTTTTCTTCTCATTGCTCTCAATTTAATGTATAGCGAAGCGGTGAATTATTTTGCGAGTGGAAGTGAGCCATTTTTCAGGCAGCTTCAATAAAATATAAAACCATCATTGGATTTTCAGGACTTGGATGGGTGAGTCCCCTCTACTACAACGATGGTTACGATAGCTAACATAGCTCCGGCGCTAGCCCTGAGGGTCATGACATGTACTATTGATTATCTTGAATAGAATACCAGAACCGTGTCGGTATTTTCGTATCAAGGGACCAGTGCCACCATTACTCTCAGGATGAAGGGATTGGAAACGTATGTTCGTGAATGGACAATTAAATGGGTCGGATTTAACGCTCAATCCCACCCCTCTCATCCTGGTTATGGCTCCCACAGCTTCCCACAGTCGCTGTGAATCGGTTCTGGGCCGTCGGCAGGAATCTCTTGGTTATTCTTGACTTTATCCGTCGGACCGTCCTGTCGGCGCCTCATGCCAAAATGGGGAGGCAAAGTGACGTCCCGACGCGGTTCTACCATGGATAGGAGATACTTGTCATGTTTTAGTCGTATTTTTGTCGAGGGGTGCAGGGAGAGATGGTTGAGCACTGGGGGCTGAGAAGAGATTGCGCCTCTGGAAATATCTGAGAGTGCCAAGCAGGACCGCAGCAGCTCTTTGTCCTCGCCGGACCGCTGTCGATCCCCCAGAATATTAAGACCTTTGGTGGTGCGAGAGTGTATTGAGTATGAATCGTCGAGATACCGGACTCTCTTGATAGCGAGAATCTGCCAGGGAAATCAAGATCCCAAGGGTCCTCCATGATTGATAAGGACCCACTAGCTGATGACGACTTTCACAAGGCACATGAAATATATAGAGAGCTGCAGGATCATCAGAGAGGAAGAGTTAAACTTGGTAGATGAGTTCCTTTCCGGGAAGATATTTTTCGGTTATGGATCTTGATATATCAAGCGACGAGCGGAACATAGGTGGGGACGATGTCAGAAGGACCCTTTGGACTACCGGGTGTTTCATCCGGAGGGAATATGAACCATGTTCTCTTAGAAAAACGGATTGGAAACTTTGTATACTTTCTGGGCGTTTGGCTAAGGACACCAAGCTGCACCAAGAGTATGGCTGACGTGATGACTCGGGGGCGTGAATGTGGAAATATCAGTTGATTCTTGCTTGAAGGCAAGTTTTTTACGAGCTATGTCATGATTCGAACGTAGCAACGAAATTACCGGCTATCTGAGGGTACCAAGGCGAAGTCAAGAGGTTACAGGTTTTGACATGGGTAAAGTAAGGACTGGAACTCCAGTTATCAGAGCAGTCCTGACGGCCTGAGACCAGGGTCGGCGAAACTCTAGGGAACGTGGCTGGAATGGTCTCTACCGGCGGTGGAGATACCAGGCAAGGCTACTGATGGAAGTCTTTTCGCTGACGAGTGAGCAGTCTGTCAAGATCTATTCAGCGACAATGTTAGGAACAAAGCACGAGCATCTCTGCGCCGCAATCATGATGGAGTTGGCTTGTTTTGGTGTATTGGTTCACACCAACTGCGAACGACTCCAATGCTAAAGTCAAGCAGCCAAGGGTTTTTCTTTTGAAATGTTATCAGCGTTATGTTATCTATTAGTATCGAATTCTAAGAGAAATCTGAGAAATCTTTAGTTGCAACACGTGGATGTACCTGAGGAAGAGTTCTTGACTTGAAGGCACAGTTATCCCCGCAAATGGACTGATGCACCTCAACCGTGGCTGTCATATTCCCCTTCCAACCTCGCCCACCCTATCTGCTCTCTCTCCTTACATTCAGTGTACCATATTTCCCTTTCCCTTCCTCCACGACGTTCAACCCTTATAATTGCCAGCGACGGCAACGACATAGCTACTGGTCAGAAGGATATTCGCAGACGCCGTCGCAGCTTATCTATCCAACCCGTATATTCCATTGTCCCGGCTACTGTTATCAATACCAATCCTCATTCCCAACCATTCTCCCTATCTTCGACCACGTCTTCGTTTTACTACGCACCGGCACTGGCTCGTAGTTCTTCAATCACGTCCAAAACGGCGGACGTAGACCCAGAACACGGCGGGCGGGAAGAAAGTGATGAAATGAGCGATACCCAAGTACCGGAAGATACCCATCCAAGCATAATATACCTGTCCTATCGATACAGGGACGAAGAGAAGTCAATAGGTCCGTACTACTTAAGCCGAAATTCCTGTCC
Source organism: Clitopilus passeckerianus (assembly GCA_944990035.1). Lineage (NCBI taxonomy): Eukaryota > Fungi > Basidiomycota > Agaricomycetes > Agaricales > Entolomataceae > Clitopilus > Clitopilus passeckerianus. Next base: position 848,839 of record CALYLX010000098.1, read on the forward strand.
GGATAACCGAACTAACTGACGCCCAAATCCACAGAGAGTGTCGCAACCCCTTCTGCCGAAAAACTGGACTCAGTCGAAGACGTATCACGGCGCGGGAGCGAGATATACGAAGTATTCGACCCAAATCTCGATAGCGATTCTTCATTCGGTGCGTCCGCCCTCTCCGCAGCTTCCGTCGTTGCATCAGATACTCATATCCTTTGTTCACCAGAGGATGACTCCCCATATCCAGAGGTTCGATCTGCCGTGGCCAATTTCGACGATCCAGATATGCCAGCTTCGACATTGAGGGCGTGGGTGTTAGGGATAGTGTGGGCAATAGTGATACCAGGGATGAACCAGTTCTTTTATTTCCGATATCCGTCGGTGTCGATTGGGAGTGTGCGTACCTTCCTCATTACCTCCCTGATGATGTTTCTGACACTGCGGAATGTAGTTGGTGGCACAACTGCTAGTGTTTCCATTCGGCCGACTGTGGGCACGCTTCCTCCCGGACGTTCGAGTGTTAGGCATCGAGATAAATCCAGGCCCTTTCAGCATCAAAGAACATGTTCTAGTTACCGTTATGGCCGGTGTTGGAGCTACCAGTGCATATGCGACGGATATCATCGCTGTTCAACGCCTCTTCTACGACGAAAACTTTGGCTTTTTATGTTCGTCTTTCGCGGTTCTGGCCCTTCTCCAGGCTACTGATTCTCGTTTCTAGATGCGTGGCTACTGGTAATGTCGACTCAACTTATCGGGTTCTCAATCGGTGGGCTCGCAAAGCGCTTCCTTGTATCACCGCCTTCTATGAGTGAGTCTATGCCTCATCAACGGATACCTTTGAGCTAACCACAAATTCGACGACAAAAGTCTGGCCAAACACCCTCGTCTCCTGCGCCCTCTTCAATACCCTCCACTCACAAAGCTATGCTGGAATCGGGCAACACGAAGGTCTCTCGCGAGAACGATATTTCACCTACGCTTTCATCGGCGCAGTCGTCTGGTGTAAGCACTCCCTCCCTTCGGTGCATTCTCTCGAAAAATTTCTGACCATTCCCCGTATAGACTTTGTCCCTGGATACCTCTTCCAAGCACTCAGGTATGATTTCCCTTCCTCCTTGGCCCGTCGCCCGCAGCGGGGCACGGGCCGTTTCACTTCGTGAACATCGACATCTAAACAACCTCCCTTCTCTCCCATCTCTCTGTAGCGTCTTCACCTGGGTTTGCTGGATCGCGCCGCAGAATGTGGTTAGTCACGTCATTTCTGAGTATGATTGGCTCATATTGATGGTCTCAATTTTGTGGCGTTTGCGTCTTTGCAGAAAGTCAACCAGCTTTTCGGGTATCGGTCGGGGTTGGGGTTCTCGATACTGACGTTTGACTGGAATCAGATTGCGTATATTGGTAGTCCGTGAGTAGATCCCCCTTGGCCCTATTTTTTTGCGGTGCGGAAACTGATTGAATGCGGATGGGAATAGGCTAGCGTCGCCATGTATGATACATTCCATTTTAGGTGATTTGGAGATGGTTCTGACTTTCATTGGCTTGTAGGGTGGGCTGAAGCGAATATTATGATTGGCTTCGTTTTCTTCTACTGTAAGAATCGACTTCGCCTCGTTTTTTTTCCCTTGACACTAATATCTTCTTCTAGGGTTCTTGACACCCATTCTCTACGTGAGTCGTTCTTGGCTTCACCTATCACCTTGCCCTCAAGCTCATTTTGGTCACTAGTACAAAGGAGTTTGGTACACCCAGTACCTTCCTATATCGTCCAATAACGCATTCGATAACAAGGGCGAGAAATATGACATCAAGCGGATCCTAGACCAACAGACCAAGAGCTTCCGGAAAGACCAGTATCTGGCGTATAGTCCAGTGTATCTTTCGTGAGTACTACGCTTAATTCGGTTCGGCTCACATTTCTCATAGAATATTTTCAGAATTACATTCGTCATGTCCTATGGATTATCCTTCCTCTCAATTACCGGTATGCTTCACATTTATTACAAAAATCTTGCTGGGATCATTTACTCATTGGAACAGCGACAATCACCCATGCCATTATACACTTCTGGCAACCTATCAAGATTCAGTTCAAGAGGTCTCTTCGCGAGCAACCCGATATCCATGCCAGATTAATGGCCAAATATCCACAAGTACCAGAGTGGTATTATCTAGGCATATTTGGTGTGTTTGTTCTCCTTCCTCTCCGCGTTATGGGGCTCATCACGCTGTTTAGCCATCACATTCACTTTCGCCTGCGTAACCATCCAAGTCTGGCCCACAGGAATGACGATATGGGCTCTTGTCATTGCGCTTGTCATTGGTGTGTCCTGATTCGTCCTTAATGAACTCTCACTGACTTATTCGGCCCAGCTCTGATCTACGTGATCCCCATAGGTCATATCAATATATCTCTCGCCACTGAACCTTTTCTTATCAGCCACTCTTCCACAGGCATGATCCAAGCCGTCACGAACCGTCAGATAGGCCTGAAGTAAGTATCTAAGCTCCATCCGAGCCTTTTTGGTGGTACCTCAGGAAAGCACAGCCCTCCTCTAACATGTGTCTCTGTCACTTTTTCACAGCGTTATCACGGAGTTGATAATTGGCTTTTTGATACCAGGTGTGTTGTGTGATGATTTATATTCCCCCTGATTGGTGTATTGAGGTGTTGACGTTTTGCGTCTGTTTAGGAAAACCAAATGCGATGATGATGTGAGTAATAAGTTCTGGGCAGACTTGACCATGTGATGGCGGAGCTAATTTTGTGATTAGATTCAAAGTGAGGAATAACTTGGCGAATGACTTGAGGGTGAAGTTCTGACTGAATGTTACAGACTTATGGATATATTACTATGTCTCAAGGTTTGTATTTTTTGCGGAAGAGGTCTTGAAAACGATTCTTATGTTTTGCAATCCAGCTATGCAATTTACCCAGGATTTTAAACTTGGACAGTGAGTACAGGCCGCTATCTCACCTCCGACCTGGCCGTTGACTTGGCTTCCTCTTAGCTATATGAAGGTACGAAGCACATGGTCTGGGCCTCATTTATCTCTGACACGCCTTAGGTGCCGCCACGGCCAATGTTCTGGGCCCAGGTGGTGGCTACAATTATAGCTGGTACTGTGCAACTGGCGGTGACGACCTGGTACGTGGATTTTACGCACACAATGACATTAGGAAATGCTGATGGACACGCCTTATAGGATGTTTACCCATATACCGTAAGTTGCCCTTCTGGAGCTGGGACGATGTGATTCACGATGGTGCAATTAGCGACTTTTGCGACGACGAACAGCCCAACAAGTATGTCTTCTTGCAAATATTATTCTGGGGGATGCTGACAAGCCGTTTAGCTTTACATGCGCCTCTACGAGAGTCTTTGGCACTGCTTCTGTTGTCGTAAGATTTCTCGATGATATTATCTCCACAATTTTTATTCAAGTTTCCCCAGTGGGGTCTCATCGGACCAGCCTGGCAATTCGCAAGAGGAAAGGTCTATTAGTAAGCGCCTATTTTCCTCCCTATACACAAGCTCTTTTCTGACGTTTATTGACAGTGGTATGTATTTTGGATTTTGAAAGCTTCATTGACGATCCTGACCCCTCTGGCAGCCCTAGTTTTCTTCTTCTTGATTGGAGCTGCTTGTCCTGTTCTACTCTGGTTGTTTACGCGCAAATACCCCAACAGCTTTCTCAATTACATCAAGTGAGTTGTTTTCTAATGCACCAAAGTGTTATCTCTGACAGGCCTATTCCAGTTTCCCGTAAGCAGCATTGAATCCCTCTTCAATGTTCAACAAGCTAACAATTAACAGACTCATTTTCAACGGTGTCTCCTCAATACCGCCTGCAACGGCTATCAACTATGTTCCTTGGGCAATCATCGGTTTCCTATTCCAATATATTGTACGGCGGAGGCACTTCTCATATTGGGCGAAATACAATTGTAAGCCACGTTGACAACAACTAGGCCCGAGAGTTATCTCATCCCGAACTTCACCACAGATGTCTTGTCCGCAGCTTTGGACGCTGGAACGGCCATTGGTGTAATAATTGTCTATTTTTGGTACGCAGTTGGCTCATTTCTTGGACTTTCCACCTTCTCAACCCTGCCTCAGTCTTCAATATCCGCTTAATGGGCACCTTGGGGAGAACACCATCCAGCATTGGTGGGGGAATCGAGTCTACAAAGACACTCTGGATTGGAATAACACTCCACTCGTAAAATTACCAGAAGGAATGACTTTTGGGTATGCAACCTCCTCATCCTTATACACGTTCGTCGGCTGATTGAACTCCCGACAGGCCTAATTTACCACTCAGGTCGTAGTATTATCTATTGTAATTTAACCATCTAGAACTGGACAATGTTGTAACATTAGATTTGTACGAGGAACATACGCAAACCACGCTTCACACCATTTTGACCTTGGCAACTTGTTTGCGAACTCAGTGCTGTCAAAGCAAAAGGTGTGAAAGCAACCCGTTGTCACCGGGCGTGGCTGTCCCTGGGCGCCTACAGGTCTCCCAAAACAGCACCCCGAACGGCATGAATTCTCTTGGTGATGAATGCGTGTCGCTTAGCATAACACAGTGCAGACCCTTGGCTTGCCCTTCACAGCGACTGACCTGCTGTTACCCCCAGCATTTCTTAGCAGATGGAGCCCACTCGGAGAGACTCTGCCATGCCCCGACGAAAGGGGACGGCGATGACGGTGAATACGATGTTCGGCCCACCAATGGGACCTCATGAGATGCCTCCAAGAATGCCTGCGCCTTGTCACCGGCATGCGACGCCGTCTGGTATGGAGAGAAGTGCTTGACTGACTGGGCAAGAGCTGACGAAATTTGTAGGTCCTTGGCCATTTCTCGATGTTGATGACCCAGTTCGTGCTTTTGGCTGCATTTCAATTTCAATCTTTATGACTAATTCTACTACATTTCAAAGGTCGACCAGAAACAGCTCAATGAGCCACCGACTGAGAAGAACCCAGCGGAGAAGTGCACTCATATAGACCGCGCCAAATGCAACCACTGTTGGAAAGGATACCCTCAGTCTTTATACCCAAACTGGACCGACGGCCAGCAGCAGCGAAGTCGTATTGCACGCATCGTGAAGCACCGCGCAGTGGACTCATGTACTCTGTACTATTCTGATATCAACCGCGATGGGACATTCAGCCCTCCTCAGACTTTGCCTATCACGAAAGAACGGAATGAGGCACATTGGCAATTCATGATCAATCCAGTGAGTATACTACTTTGGTCGTTTTCTCCCAGTTCTCAACGCATATTTAGCGCCCGAGTACCACGAGTTTGAGAGCGATGTTTCTGGATGAGCTGTCAGGTCCAGTCTTGCAAATGATAGGGACAAAGTAAGTTGCCCAAACGTATCATGTTTCTACTGGAGGCTGAATACCCAATTGCAGATATAACGTCGAACCCTTCTTCTGGTCCTCCTCGCTAGGATGGATACCCTCAAGATACCAAGAATCCGTAGACCCTGGAGAGGGAGATCGTGGGTGCAGGTGTTCCATCGTCATTTAACATCTCTGATAAGGTGGAATTCTAGATATCACTATAACTTTGCGCTTCGTCCGCTCAATGGATAACCCTACAACAACAGCGCCACCAACGCCTGCATCCCAGTTCTTCATAGGGGACCGTGACGCTGCGTTCGTCGACGACGCAAGCTCCATATCCACCATGGACCAAGACGACCTCCCCGATCAGATAATCGATACCCAAGCGCCCTTACTTCTCAGTTCGAGTGACCATATCCTCCTACCTGACCTTATCGCCCTACATTTGATCCGTGTTCGCCCACCATCGCAGTCTGCATCGTCTTCCTCAGATGAGGCACCTTCACCCACTTCGCCCTCATCACCCTCATCCCCATCGGCTGGTGGTTCGAGTACCATCATTTCCTTCCACCCACCTACAAAACACAGAACGACTCCAGCAAGTACCCTGCACAAGCGATTGGCTCTTGTCGGACGCTCAGTTTACTGGTCGCATATTTTTGCCGAGTTTTCAGATCCGACGTTTGTGCTGCTGGCTCTCATGTGGTATCCGCTCTATGCTTGGGATGAGGCCTTTGAGTACCTATATATGCATGTTGGCAGCCTCGTAAGCTTTTATTCGCTCTCGCTGTATCTTCGTCAACTGATCCTTCGTTTTCGTTCAGGAATCAAACGTCATCCACACCAACCCTCTATACCTTACCACCGAGCTTCACATCGTGCATGCTCACATCCTCCATTATGGTGCCCTCCTAGAGGACTTCCAAAAAGCTGTGGTTTTCATTCGTGACACCCCAAACCCGGCTTTGGAACATCCTGATTTTGACAAACATAAAATGAGGGAACGCTCAAATGAACGTCTCCATACGGAATGCGATAGCCTTCTCCGAGAGATCAAAAGACTTGAAGATACCAGAGCGATGATGGCGAAGAGGTTGAAAAATGTCATGCACCTAGGGTTCAGTCGTGTCAATATCGAAGACAGTAAATATATGCAAAAGCTTGCGGAGGCTACTGTTGCAGACAGTGCAGGTAAGTTATTGGTGTCATCCGTGTTTGGCTCTTGCTCAATTCTTTCACGTAGCGATGAAGCAAATTGCGTATCTAACCATGATCTTCCTTCCGTCATCCTTTGTTGCGGTATGTAGCCTTGCTTCTTGTTAATTCAGAGCCTAACCACCCTTCCGTTTAGACTGTTTTCGGGATGAACGTGGCTGAAATCAATCCCGGCACAAAACAAACTCTCGGGCACTACGCTGTTGCAACTGTTTTACTCACTCTCTTGACCACCTGGACGATCATCGCGTTCCAGTATCCATTCAAAACCACAAAAGGGACGAATCCTCGGACCAATTCAACACAGCAACCACCCACCTCTTACGGGTCTTCGACATACGTTGGGGCAGGTGAATCGAGTACTAGTTGGGTATCCGTTCGGTCCTGGCCCGTGGCTCTTCAACGTGCTGTTTGGCCCGTCATCATGCTTTCCGATTTCTTGGCTGAAAGAAACCAGATGCAACGGAGTGCCAGTGAGGACGTTAAAGTGGCTGCCTCGCCCCAAAAGACTCGTCCAAGGAAGAAGTGGCCCCGACCCCGGTTTGGAATACGTCGGGGAACCGTAAACCAGATAATACAAGTGGAGGAGATGCGGCGACTGGTTCGAGTGGGTTCACTGGGAAGGGGCCGGGCTTGGGAGAGAAGGTGGATTGTGGCTACCTGGGCTATCACGCTCGGGGCGGGGGCAGGATGGAAACGTACAGCACGTTCAGAGCCCAGGCGCGCTCAGTTCGATCAGAGAGGAAATCGAGCTGACTTGATTGAACCTCGCGTCTGCGGGGCGGATGGACGACATTTATGATTTGGATGGACAAATATTCACGATCTAGGAAGGAAGTATATATCCCCCCATGTATGCCTAATTTGATTTTGGATACCATAGATACTAACGATATCCTCCCGCTTGGTGACGAATACTATACCTAACTGTTCAAAACCCTTCCAAAGAAGCCCTCTAATCGTTTAATGGCGGACAATATTATTATACAAGCACAGTACGAAGTACAAAGTAACACAAATCCCGCGAACCATCAGAAAAATCAAAGTCTCTTCCCGCACCGCGTACATGTTTCTTCGACATCTGCACTGGGGAGTTGTGAGCTGGGGTTTGCGAGACAAGGATACACCAAGAAGACTTACAACATACAAATCAATCCTATTGGGAAGAACACCTAGATGATCGGCCCGGTTGAGGAATTCAACGTGAAACGATTAACGAGAGTACCCACTATAGCGCAGATAACACCCAGCATCCCATACTTCTTAGTTCTTTCGTGATTCCCCACAGCGCATAACGCGAATTCTATTGGTTGCCAAATCAGAGATCGGACTGGAAGGAAAGTAACAAATCTCACGTTGGGCCCTGTATTGCTCTCCAATCTGCGCCGCTGTAGAGGCTTGCGTTGGCTTTTGCTGCACTATCACAGGATACTGCATCATTGCCAGGCTGTAGTGTAGGATTCTGATTATTCTGGCTGATTTGAGTGCCCTAGCTCAGTACGTTAGCCTACAGACGCGATTCAAAAGTTCAAGCAACCTACATGGAATGTATTCGCCATCCCAGGCTGCATCATTCCGAATTGGTTTGTAGGTGGAAGTTGGCTCATAGGCGCCACGGGAGAGCTAGGGTTTGTCTGAAATTGAGGTGTCCCCGTGAACGAGGGCTGCAGAGTTCCGGTAGGCGGAGGGAAGGTGTAGACAGGAGGAGATGAAACGCGGCTGATAGTGCCGTAGGCCTCAGCTTCTTTGTTCATGGACATGGTGTTGCGGTGGGAGTTGGGTGCTTAGACAGACTTGGAACACCTCGCGTTCTTATACAAGCGTGTAGTTCATTTATCCCTGGACGCTTGAGGCTGCATCGAGGGCCAGTGTCCCTGCAACAGGCGTCTACATCGACACCAAGGGGCACTGTCGGAAAGGCGGGGCTAAGGGGCCCAAACCTTGGGTGGCTCAGAGCACTTTTGAGTATGCCATACTGGCCAGGAACCGGCATTCTTTTTCACGGCATTTCAAGTCTATCACTGCCAATCAGCCTCCAGCTTAAAAAGCCGATTCGAGTGGAAGCATATTTGGCAGGGGAAAGATCCTTTCGCTAGTCTCCGTCGAGGCGCGTGCGGTATGACTGAACTCAAAAGTTAACGTTGATCTGCAAGTTGTGCCTTATGGCGATTCCGAGAGGATTCAGACAATCTCTACGAAAGCAAGCGGTTTCCGAAACTGACAAGAACTTATCAGCCCTCCACAGGTTGACACGAACTGGACCCAAGAAGATTGTTTCTGACCAACATGGAACTTTGGAAAACCTTGCTGGCATGAAAGTGCCGGCCCTAAGCTCGCTGATTCAGCTGCCATCTCTTGCTCCTGACCATCGTCCACTGTAAGGGGCTGGCTCATTCAGCTACTCCAGTTGACGGATTCTATTATACAAAAACAGTAATGAGTACAAAACATTATAATCTATCGAAAGATTAAAGCCTCTTCCCACACCGTGTACATGACTCTTCGATGTCCGCACTAAACAAAACGGTGTAAGCGTATGCTTCTGGGTGTGTCTCGCATACTTACAACATGCAGACAAATCCAATTGGGAAGAATAACTAGAAGATCGATCCAAATGAGAGACTAAAAGAACAAGAAGTGAATGTGAATACTCACGATAGCGCAGACAATACCCAGCATCCCATATTTTTGGTTCGATCGTGATTCCCAGTAGCGCACAATGCGAATTCTATGTCGGCAGAAATCAGAAACGATTCTTAATCTTTTGAATGAGACGTTACGTTGTGCTATGTATTGCTCCCCAATATGTGCTGCTGTAGAGGTTTGCGTTGGCGGCTGTTGTTGTATTATAACAGGAGGCTGCATCAGGACAGGATACTGGACCATTGAAGGCTGGAAGGCGGGGTTCATGGTATTCTGGCTCATTTGCGTGCCCTGGCTCAGCATATCAATTGACTAGCCTTCGATACTCAAAGAACCAAGCACCTACTTGTAATGTGTTGACGGCCATCCCAGGTTGCGCCATCCCAAACTGGTTCACGGGCGGAAGTTGGCTCATAGGTGCCACCGGAGAGCGAGCAGTAGTCTGAAACTGCGGTGTTCCCGTGAACGAAGGCTGAACGGACCCAAAGGGTGGAGAAGAGATGGTATGAAGGGGAGATGAAACTCGATTGATGTTGCCAAAGGCCTCAGCTTCTCTGTTCACGGACATGGCGTTGTGGCAGGAGTTGGGTAGTTAGACAGAGCTAGAACGCCTTGCCTTCTTATAAAAGTGTAGCTCGTTTGTCCCTGGACGCTCGAGACTACATCGAGGGCAAATGTTCCTTGCAATGGGCGTCTACTTACTGCCGATCAAACCAGTCAGCGGAACGGGATTAAGGGGACCAAACCCTCAGAGGCTCAGAGTCCCTCTTGAGAACACGTACGAAAGTCACTAGGATTCCGCTGAAAATCTCAGCGATGCAGTCAGTGCCATGGTACTTGCAAAGTCTATGTTCAGCCTCCAACTTGGAAAGCCTCGTCAGATGAGAGCATATTTTGGAGACGGAAACATCATTTCGCTAAAGTGCGGTGAGGCGTGTGCGGAAGGACTGAACTTTAAAGTTGTGGATCTGCTAGTTGGTGCCTGATGGCGATTCCGAGAGGATTCAGAAATTCCGAAAGAACCAAGTAGCCTCGGGAACAATTCCTTTGCCTGGAACCGGTATCAGTCCTCCGTAGAGATAGACGACTGAACGTATCGTGAACCCGAGCCATCTCGTAAAAAGGGCCCGAGCTTTGCTCACTCTTCACCAGGAGCCACAAGTCATGAGCTGGTGTAGAGCGTCCTTCATAAGTTAGAGCGTGCACCGCGTTCGATGGGGTCATTTCAAAGTATCAAGGGATCGTCCAAAACGAGAATAAATAAGAGCAGAACTAGTGTACAAACAACGCGTATCCCCAAACGACTGAAGTGAAGACTGATCACAGCCTTTTTCCGCACCGAGCGCACGATTCTTCTTGATCTGCACTGTGGTTGAAATCGTCAGGTGGGTCTGTAGGGATATCGGTGAGGGAAAGGCAGGACTTACAACATACAGACCAGGCCAATGGGGAAGAAAACCTAAAGGTAGAGAGGCCTTAGGATCTGTCCATCCTCTGTGGTTACTAGGACTCACTATAGCACAAATTATACCGACGATCCCATACTTCTTCCTCCGATCGTGGTTTCCAGTCGCACACAGGGCATATTCTGATGGTTGCGGTCAGCATTTTCTATAAGGGGCCTAGAACAAAGGCATTACTCACGTTGGGACATGTACTGCTCGCCGATCTGAGCAGCGGTGGGACCAGCCGGTGGCTGAGGTTGGACTAGGACTGGGTATGGAACATACTGCTGTTGGCCAACGGCAGGATTCATCTGCCCAAATTGATTCATTTGAACACCCTGAGGAACGATACCGGGAGCAAAACCAGAGCCTGTTTGTGGAACGAATTGAGGAGAACCGAGACCTGGTTGCAACGGAACACCCATTCCAGGCTGCAGTTGTGTCGCACCGACACCAATCGTCTGAGTTCCGAGAGGAGGCGCTGTGTTTGCCCTGGTGACTGTAGGGTGGTTTATGCCAACCGCCGGATTCTGCATCGTTGGGAGCTGGGTCATAGGTGCCATCGGAGAGAACTGCATGTTTTGCGCGAATTGTTGTTGTCCATTGCCAGTGAACGTGGGCTGGATTGGAACTCCTCCTGGAGCCTGAGGGTAAGAATAAGTAGGCGGAGGTTGTGGCGCTGGTGTTTGGCTTGCAGTCCCAAGAGCTTCAGCTTCCTTGTTCATGGACATCGTTCCAGTGAATGTGTTGACGAGGGTATCTTTGAAGTGCGGGAAAGAAAGAAGAGATCAGCGTCTCGCTTGAGTACCTGAGAGCACAGGACTGTGCGACCAAAATATCTTGACAGGCCATGCCCCTGAATATGCTGTTGTTAGAGGTCTGCTGGGAATGATCTCTGAGCAGCTGCCCGTTTTATCAACGATGGCATTGTTGGGAGTTTTGACAGCTAGGAACGGTTGGCCGGCAAACCAGTGTCTGTACTGCAATTGCCTGAAGCTCAGCTGTAAACGTTCGATGCCCAATACCTCCAGGGTAAAATATCGGTGTTCGTTCTGAGGTTGCTGATCCCCTCCGTGAGTTCGCAGACTGTTGGCGACCAAGGTGGTGACAGTGTGCGAAAGAGTTCGTTCTGGGCAAAAGCCGTGATCAACGGAAGGATAAAATATTTTCCCCAAGCAGTATAAAGCATCCAACACTCATCATGATCATTGCTTTTTGCAAGGCGTTTTTGGATAAAGACGTGAAGCAAAACGTTATATCATACGGTACAGCCGAAAGCAAAGACAAGCAGAGCCCAAATTCACGAATCAACTCTCTCTCCGCATCTCACGCATCTTTCTTGTTTGTCGCACCTGGGGAAATAAGCCATCAGAAGCAATATCTGTGAGGAAAACGAGGTCACCTACAACAGGAATACAAGTCCAATAGGAAAGAGACCCTATTTGAGTGATGAGTAGGGAAATTCAGCTCAGCGATGTGAAAAGCCAAGACACACAATTGCAGCGATCAGGCCGCAAGTACCATAGGTGGTCTTTGTATCATGCTTGCCAGCTGCACACTTCGCTAGCTCTGTATTCAATATCAGTGATCTGATACCTGGTATGAATTTATATTTTAGACAACTTACGCTCAGACCTGTATCTGTTGCCGACCTCTGCCGCCGTTGGTTGTGGTTGGAGGGGACTCGCCCCTTGGTTATCCATAGAATATGTGGGGGGAGAGACTTGAGTTTTCTCGCTCATTGTGCTGTGTGAAATTTAGAAAGTCGAGTTTAGCGAAAGCCTACCTGAGAGGGTGTAAATATATGTTTCTGTGCCGCCGACAAGCCAGGCATTACGACAGCGGTTGTCAAACACGAGATGTATTGCTGTGGTCGCATTTCATTCCGCTCAGCAACAAAAGAGGTTGGCACCTTCCACGATCAAGGGTGAAAACATGTACTTGGAGCGTAAAGCAAGATATCTATCAAGTCGATGTTTTCCCCATTGGCAGTCGGTCGATCATCTCCAACACCACTGCTGGGTTTTTGGATGAAGACATAAAGAAATCGAATCGTACGGTACCGCCGACGAAGAAATACAGTCCAAATCTATTCAACTCTCTCTCCACACCTTGCGCACCTTACTTCTTTATCGCAACTGTGGGGAATGAGCTAGTATCAATACCCATCCCGGTATGGAAGATGAAACCACTCACAGCATGACTAGAAGTCCAATGGGGAAAAGAGCCTATTTTCACAACGAGTCAGTATGCTAAGCTCACTGATACGAAGAACTATGACACACAATTGCAGCAACCAGGCCGCACATACCATAAGTTGTCTGTCTATCATGTTTTCCAGCCGCACACTTGGCTAGCTCTGTCTTCACCTATCAGTGATCTGCTACCTAGTATGAATTTGTATTTCATATTGACGACTCATGTTCAGATTTGAATCTGTTGCCGACCTCTGCTGCTGTTGTTGCCACTGGTACTGGTGGGAGGGGGTTCGCCCCTTGGTTCCCTGTAGAATATGTGGGGGGAGAGACTTGGTTTTCTCGCTCATTGTGCTATGCGAAATTTAGAACGTTTGTTTAGCAAAAGTCTACCTTAGAGGACGTTAATATATGTTTTTATGTCGCCGACAAGCCAGGCATTATTGCATCGGTTGTCGAACACGAGATGTTTTCTGTGGTGAAATATCATTTCGCCAAGCAAACGAGATAGATTGGCGCCTTCCACCATCACGGGTGAAAACAATGTACTTGGGGTGTGAAGCAGAATGTTTATCAGGTTCTGCACCCGTGAGTGAACGTTGGCTGTCCTCAAGGCCATGAATCGGTGTTGTGAATTCCACCCCGAACAGATGCCTACCTATCCGACGAGAGGCAATGCAGAAATCAGAACAGCATCCTGGAACACTCATCATCATTTCTGAATGGCATGGACACACGAGCCGTAAGTTTACTCAGAAGTTGCCAGTGCAGTAGGAGGAAAGGAGTACGAAGGTTTTCCATCCGACTCGGCGAGCCTTACCCCACAACGACCACATCGTTCCTCTTTAAAACAACTGCAGAAAGGTAAAGAAAGGTGAACCATCTCGCCGGAGTGAGGAGAGCAGTTAGAACTCACAAGAGGAACGCCAGCCCAATGGGGAAGAAAACCTGGATGAGAAATGAGTTTGGGAGAACCGACTCGCATGAAGTATAGGACGTACAACAGCAAGTATAATTGCGCAGGTAGGATACTTGGTTTCCTTATCATGGTAACCAGCGGCGCATTTTGCGTAGACTATCAAGTAATGCCAGTCGGCATACATGGTTACGTCGAAAAATATGATAACTCACGCTCAGCCTTGTATCTGTCTCCAACCTGCGCCGCTGTCTCGGGCTGTAGGCTAGGCGATTGCCACTGAGTAGGCGACCTGCCACACGTCAGGAAATGTGAAGTCCCACCAGGTAGAAACGATGGCAATGACTTCTTACAGGTAAGCGGGGAAAGGAGCGCCGGCTTGAGAATTCTCGTTCATCTCGGGTTCTCGTCTCTGAGTTTGCGGGAGGCAACACATCCCTGTGGTCTAGACAGGTCATTTTATACGCCTCTTCCCCGAAGATAAGAGCATCTCGATTTTGAACGCAATCCATCTGACAGTATTTGCAGATTCAGGTCAATACACTTCTCTCTGACATGCGGCTCGCAGATTTCCAAAGGATGTATCTGGCTGTCAGAGATGATCATCACCTATGGAACGCCGCTGACCCCTTCTTCACTTGAACATTCAGCTGTTGACGATGCGAAAACCGCGAATTGGAGGCCCAGATAGGTCAACGATAAGCTGAAATCATTCCTGTGGTGATTGTGGTGGTGGTGGCGTGACCGGATGGATGTCGCAAAATAGTAACTCACGCCCTCAATCCAGTCGATAGGATCATGTCATGTGTCGATTCTGAAGGTCGTAAGAGCTCTGGTGAGCTATCCGTTGAGGGAGATCTGCTGGATCTATAAATAGAACCGGAACTGAAGAAACGACCAGCCACAGTTGATTGGCAGAACCTTGTACGAATGCAAGGAACCGCCATAGTGCGCAACAAGGTGCTCAAAGGGGAAGGGATGGCGTTTGAGTACCGTTCCATGTCGCGTGCCAGACTCAACTTCGAGGCTACTCTTGATGGCTGATGATGTGTGCATTGTCGCCTTGGGCCAGCTGAGCTGAGAGAAATGTTAAAACGCTAAGATTCCTAGGGAGCATCGCGTTCAAAACGGACTCGAGGTATGGAAGCTCATACATCATGCCTCGCGGTCGTTGGACGGAATTCGACCCTTGCCGCACTGTGGGGAAGTCCCAAGGCGAGGCTCACTGCGACAAGTCAAGTTGAGACGCAAGACTGGCAACCTGGAGACAAATTGAACCGCTGTCGATCAGTAGGCGTGCAACCTTCCGAGTGCTGTTACAGCCATTCAGGACATTTAGGCATGGAAAATCCAGTTGAATTGAAGAAACAATATTATAGCTATTCTAATATTTGTATGAGAATCAGATTTATAGAAACATATATCCAGAGACTTGCCTGCTCAATGTAGGTTACTATACAGATCATAGAAAGGACCAAGGTTTTTAGAGGTAATGGATCATATCAGGGATGTCCGTCAAATCTGGGCGAGGTCAGAGTCTCTTGCCGCATCTAGCGCATCTCTCTTCTAAATCGGAACTAATCAGAATGTAGTGAGTCTACTATGTCATCCAGAAGGTATATTCAAACTCACAAGAGACAAATCAAGCCAATTGGGAAGAACACCTATTCAACATCGTCAGTTATTCTGTATTCATCCGCAAGACCAACAAGGACGACCTACAATAGCACATATGATCCCACAGACACCATACTTCTTCTCTCGTTCGTGGTTGCCTATAGCACATCTCGCAAACACTATTGATATCAGTTAGCAACCTACAAATCCCATATGAGAACGAGAAGACTTACTTTCAGACCGATATCTTTCCCCCAACTGTGCTGTAGTCTCACCATCAGGCTGGAGCCCGGGCTGACTGCGCAAGGGTTGTGAGTGAAGTGATTTGGTGGTTTCTTCAGGATATGCGGGAGGAGGTCCTGAAGGTGCTGCGTAGTTCGTGTTGGTGCC
This sequence comes from Clitopilus passeckerianus, assembly GCA_944990035.1. Lineage (NCBI taxonomy): Eukaryota > Fungi > Basidiomycota > Agaricomycetes > Agaricales > Entolomataceae > Clitopilus > Clitopilus passeckerianus. Next base: position 864,614 of record CALYLX010000098.1, read on the forward strand.
GGAGGTGTCGGGGTTTGCTTTGTCAATCATTGTAGTCTCAGTCAGTCGCTGTTCGCGAAGTTATGGGTCGAGCTGAGGGTGGGTAGTTAGGAAGGTGAGAAGAATGAGGGGGAATAGGTAATATATATTCGCTGCATCACCGACGAGTATGGGCCTTTATCAGGTATCCACGGTTCATGCCCTGCAGTAGGGGTAGCCGTCGCCAAGCAGACTGTGCATCCACAGGCATCCACCGGTGGTATTGAGTCGGGTCATCACGATCACACAGCTTTTGGAGCTGCGGGGAGGAAGCGTTATTTTTAGGCCGAGGTTGAGGTGCAGGCTCCTGACTCCAGATCACAAAATTGTCCAATCTCTGTAGCCTCGAGGCAAATCATGCCTAATAGCTCGAAAAGTTCGAGTTTCAGATTCAGCTCATTTGTGGGGACGAATAGATGTGTATCCGAGGAATGAATTGTATATTCTGTAGGAAGTCAGCTTTGGATCCCGTGGAATGAAGAAGTCCACTCAACCATCCATTACATTATGTAGGGCTGATAAATATGGTGAGCATAAGAGTAATAAAAGTATGAACGAAAGTATATGGTATAGATGGAGTATGGGGTTGAGAGACCGAAACCAAGTGCATAATGTTTTTGGTCGTTGGAATCATAGGACATTTCCACATCTCGTACACCGCTCTTCTACGTCCATACTGTACAAACAACTATCAGTATCCTGGGTACAGGGAGAACAAAACGAGGAGCACGCACAACATGCAAATGAATCCAATTGGGAAAAATATCTTTATAGAAATAAGCAACGTTAGTGGATAAAGATAGGAGAACGGCACCGGCAGACGCACGACTGCACAAATTATTCCCCAAACGCCATATTTCGTTGAAGGTTCATGTTTCCCACTGGCACAGAGCGCGAATTCTATCTCGAGCAGAAATAAAGTTAGAAACACGAAGTCAACTCAAGAGTCTTAAAGAAACGCACGTTCGGCCCTGTACCTCTCCCCAAGCTCAGCAGCCGACAAAGCACGCTGGGGCCCTGGCTGCTGGCCCCATTGCTGAGATCCCTGCCTAGTGACGCTAGCCTGCGATGGTATTGGATGGTGGTTCAGCGAACCCGCCGGCTGGGGTGATAGTCCGAAATGACTATGACTGGGACTCTCAGGTGCTGGGCCATTACTACCCTGGCGCGACGGTAGGCTGCCATTGGGGTACGCTTGTGGTCTAGGTTGAGGTGGTGTTCCGAAGGTGATTGGAACCCTGGTGACGGCGGTAGGGAGGAAGAAGGAGAGTAAGCCTGGTTTGGGTTGAAGGTAGGTTGGGGGAAGCTGGGCGCGTGTGGTTGAGGCGGGTCAACGGGGTCGAGCTCGTAAGCCGGAGGTGGCTGCTGGACGCTTCCTCGTCGTTGAGTTTGTGCGTCTTCGGTTTTGTCGACGATCATGGATGTATTGGTTTTCTTACTACTGGAGACGGCGAGGGAATTGTCGAAAGGCTAAAGAAAGTTTGGTACCCCGTATACATCGGTAAAGATGGACCGCCCCCGATCGTCCATGTGTATCAATCCGTGGGCGTCAGCGCTAGCAATGCGCTAGATTCTTCAATAGCTGTGTATTGGAAATTTCAGTTTGATAGGTTATTATCAACGAAGATGGTGGTGAAGGTGATCATCGCAATATTATCGTAACCGTGGTTGCTCTACTGCGCCTCCTGCGCCGCTTAACTACAAAAGCCTCCAGTACATCGCCAATCTATTTTAATATCTAGATATAGCACCAATAAATCACTATCAAAGTTGTGAACTAGATATCTGCACAGTTGCTAACTTGAGACCCCACTTCAGTCTGCCTTCTCAATAGTGGACACCGCCTTGGCAGGTGCCACTGCGGCAGTGAGGGTCTTCTGGATACGACCGAACATGTCGACTCCAATAAGTGTGACTACAGCAGAATCAGCACATGAAGAAAAGGCTGGTATTAGAGTAGACTTACAGATACCAGCGTAAATACCAAACATCCCAATCAACGACTTCCTCTGATCCCAGCTCATCTTGCCGTCAAAATCGTTATGCCAGAATTCGTACATGCAAGTAAACGTAGTGCCGGCGGTGACCACACTCCAAATGAGGAGGTGCAGAGGGCCTTTGGGGTTCTGGGTCCAGAATGCCCAAAGAGACCAGACGGTGATGGGAAACTGGTAGAGGGCCTCTCCGAGAGCGAAGAAATGGAACCAGTGAGGTCGAGAGATGGCGAGCTGGTCATTGTATGTCGTCAAATAGTGTTTGTGAAGAGCCATTAGGGGCCCTGGAACAAGTTCAGGTGGGTATAGAGCAATGTTATCGACACCTAAGATTGCCTGCAGTTAGCCCAGGCGAGATTGACGAGGTAACATCCGAACTCACAGACGATGGTCAGAGCATAAGTGATCAAAAAAAAGACTATCCACATGTCTCTCGGGCGGTATAATGATGATATAGAGCCTGTCATTGTTGAGCTATGAAAGAGTAAAGTCGGTGCGTCGTAAAGCGTTGCCAAGACTGCTATTCAAGCTTCAAGTCGCGTCATGATGGCCTCGCACGAAAAGGGTCGCGTTATTTGCTTTGAAGGCTAGAGCCAAGCAACTTCGGCGGGTTCGGTTTCGAATCCCGGCAAACCCTGTTGCGATTTAAAACCTTTTAGCTTCATCCAGGAAAGATATCATTGTTCTTTCATCCGACGATGACAATCTTCCTCCATGCCCTACGGGGATTGGCTTGTGATCATGAGAGATATGGAGAAATTAAATGGTTTAATTAACGCAAAGAATACCGATCTGTCTGGGTATGTAATGAGGAAGCTAGTTCAAAAGCTCAAACACCGCAATCTCATCCAAGGATGACCCGGCCAGAAGCTGAACGTTCCTATAGTCACTGCTAAATACAAAATGGTAGAGCTTTGATATTCCTGGATTTGGGGGTCAAGAAGGGACAGAAGAGACGGAGATATAACTAACCAGGATGCTTCTTCTGAGGTCGATTTTTGCGGAAGTCAAGAATGATGTAGTCACTGAACGTCATACGTGCATATTTGCCAGAGCCTGTGAAGCGGGATGCATGGCTTTCAAGCCTGTCCCCGTCACATAGCAGCTCCACACCCCATTGGTTGCAAGGGATATAGAAGTCAACCCTGCCGCTAGCGTCCCCGAACTCAGCAAATGAAATGAAAGACTTCTTGGAGTGTTCAAAGCAGCAACGGTAAAATTCATCCTGGTATTGTGCTTCCGGTGGTCGTTGAGTATCCGATGCACCAACATTTCTTGGGGAGGAGAGCTGTTGGTAGGAGAAGCGTTGAACTACTTTGACCGCGAATTCGAGGAGCGTCAGGTCTTCAATACCAGTAGGATCAGGAGTTGCCGAAGTCCCGAGGTGATATTCAACGAACCACTGGTGAAGTGGAGTAGTAAAGATGTATTCAGTCTTCGCCGGGATTCCATGCAGAGATCGGGCGGCATATAACCAGCCGTGTTTGAAGCATCCCCAAAGGAACTCGTGATCCTCTTGATCTAGCATCTGCATTGTGACATAGTTGTTGGTGAGCACAGTACGAAAGATTCGAGCGATTTCCGGCCTCTGGAGTTCACCAAGTGGTGGGAGCCCGCGGCTGAATATACCAGGAAGTTGGAGATTCGACCAGAGGTCGTTGATAGGAAGTTGGCTTCGAAAGATTTCTAACGTGTATTGTCCATTGTTAACCTTGAGTTCACGGTATGACTTTAAACATTCATAAGCCGGATGCTGTATAATCATAACGAAAACTTACATCGTGACCAAGGATAACGTGAAGCAAGTCTCCGACTGCACCTGCATGGCCAGCAGTGGCACAGTATACGTAATCACGAAAGTCTTCTGCGAAATATTCCATTGGATATTTTTTTCGGAACATTTCAGTAAATTCATCCGCCGTTAGAAAAAGCCCCGGTGCGGGAAGTTTGTCTACGTGATCGTTGACAGGTCTTAAACCGATCTGCAGAACATCTGAGACAACCATTGGAGTCCCTTGAATGGATGTTTGACCGGCCGGGCTGCCATAACTAGCGAAGAGGATGATGCGCGTATTGGAGGTTCCCGGAGTTGATTTAAAAAGATTGTTCCAAAGGTTGGTGTCCCAGTACGTTAATTGAGCTTCGTCAAAAATGATGGTGTTTGGACCATCGGGTTTGTACTTGTATCTTTTTAATCTTGACTCCCAAGCCTCATCGTTCTGAGACCAGTTGCTGATTTTGATTAGCTCCACGTCTGGCTCCTGGTCGCAAATGTGTCGAGATAATAATTCTGCAAGAGTTGATTTGCCGCTTGCCGGCGTTCCACGAACCTGAGAGCTGGGATTAGAACATTCCTAGGGTTGGCTGCATAAGGTACCGCACCAGGATGAACTTATAGTGGTTTAATCTCTTAAGTAATGCATCGACTGTTTTGCTTCGTTGTACGGTGGAGTCTATTGGTGGAAAGGGTTAGAATCTGCGCCATACCAGACGGCTTGACTGACCATCAATGCGTGCGAAAGAGCCCGTGGAGTCGTTTGAACTAGAACTAGAAGCGGAAATGCCGGAGTCATCCGAATTGGATGGCGAAATTGTCACTGAATGATAGTGATTCACGTGAGAACAGAAGAATTGAGCGCGGAGGGTAGAAACCCACAAGGAATTTGAACGAGTAGTGTCTCTGTCGCCGAGACCCCTAGTTCTGCCATCGTATGCCGCTCGTCGAGAACTTCAGCCCCCTCGTTAGAGAAGACCATTCTAACCTCATCCTCAAAGTTTTGGCATGTGAGAACAGTCGATCGGTCCTTGCATCGCCATACCATGAAGTCATCGGCGTCGGCATTCTTCGTGGCGCGTGGTTTTTGTTCCTTGACAGCCCTCTTCAAGTGTACAACATATTTGCCGGGATCATCCACCATGAAGAACCGTCCAGCGGGTTTCTTGTCATGATCAACGAGGAGACACCAAACTGGAGTAGCAGTCATGGCTGTGGTGGTAGACAAGCTCAAACGAACAGCCCTATACGTCACGTCACTCAGTCAGGCCGAGTCGCTCCTTTCATGAGACACCCAAATTCCCGCTACCTTTTAAGGTAGAATATAGGGTTGAACGACCTTTTTGCAGGAGAATCATCACCCATCAACAAAGCTGTGCACTGAGTTCCAATATCTTCGGGAACTGCCGCTGCCCGAGTTTTACTGAAACAATCTTGGGTAGAACGACTATTCAATCGCCTGAACAAAAGCAAGGAGAGCAAAGAGTAATACACGGGAACAATCACCGCGCAGGCTTGGGCAGCGTGGTGCGTTGCGAAAGGTTGCGCATCTAGGTTTTACAACTACATGTAAGGCAGAAATCCAGGTGAAAACAGATGTTGGGAAGTTGCTATTGTTGTTGTGCAGGATGCAGCGCCAGAAAGGGCCTGGAAATCACAGTTGAGCAAAACGCCAAAAGCTCAAACGTTCATCAATCGACCTTCTGCAAATCTGAATCTTTTATGTGCCCTCTGAGCTGGACCTAGATAACCTCTCTTGACTCTTGAGCACTTACACGTACAGGTAGCGGGCCTTGCTAGTGTGGGGTGGATTTGGTCAACCAAATTTACGTCCGTTAATTTGCACCTGCAAATTTGCGTGAATTAGGTCGAGTGTTCTCAGAGTGGTTGTGAATTTGGTCAAATTCGCAACCAAACTTGCAGTCAAAACCTGGTCAAAACCCAGGTGCCACCTTTTGTTCTGACGGCTCAGCCAATGTTCTGGTGCTTGTGATGCTTCGAAAGACCAGGTTAAATTACCCGGTAGGAAGAAGAAGAAGAGGCGAATCCAAAGAATTCTCAGATGACGAGAGGCTGGATCCTGTGGGTCCGAAAAAACTCAGATCCAACCGCCACTTCGCACCATCCCAAGTTGATCCCAAGCACCATCCACTTCAGTGATTTAGTATTCTCGGAAGCGCAGCTCCGTTTCCTGCTCAAGGAAATCTTCGGCATTGAAGATTACTAGCGGATGATTCTGCTATACCCGTATTTCAAGCGCGAAACAAGCTACTCGTACACGACGAGCAAGCAGCTGTGGTCCCAAGATGCAACACAGAACCACAAAATGATGCTTAGGATGTCTGAAAGTAGTAGGGTATATAGGGCCGCGCTAACCTGCACTGGAATCCAAATTTATGCTGCGAATGTGGCCTGTTTCGCCTGAAAATTAGCATACCCTCTCATCTGCAAATTTGGGGAGCTGACGACACGTGTGAAACTCACAGCTGCGAATTTGACCGCCAGACCAAATTCACCTCACACTAGGCCTTGCCACTCGTCGGCCTTACTGGCTTATGAAAGAGTACGGTTATCAGGTCATAACGTGCTTCCCTGCGAGTGCTGCCAAGTGCCAAGTGGTGTTCTGATCCACACGGTCGCGTTATTTGCTTTCAAGGGTGGAGCCAAACAACTTCGGCAGGTTCGGTTTAGGGTCCCGGTAAACCCTGGTCAAAGCCACAGTGTTCTCGAGATCTCCGTCGTTCCTGGATGCCTATCCCCCACAGCAAACCTTGAAATCTATAGTAGTCTTCAGCAGCTGTGGTGGCCCAGCGTAATGGGTATGTCGATACTCTTTGGGCTATGAACTTGGACTGACACCATTTAAAACCTTCAGCTTCATCCAGGAAAGATATCATTGTCCTTTCATCCGACGATGACGAGATTCCTCCACGCCCTACAATCCGTGCAGGACAGAAAAGAGCAAATTTCAAACCTGGAGGAGAACAGCGAGATGCAAATGCCAAACGCCCTAGGTTGAGCGACTCGAACACGACGGTCAGCGCACCATCTGGTTTGTTAAGTAATGGCATGAGCAGGGACGTAAGTAGCTCCCACCAAAGTACGTCAAATATATTGTTTTATGTATATTTACCTTATTTGAACTTTGTAGGGCCAACACACAGACCCTCAGCTTCAAGTAGTTCTCAGCAACAATCTCCGAAAAGGCAGACAGTTCAAAGGACAATCTCTGCAGCTTTTGCAGATGTGCCCAGGCGTTCTTCATTCTCAAACAATCAACGACGCGAATCATCGTCCAGCGGGCATAAAGAATCTTCTTCGGACGATGGTCTTTCACCTTCTTCCTCTGCTTTCACAGACCTGTTCAAAGTCAGGGCACCAGAGGGCGGAAAGCAGACAGGAGCTAACAAAGGTGAGTACTTCAATTTGGGAAATAACACGTCTTGATGCTTACTTGGAACTCAAAAAGTAGGTTCATCTCGCTCTGTGTCGGGAAATCTGAGTCAATCACAAACCTCGCGCTTTCGGTTCTCAGGTTCGCAATTTGCACGGTTGCCCTCTCGCCGTTGACTCAGTATTGATGTTTCTCGTGCAGGCGACAAATCAAAGGAGCCCTCATCTTCAATGGGCTCCAGTATATCCGCACCTATCAGGAAGTCGTCTTATCCTCGCCCAGATGTCATCGAGGTCCCGGATTCAGATGACGAAACCTCGAAACCCAAGTTCAAGTCCAAGCCATTTGCTCCACTCAAAGTGAAGCACAAGCTGGTACATTCATCATCGAGCACATCAAATAGTACTTCCTCAGCGTCAGGGTCTCGTTCAAATGGCCCACCTTCGACAATCAAACCCACGTCTAAACCTAAATCTATCCCTAAAACCCCACCAAAGGCTAGGCCTTCCGTTTCAAAGCCGAAGCCGAAGCCAGCCACGTTCTCCAAGGACCCGGATGTCATTTTTATTGATATCTCGGATGATGAGCTGCTGCTCTCTCCAAAGAAACTACCACCGAGAGACAGTCTCGAGTCAGTGATACCTACACGTCTTCCAGCGCTTAATATTGGAGACACAATTGCTCCTGGGACTCCTAAGCCTAAGCCTGCTCCAGCACCGTCCACTAAGGATGTTCTAAAGCAGGCTGGATCAAGCATGAAACCATCTCCTGCCCCTTCGGAAGCTAGGATCACATCGACGGCAGTCATGCGGGCTCAAAGAAAGGAGACGGAAACATCCGCCTCCAGCACCCCGGTTACAAGAACTTCGAGCAATGATTCGTCAAGTTCAGGTCGACAACCGCTCATTGACTTGAGGTCTCTTTCAATTGGGAAGAAGAAATCGCCACCGTCAAGTTCGGCTTCGAACACCGTGCATCGTAAAGCTGAACAACCCCCAGTTGGGTCTGGCTCGGTTACAGCACCTGCTACGGTGGGTTCCCTTGCTTCTGAATTAGCATTGGTGCATGGAGGTCAAGCAAAGGACGAGCCTGCCTCTGGAACTCCCAACACCGCTCCAGTTAGCACTACTTCGTTATCAACGAGTACCCCACCCCCACCAGCTTCGGATCGTCTTCCGTTTGGAAAGGCAACTCTTTTGAGAAGTCCGCCCAAGGCAGCGCCTAGCTCACCGGGGTCTGCATCAGATTATACACCGGCAGTACAGAAGTCTCCCAATGCACTCACTGCTATCTGGATTCAGGCGGCCCCACAACGTGCATATTCTTCCGCGGCATCGTCCTCCTCGGACGTTAGCTCCGGGTCTGGATTGAAAGAAATCCCAGCCATATCCGGCGCGCGTCCTGCCCACAGCAGGAAATCGTCCAGTGAGGTTCGCAAGGACCTGACTGGGATACAAGATGCCATCGGCACAATGGGACTGGAAAGCAGCTCAACAGCAAAGACTAACGCCAGGGATCCAAAGCCGGGAACAAAGCCGATTAAGTCGACTTCAGCGGCTGATAGCGATATCGACATCGACATTCCTGATTCGTTACCTCCCATTTCATTGCCAGCATGGGACCTTACCCGTTCGTCTGCCCCCTCTACCCCGACGGGACTGAAAGGCAGCTCGACAGCGAACGTCGAGGATCCAAAGCCGGGAACGAAATTCAGTAAACGTAAACCGACTTCAGTGGTCGACAGCGACATTGACATTCCTGATTCGCTACCTCCCATTTCATTGTCATCTTGGGCCCCTGCCCGTTCGTCTGCCCCATCTACGCCGACTAGAAATCGGCCCGTTATCGCTTCTCAAGCGAAAGCGACGGTATCTCCGATACGATACAGCAAGCCTTCGTCTCCTGCCGCCACAGCTATAAGGAAGGCCAGCAAGCCGAATTCGCCTACGGCGGGCTCGAGCAATGCCAGGTCTGGAGAGCTCATGTTGGAGGATATTGTGGATCGGTCTGCTCCACTGACGAAGGCGCCTGTTTTAGTGTCCGCGGGATCGCCTGCACCACCGTCCTCGAGTGGACAGCGGTCACCAACAACTACACCAGTGACCGCGCCAGTCGTTCAATCGACTGCGTCCTCGAATACCACCCGCCGTCCGGCATTACCTTCTCGCTCATCCCTAGGGTTAATTGGTACATCAAACGTACATCATCCGCTGGGAGGACCATTCTCTTGGAACCCAAAGGAAAAAGACGGCGATACCGTTGACACGTCGAGTGCAGACGCAGAAAGGAAAGTTGAACAAGATTCCACAGGTGGCCTATTCTCTTGGAACCCACAGGGCAATGTCAGCGAAACCGTTAATATTTTGAGGGAGGCAGTGAGGAAACGTGGCTCAACCTCTACACAAGGCCCATTATCTTGGGCACAGAAGACTGGAGACGGTGATGTTGTTGACGCTACAGCCGTTGAGACGGTCAGGACTACCGAACCAACAGATTCGTCCACGAAACCTTCAACGTCTGCACAAGATATGACTGCCCTTGGGACAGTAAGTCACATCAGGTTTGACTTCTCCGAAGAAGTATCTGATCTGCTTTTGATAGAATGACCCATTCCTTTCACGGACCAGTTCGATTATCTCTGGAGTCTTGGATATGCCGGTTCACCAGCAGGCACCCATGGCAGCCCCAATGATCGTACCAGGCCACGAAACCAGATCCTCAGGCACCTACGAAGTTTCCTCCCCGCCTCTTCCTTTCCTTAGAGATGCTAGTAGCCCATTCTCCCAATCAGACCCCGGGCCACCCTCAAGCAGGTCTCCCTCTGCTCCCCACTCATCGCCCGACATGGGTGCTCTTACTGAGATGGGAGACGCAGGCCCTACATCGTCTTCCGGCACCATCCGGCGAAGAGAACCTGTTCCTGCCTCCTCATCTCCCTCAGGACAAACAGAATCATCAAACGAGTCCAGTGCAGAGCGATCACTCAGGATACCTATCTCGCAGCGGATAGCTCGCAAGACAACTCGCAGGCACACTGTACCCATGCCTCCTGCAATCAGAAGTCAGGAAGAAACCGCCAGTGCTAAGCCCCGTAAATCGATCGCCAGGAAATCAATGGGCCATCGCGTGCCCTCTCCATTGAAGCAGGTTGCACCCGAAATCGATCACGATGGCGAATATAATGTTGCTACTTCCTTGTCAGGCGATGAAGCTGGTCAGGATAGGGAGGAGAGGAGCTCTGTCCAGAGGCGGACCAGGAAGACCAAGAATCTGGTTCAGAGCGATTCGGATTCAGAGGTACGTATTGGCATCAGCTGCAACTCATCACGGTTATCGATGATTATTATCCCTAGGCTGCTGTGCATCAGACTCTGGTGGACAACCAACCCATCGCGCTGTCCTCCAACGACGAATCTGTAAGCTCTGAAGCCGAAGGCTCCAGGCGTCGGCCTCGAAGAGCCGCTGCAAAGAAGAAAATCTCCTACTATATTCCCATGGAGGATGAGCAGTTGCCTTCCTCCGAAGCAGAGACAAACCCGACACCTGATACTCCTGCGGCAGAAGCATATTCGGATGATGAGGACGACGACGTTCCGATTCCTGTCAAAACTTATGGCGGATTCCAAGTTTCATCTTGGGCGTCGTATCGCAAGGATCTAAGCAACTTCTCGATAAAAACCCGCTTTTCGAGAGATCTTTCTACTCGTCTACAGGATCAGATCAATTCGTGGCCGGAATATATGAAACAACAGAAGACTTTGACCACCATCTTCAAGGCCGCCATTGTGGAGCACACTGCAGAAGATGAACCATTGGCACCCCAAATCGACGTTATCAACCGCTTCGATCTTGAACCCACACCCCCTTGGGAGTTTTATTATAGCAACCACATGTGGTATGGGGAAGGGGTTGCGCCACCAGACCTGACCAAGTTGCGTAGTTGTGGATGCGTCGGCAAGTGCGACCCCAACTCAGACAAATGTGCATGCGTTAGAAGGCAGCGGGTCTATATGCCAGATGGAGATCGGGGATTCTTCTACGATACAAAGGGTAAAGTCAAAAGCACGCAATGGCCAATCTTCGAATGTAATAAGCTTTGTGGATGTGACGAAGACTGTCAGAACAGGGTGAGTCACCTATATATGATTTGACATCGACAAGTTATGTTAATAATCTCCTAAAGGTAGTTCAAAATGGGCGTAAAGTGAGCGTCAATATTCAGAAAACAGAGAACAAAGGCTGGGGTGGGTAATATCAGGCCAAGCGTCTCTCCTGTCCTAACTTTGTACTACAGGAGTCTTTGCCGGTCCAAAGAAAATACCTATGGGGACCTTCATTGGTATCTATGCCGGAGAGTTGATTACCAACGAGGAAGGAAATATACGGGGAAAGTTAGTGGTCCGATATTTGTTTCCACAATCGGTCTTTGAATCGGGAAGAATAGGGATTACGACAAATTTGGAAGGACTTATCTCTTCGACATCGATTTCTGGCACTTGCAAAAGAAGGATACGAAGGGGAAAATCCTGAATGATGTCAAGTATACAGTTGATGCCTTCCACGCCGGCAATGTGGGTGTTTGGAGTTTGTCTTAATTCCCCGACGAGGCTAACCTTTGCATTTAGTTTACCAGGTTCTTGGTGAGCCGTCATCACGTTTAAATCCACATTCCCGACTTACCGTGTCCTAGAACCATCACTGCGAACCGAACTGTGTCTTGGTACCTGTATATATCGACGAACCAGACATCGAAAAGCCACTTCTAGTCCTCTTCTCATCAAAAGACATCAAACCCCTGGAAGAGATATGTTTTTCGTACTATGGAGATGGTGGTGACGACGTAAGTCTGCGAATCCATCGTACAAATCGAGTCGTCTGACACCCTTGTTCCAGGAGGAAGGATCTAACGATGAAGAGTTGGAAGAGCTGGCTGATAATATTGAAAACGATGCAGTGTTTCTTACGGAATGCAAATGTGGGGCGGCTTCATGTAAAGGTAAGGGAGACTTGAAAATCCGTTTTCCCATATCCTTGACCAATGTTCATTCATAGGGCGTTTGTGGAGGGCATGAGCTACATGAATACAACTCTAGGTCACGGGTAGGATGCGTCTTTATACTTCGATGGATCGCCGCAGGACGAGTTGGGGCATGGCTTTCTCAGTTTGCTGGCCACTGATACTGACACAAGGAAGTCTTGGGCACAGTAGAACATGTATACCGATAGCTTGTATAAATTACATATCATGGTATAATTCTGGAATAATCACGGCGTTATAACAATATGCATTTGTGTAGGAGTTGTACAGATGTATGAGTAGGAATAGGAACGAGAAGGTGAAACCAACTTCAACCAAACTCAATCATCATCGTCGATGATGATGACATCTCCCGCCCAGGCGGGAGGTGCGGAGGGAGCCTGCCGCGGCCGTTTGGGATTCGGGCGAGCTGATGTAGAAGTGCCATTATTTGTGGGTTCGTCGTCAGAGAGGTCTATCTCAACCCTATCAACTCCTTCGCGCTTGCGCTTAGCAGCCGTGGAGCGGGTGCGCCGACTGGTAGGGGCCTCATCGTCGGAGTCGTCGATGAGGATCGGTGCCGAGCTGACCTGCGTGGCCCGGGAACTAGGTCCAGGTGCCTGGTGCGAGGCCTCTGCCTTTCTCTTGCCTCTAGCGGCGGCTGGGGAAGAGACAATTTGGGGCTCTGAGCCCGATGGTACAACTGGAGCCTTTGGAGGACGAGCATACATCTCTGTCCATTCTCGGGCGGTCTTGTCGTGGAGTTTACGATTTCGTGTGTATTGAGTCGCAATCGCTGGAACTGGCGCGGTATAAGGCGCTGATATAAGGGATATGTATGACCAAAACTCACCCAGAGGATCCTCTAGAAAGGGGAGGGTGATAGGTAAATGGAGGGCGAAGGTCGTGTGACAGGTAGCACGTACTGGGGTTTGGATCTGTCAGCAGTGAAGACAAAGATAGCATCACTTTGAATAGAGACAATGCAGGTGACCAGTTTGCCTTGAGAATGTCAATACAGATATTTCCGTGCTCTGAGATCTGTATATGCAGTCAGTCAACGTGCACCTATGATGGCAGGGTTAACGGACGCACATTCATATGGTATATCCTATTCTCTCCGAGAAATTATGGGTTTCGACGATAAAGATTAGATTCATTAGTCCACACCTAGTATTGAAGAGTACTTTCGGTGCCGAGAACCTAAAGAAGGAACACCCAGATATTAGATTGCTAAGACGTAACGCTAGTTTCGAAGGGCTTCTACGCACGGATAATCAGCAGGAAGTTGTACTTCAAATCTGAAGACACCACCCTCGTAAACACTGCCCTCAGGTCCTGGTATGCTGCCTTTCCAAACGAACACATTTTCGTCGGCAGGTGCGAGAACAATAGCACCGAGGTCCTCCTTTTTGAGGTCGGCGACCTCGCGCTGGATGCGCTTTAGGGTAGTCTTTAGAAGGTAATTAGATCCAGAAATTCCATGCAGGGAACCAACAGGCTTACTGCTGAAGACAGTGGCGCTCGGGGAGGCATGTATCGTGGTCAAGTCGAGTTGTGGGACCGCCGTGCCGATCAATAATAGAAGGGTGAATGTTTACGTCAGCGGGTTTTCAAATCTGTTTGCACACAATGGATATCTACTAACTACAATCACCATGGGCAACATGGCCGAGTGGTCTAAGGCGCTGGAATTAGGCATTTCCTTATCCAGTCCGAAAGGGCGTGAGTTCGAACCTCACTGTTGTCAACTATTCTTTTTCACGTTTGCAGCTCTCGCTCTTACTGATCACTAGCAGGACGATGATAGTTTCTCCGGCACGATTTCTAAGACTATTGTATTTAGCTGATCTGCTCTTCCTTGGGAATGTCTTCCTGAACTCTGGGCTACCTTGAGCTTCCTCTCTCCTCCATCCATGGTAAGACTCGAACTAGTGTCGAAGATCGTGAAGTCGGGGGATGGGACACCAATATTCGCGGAAGCCTATGGAGATCAATCCAAAGCAGCCTGTCGTTTTTGTACATGGCTTTGCGTGCACAGGTACTGCATATGATAAGCTTTTCGAGATATCAGCTTTGCAGCAGAGCTTGTTTCTAGTAAGTTCTTCTCGCCTGGATCCGGAACCCAAGGTCCTCCTGACATTACACCACCTAGGTTCGGTACGATATGCGAGGCCATGGTCGAAGTGGGAAGCCAGAGACAGAAGAGGCTTACGAGTCTATACGCTATGCCGAAGACTTTGAGGCGGTGTGCGCTACCTTTAACCTAGACAAGCCTTTCTACGCTGGATGGTAGTTTAATATTTTGCTAAGCTAACTAGGCTTGACTGAGAGAGCATTCACAGGAGCTACCGAGGTATTTGGAAGCCCAACTTAATTGACAGGAGAACATCCTGATAACATTCTGCGCAGGGACTATCCCAGCAGATATCTGTGCCGCCCACAATCCGATTCCCGTGAAAGGTATAATCTGGTTTGGGGCCTTCCCATATTTTGGAGATATTCTGCCGATCGTGGCCACGTCTTACGTCTTATCGCTCCTTCCGGGCCTCTGTGATACAGAATCCTCAGCGACAGCCCTCCAGACAAGAATCGAGTTCTGCTCAAGCATAGTCGCACCCGATTACCTACCGTCTGTCCCTTTCACAGACATGGCGTCTTGGATCGGTAAAGCCTCCCATCTTCCTCCCAAGTGTGCCAAACTCTTGCTCGCTCGCAAACAAGATGCGACCAGGCATAAGGAGGAAGGAGCTAGAGGGCTGCCGTTGTGCATCATTCATGGCTCTGAGGATCCCATGATTTCCGCTGAGGCGCTGACTATGGAGATGGAGCCACACTCTAAGGATTGCGAGAAACATGTGTTGGAGGGTATCGGTCATTTCCCGTTCTGGGAGGATCCAGAGTCTGTCGCTGAACTTATACTTGGGTTTATTGAGCGTGTAAATCGTACTTGAATGGAGATGTACAGTGTATGGTCTAATCAGTTGCTTGCAACAAAGTACAAGTGCCTTTCCCTATCGTTTGTCGCTGAATTTGGTCGATTACCATGTTTTACCAGGGAAATCTTAGAGCAAAAAATTGCGTAAATTAGTATGCTTGACCCTCATCCTTGCCCTTATCTTTCTGAAACGAGGAAAAGAAGGAAATCTTCCTTGTAGGATTCTATACGAGTAGATGGAATGCATTGAAAACACTTGTTAACGTTCTTCGCGTATGAAGATGGTTGAACTCATACAAGCTTCAAGTACAAGTCAATTGCAAATGCGTGACCAACGTGACTCGACGTATACGTGACAGTCGCGCTTTGCACTTTGCCTCTGAGCCGGCAATCCTCACTGCACTCTTTTATGCAAGCGTAGCAGACACAGTTCTTGCTTAATAACACCCTTGATACACGGTCATGTCTACGGCAAAAGGACGAACAACTCATGCCCAAGCTATCTTAGGCTCGGAGCTTCATGCCCGCTTACCGGACACGAAGGTCCTACTGGTCGGCGCTGGTGGCATTGGTTGCGAACTTTGTGAGAAAGATGTCTTTTCTAAATGGTATAGGCAACTCAAACTTGCTTTGAACAGTGAAGAACATCGTACTTGTGGGATTTGGTCAAATTACCCTGCTAGACCTCGACACTATCGACTTGTCTAATTTGAATCGACAATTTTTGTTCAGAAAGAAGGATGTCAAACAGAGCAAAGCTTTGGTACGTCTAGAAGTCTCTTTCTTGCAATTTCAGAGGGTTAAACGTGGCTTTAAACAGATAGCCGCACAAACAGCGGGCCCGTTCAACCCAAATGTCAAGCTGACCCCGATCCATGGAAATATTAAGGAGCCTCAGTACGACATTGAGTGGTTCCAGCAATTCGACCTCATTCTCAACGCACTAGACAACCTTGGTAAGCTGTCGCGACGGTTGTGAGGGTGTGCACACCCTGATGCCTCTGACAGACGCCCGAAGGCACGTAAACAAGATGTGCATGGCCGCCAATGTGCCTCTCGTAGAGTCTGGGACCGCTGGTTACCTTGGCCAAGTCCAGCCCATAATCAAGGTAGGGAACTTTCTATTTACTGTGCCAGAGGATCATCGGAACTGAACGCTCCGCTGCCAGGATCGGACCGAGTGCTTCGACTGCATTCCCAAGCCAACACCCAAGTCTTTCCCGGTCTGCACTATCCGCTCTACGCCGAGTCAGCCGATCCACTGTATAGTGTGGGCTAAGAGCTATCTCATGGGCCAACTATTTGGGGAGGATGAAGATGCCGGTGCAGAGCTTGACGAGGC
Organism: Clitopilus passeckerianus; assembly: GCA_944990035.1. NCBI lineage: Eukaryota > Fungi > Basidiomycota > Agaricomycetes > Agaricales > Entolomataceae > Clitopilus > Clitopilus passeckerianus. The sequence continues at coordinate 881,091 of CALYLX010000098.1, forward strand.
TGAGAAACAGGGCGAAAATTGTGCGCGTACTTCCTTCCAAGTTCGGGCTACAATAATGACTGATTCCCCTTCGCAGCTCAGGAGATTGCCACTCTCAGGAAAGAAGCTCAAACATTCAAGAACGTGCGGTCTGCTCTTAGATCCGCTTCGCCCGAACTCAACCAGGATGCAGCCAAGATGGCGTTCCAGAAGGTATGAGCAGCATGTTTCTTGTTCCTGAACCTGTTTGTCTAACCTATTCATGTCAAGGTTTTCAATACCGACATCAAGAACCTACTTTCCATGTCAGGCATGTGGCGGACAAGATCACCACCGACTGCTCTCGATTTCGATGCTATCATGGATGGCACCTTCCATGCCCAACCGAATGGTACTGCGAACTCTTTGAACGGCCACGCTGTCAATGGATCGACCCACTCAAACAAACATCCTCCTGCCGCTAACGGTGTAGGTAGCGGCACGGGACTTCGTGATCAGAAAGCCCTTTCCCTTCGGGATAACCTCATGCTCTTCGTGGACAGGTGACTTCCAATCGATATATCTCGTAATGCCCCGAGCTGACTTTTGGATTCGACAGTGCAAACCGACTAGCTGCACGCCTGCAAAGCGGCAATGAATCGACCATAAGCTTCGACAAGGACGACGACGACACACTTGACTTCGTTACGGCGACGTCCAACTTGCGCTCGTTCGCTTACAGTATTACTCCCAAGACCCGTTGGGAGATTAAAGGTATGGATCCGCCAGGTGAAATGTATAGAGAAGTTCTGACAGTTGGGATAGAAATGGCGGGAAACATTATTCCTGCGATTGCAACAACCAATGCCATCATCGCGGGACTCATTGTACTCCAAGCCCTGCAACTTCTTCGTAAATCCTATGAGACTCTACGCAACGTGCATATCCAGACCAAACCAGCTGTTCCCCTCAGCTCAATCAGGTTATCTGAACCAAATCCTCGATGCGGCGTCTGCAGAGACACCTACGCCTCTGTGCTTTGTGACCCATCCAGGGCACTGTTGGGAGACTTGGTCAAGGGTATCATGGGCGACGACGAACGCGAAGTTAGCGTCTACGAAGACAAGCGTATCTTGAGCGATCCCGATTGGGACGACAACAATGAACGGACTCTCGAAAGCCTCAACGTTACTCGAGGCATGTTCCTGAACATCGTCGACGAAGAAGGGGAATGGGGAACGATATCCGTTGGCATCGGTCTTTTGCCGTAAGTCCTCTCGGCGGTGTTGCTTGCAAGCTAGTGCTAATGTGGCTCCTCAGGCCAAACCACCCCATTGACGGCCCTCCCTTCATTCTGCCATCACCTCTCCCCAAGCCCCAACGAAAACCTAAGGAAGCTTCGAAACCAGATGTTCTGGAAACACCGCCGCGTCGGTCACTCAAACGACCGCTAGAAGACGATGGGATTATAGACCTTGCGCCTACTCCAAAGAAGCCGCGAACTGCAGCATCAGCACCGATCGTGGAGTCCCCAAGCAAGAAACAGCGTTTAGAGGGAGATGGTGTCATTGTGCTAGACGGTGCCGATGACAACCTTGTGGATGATATTATTCTGATTGACTAAGCTTGACTACCGGTGGAGACTATTTTACTGAAATCTATGTTCGACTAATTGTATGACGCTCATCCGATTATCATAATTATTACTGCTACTTGGGCTATGGAGCCATTGACTTCTCCGCTGTCATCTTTTTCATTCACTTGTAAATGCAATCATGTTGTCAATGTCAAAGGAGTTCTACAAATTTATGACATGTGCAATGTCAATATCTACAAAATGTTGATACAGTACACTTCTGGATTACAAATGATAGTGCAGGGAATTTGAACGTATAATAATGCTAAGGTAGGTAAAGAGTGTATTATGAAGAGGGCGCTGCAAAAGACATACATAAGAAGACAGCAGACACTGGCAGGCCGACAAAGTGGGATTGGTGTGGCTGGTGAGGTCCACTCGCTGTGGTGTGAAGAATCCGATTCCGAGGCGGTATCAGAAGACTCAGTCACCTCTGAGTCCTCAAAACTCTCAGACACGGCAGTCTTGCTCCTGCTAGCAGGTGGCCCCGTCGAAGTGCGTGTCATCATCGGAGTGGGCGGCATAGGCCCAGTGGGCTTCCTTTTCCTTGACTGGTCATGAGACCCTGACGCTTGACCACCAGCTTCAGACGGGCCTGAAACTTCTGGTGAACTCTCACTGCTGGAGAGGGGAGTAAGCGACGCTGGGACTGGACGGTTGTGGAAGATGGTGAACATTGCACTGGCAACTGAAGCCGTTGGATTAGTAGGTGAGGACACCAAATTTACCTTGAAACATACCGGTGTAAGCGGCGGTGTTTCTGATCACACACTCCTGAAATGCGGCAAGTGCACTCTGCCCAAGATGTCCCGCTCAGCCATAGTCCCCGTAATATATATGGGCGTAGTCGTTGACTTGTTGGAAGAAAGCTCTGAGGCCAGCATTGAGGAGCGCGCGGAGGTGTGGAGTTATTGGGTCGCTCTCCCTTTCTTGCGCGGTGTCAGTCGTCAGTGTGACCCCAATGATGCCAAGGCCAGTTGCCTACAGATTTTTACTGCAAGATGAGAGTATAGCAACGTTGAGTCCGGCTCATGGCCACTTACCTGTTGGGATTCATCTTCTTTGACTTGGGGGGACTCAGTAGTTGCGCCTGAGTCGTCGAGTTCAATGCCGGTGGTTGCCAAGTTGCGAGCAGTGCTTGATGATGCGACAAGTGTCGTGTCTTGCGTTTCGTTGTCGATAAAGGGGGGAGGGGACGAGAAGGTGGTCTGGGCCCGTTCGCTACCTTCATTGAAGAGTGGACTCGAGAGCATCATTACCGCCTCCAGGTCCTTGACCGTGCTACTACTCTCAATAGCCTGCGACGTGGCGTGCAGTGGAGAGTGGACCTTTGTTGGTGTGGTCTCAGAATTCTGCGGCGTTGGCTGAGGCAATGTGGGGTGGGTGCTGGTGCTGGAAGTGAGAGACAATGGGACTTGGGTGCTGAGCTGCAGATCCCTTAATGCGTTGGCGACCCCAATGGCCTCATGTTTGAGGCCTCCTTGGCCACTAAGAAAAAGTTTAGAAGCATATAGTCAGCCAAAAGGATTGATATGACATCGGGGAAAAAGCTCACACATAGCAGTTGTGTAGAACCTGATCCCAGTGAGGGTAATTGGTATATATGTATCGCGAAACCAGGATTCAAGCGCTTCAGGGTTGTCAAGAAGCTCCTCGATGAGGGTGTGGCATAAGTAGGAGAGTCGAGACTCAGACTCGGACGTCATATCCTCAGAGTCTCCGTCTTCGCAAATGTACTTCATTTCTCCGAGGAGAGCGGCAGACGTAGTAATTGACGTTGCGATATCCAGTAAATCCTTTGCATATATCTGAATAAGCCAATTGAAGAATACATCAGTGAGAAGATAGAACATACCGCGAAGAGTTGATGGGGGGTCTCAGACCATTCTACCAACTTGTGGAGAAACTTCCCAACCACGGCCCTGAGGTCCGCCAAACCAATTCGTGATTTGTTCCTGTATTCCTCCATAGTTGTAGAGCGAGATGATCGGGTCTTCTTGAAAGGCATGGAGGGGCACTTGTATCGGTTAGACTTGACGAATTGTAGGATCCGTTCTTGGGTAGCAGTCATGAGCTCTTCGCGGCTGGTGCATTTGTACCAGAAGTTGATATTGCCCAATTCGAGCAAAGTATGAGGGGGCCTTGGAGGTGCCGCCTCTTGAACTGCAGGGGCAAAATCAAAGGATACATTGATGAGCTTCCGGAGCTGTTGAGTAAGCGCCTAGGGCGACGCCAGGGTGACTGCTAGTGGCAGATTCTGGGTGCCTTTCGCTCAGATCGGTTGTCGATTCATCGCCGGCACTGTACATACAAGGTTAGAACGAGGTCAGTTGCTAGCGCTGGAGTAAAAAGAAAAAAATACGTGCCATATACTGGTGTGAATCAGGGCCAGAAGCTCCTTTAGTTCTTGTCGGCAGTCGTAGATCTGGGCAGCAGTTTTTCCTTCGCATTCCACGAGTTGGTGAATCCCGTGAAGTAAGTCCCTCCAGGAGGTTTTGAATGGCCGGGACTCTGGCGGGCCTTGCCAGAGACTTGGAGGTTCAGAGGCGATGACCCTTAGGAGCAAGCGCTGGCAGCCAGGCTCCAAGACTTTACTGGGTTCAACCTACGTTACATGAGACGCTTTAGCAAGAGATTATGGCGGGAAACGGTTGAACCTCACCGTGCATACCCCGGGGTCTTTGTGAGGACAGTGATCTTCGGCATAGTGCATGTACGCCGCGACCAATTCTTCGGCAGCCAACAATGCCGCCACCGCAGATGATGATTGGAGGGGTTGCCACTCGTCGCCTTGGGCAAAAATTGGGTCTGGAGTAAGTTGAAATTGCCTTTGGGGCCTTGTAGGGATATTGGAACCTTAGGTGAGAAGCTGGGCTCGTCGAAAGTCATTTTGGTGTCGGTGTGCTCCATAGACAAGAGATCGGGCGAAAGAAAAGTCTCCAGAACAAGGTGGATTGAAACAAAGCAGAAATTATAAAGGCGGGAGTGGGTTGGTATCGTGGGGGCAGAAAGGAATGGGGCGGGGTGCCAGACAGAAGCCCATACACGTCAAAATTAGATCAATTTCTTGAAAAGTGTCCTTCTGGCACGTTCGGTTTCCGCTCCTGTGAAGATGCCACATTGGAACTTTGAAACGGATATATGGTTTGTAATTACGCAAGGCTTCTTCAGGATTAGAATATCGAGTTGCGCAAGGGCGACTTGTTCCGAGTCGAAGGCCTTTGGTTCTTGTCAAGGTTGTCCGAGTCCACGTTATCCCAATCAAAGCAGATAAAGTGCGGGGATAGCTCCAGGACTGAACGACCAGTCATAAAGTCGTAGATCCTACACCACTCTTAACTTCTCGAGCTCCATCCCACACGGGACCACCCACATGACTGCAACGGACAAATAACGCGCCACCACGCCACTGAACGAATGAAACGGCACCCTATGCCTCCAAAGCAAGTTGGGGAGATACTTTTTTGCACCTTTCGAGCGGGCGTAGACTCGGAACTAGCTCGAATTAAGGTTGGGCCTGGTGAACGCGGTCGACTTGGTTTCCGGCCGGAATGCGGATTCCGTGGGTTTGGCCAAATCATAAACTCTGTGGGCTAATTCGGAGAAATTCGATGTACAAGCACCCGTCCCGTCACTCTTAGTAGGACAAGGCTTAAAGCAGCTTGTCGTCCAAGTTGATCTGCTTCGTGAACGCCCAGGATAATGACTACCTGACTCGCTGGTGTCTTCGGTGCATATAGCGATCGAATGTGCATAGGCTTAGGAGTATTTAGATACGACAGATCTGATCCCCGAACAGAGTGGGTCTCTTCATCAGGACCCCTCCGGTAGGACAAGACGGTATTGGCGATCCTGGAGATCCCCTTCTGTGCTTTTCTTTTCCTTTGGTGACGCCTGTGTAAGTCTCTCAACCGCTATGCCTCTGTCCGAAGCCTCTCGAGCTACGGAGAAATCCGCAAAATGACTTCATCAAGTTCTGAGGTCGTAGCATTAACAAGGTTGCGGATTCGTTGGCTTGGCTCTATAGCTAGCGTGCATGATAGTCGCAGAGGGATATGTTCAACAAGTATAGAGGAAGTTTTAATCCCTAGCGTGTACCTGAGATCTCTAAGATCGAGCAGAAATATTCGCTGTTGCTACAGGCATCCGACCGAGTAAAAGCTGCTACGTAGCAGGAGGTTTCTATACAGTCGGCGAACCCCTATCATCCGCTCTAGCCTTCGGTATATACGTGAGTTGGTGACGCTCCAACAAGTTTGCTAGCGTTAGAGCTCAAAACATTGACTGAGTTGGGCGAAGGTCCAGCCTGAAGCTCGAGGAATAGGCACCCGATTGACCCCACGAAGACTCCCTCCGCGTACATGTGTCCAGTCTGAGACCTACCGTTCGGTCGCTTTTGAAGGTTGACTCGATGCTGCCAGAGCTCAGGTGAGCATGAGTCATGCAAGCTCATTGGGATTGGAGGTTGTCGTCAAGCAGCAAGAATACTTTCGGCGAGAGTCTCACGCAGCAGAAAGTTAGGAAATGTTCCGTGACGGTCAGTTCCGTGAACTCAACCAAACGGGGAACGGTAAGCGCCACCAAGAGTGAACAATATTTTTTTCAGAGAACGCCCTCAACACTCCCAGGCAGGCAAGGCTCGAGGCAGCTTGTTAGCTCAAGTTGATGTACTTCTTAAACGTCCAGGATAACGATTACCTAATGCTCGGCTGGTGAGGTTCGGTGCATATAACGATCGAAATTTCTACGGCCTTCTGTAGGGAGAGTAGGATGAAAGTGGGTCCCTTCATCAGGTTCCCAGCTGGGCGATGTCTTTTTATCCCGGCCAGCAACTTTTGGCCATTCAGACGTTCGCGTTATCTAAGTGCCTTCTTTCACGACCTCAGGCCTATCTGGCATCCTGACAAGTATACATCGGCCGCCTAACCATCGCCAGTGGATATTACGTCTGTCATCGGTTGACTGATCCTTCGAGTATATATGGATCCTTTGGGCTAAAGACCTGTCATCGTAATTCGTGTATGTATTAGATGAGTTGAAGACGTCCCTATGCCAGTCCGGCATTGCCCATCACTCTGGCGGATTCCGTGAGCTGGAAGGCAATTCAAAAAGTGAGGAAGCCCACGGATCCAAAAATAACCTCGTCGCTCTAAGTAGGGCAGGGCTGGAAGCAGCTTGTTAACTCAAGTTGGTGAGCTTCTTGGACGCCCAGGATAATGATTAGCTTACTCGCTAGTGCTCTACTGTGCAGATAGTGATCGGACGGGCTTGGGCCTCAGGAGTAGCTAAGAATGACAGATCTGATTCCTGAACAGAGTGGGTCACCCGGTCTTCTCATCAGGACCCTTAGAAGGACGAGGTGTATTTTTTCTGCCTCAGAACCTTTAAACGGCCCCCACTGGCCCACGAGCTACCCGAACGATGCCCACACCCTTTCCGCACAAGTACGCCGGGTGACTCTGTAGTAATCTCACGCCAATCCTTGATATCATCGTATATGAGTTGTTTCGAGATACAATGTAGCCGCAAGCGAGAGACAGACAAGTTATTGGTTCAGGGTGTTCAATGAGAACTTGACTGTCAGATTGAAGGAGCCTGGCAAATGTTGAGGGAAGAACGTCGAGAGTTCAAAGTGGCTGTGCTGCTCAAACTGTAACCTTTCACAAACCCTCACCATAAGGCGTATAAGGGCAGCATGTTTGAACCTGTTCGCGGGGGTACTCGAGGTGGTCAGGCAGAATTCAAATGGACGGATGTCTCTGCAGACAAAGATAGGGAAGTCAGTACATACTTCGTCACGTTTGGTATCTCCTCTCACAGGCTCATACCCGCGTAGCATTATCTAGGTCATTCCATTAATGCACCGACTGGAAGATGGCAGAAAAACAAAGATGTTCATTGGTATAACCGGGACAAGAAAGATGACGAGGATGAACGGAATGAGGAAATAAGGAAAGTGAAAGAATTGGAGGCAGAAGCCTTGTCTGCGGCTCTGTACGTTGTTCAACCCTCATATTACACGACATTCGTCTCATCTTACTTCTAGGGGCTTTGAACCTAAGAAACCCTCCGAGGGTGTACTAAAAGTCGAAGGCGGATCCCCGTCGACGACGAAGGATAGTGCAACGCGAGCTGCAGAGAAGGAGGAGAAACGGAAACGGAAGGAAGCTCGTAAGGAGGAGAAGCGCGCCCGGAAAGAGGCTCGTCGGACCGAATATGGGAAGAGACATGGGTCAGAGGATGATGGAAGGCGAGAGAGGTTCCGTGAGAACGGCAGGGCTAGGGACTCTCGCTCAAGGTCGCCAAGAAGACGAAGATCCACCTCTCCATATCCAAGGAGAGGACATGACGACTATCACTCAAGGCGGCGCTCTCGGAGTCCGCGACGGCCAGGACGAGATGAGCCTGGTCGAGCACATGATTATGATGCCGCTGTAATGGAAAGGGAACGAGAGAGGGATAGGATGTCAATGCTACAAGAGACCGAGAGGCCCCGTTAAGATATTCATGAGCCGTATAAACTTGGTTTCTAGCATGCCAATATAACTCTCTTCTACATTTTGATGTGCTCTATTTCAGACGTAGAAACTGAGATTAGGTGTCCAGCAAGGTATGTACATTCGTATAGAGGTGTTTGCACCCAACAAATCACATAGACGGCATTATAGGCGCACTGCCTTTCTCCAGCGCCGTCCGCAGACTGTATTCGAGGTGTGAGTACCGGGGCTAATTTTGTACTCAATAACACGTACCTGTAGTCGTCACCGTTTTGTGTGATGTACCTCACCCAAGGCAGAGCTTGGTATCCACTCTTCTCCACGATTTTGAGGTACCGAACTTGGATACCGGAGACAGTGAAGTATGGGATTTCAAAGCGAACTGTGATGGGTGCTCGTTTGTCCATCTCGGTTTCTACGGGATGAGAATGAGCAAGAGGTGTGGGGGAGGAATACAAGAGGCATACCTGATCTGACGCTAGGAAGACCAAAGTGGGCTCTCATGAGGAACTCGCGGCTTCCTCCAAGCTGTTTTATCTTCCAGACAAAGGCAGCCTTGTCAGGCGCATATTGAACGGTTCCTGTAGATGCCTGAAACACCAAGGTTAGAGGGCATACACCACACCAGGGATCGACAGCTTTACCCTGAACTTTGGACTATCCGCGTCGTCGGGCACTGGTACGTAGATTTCGACGTTGTTGGCGGTACTTCTCCTTTTGAACTGAGCCTTCACCTTGACGACATATTCCACCCTACTCCCTTTGTGGCTTTCAACAGCAGCTTCGACCCAGATCAAAGGCTTCACAGGTGTCGAGAGGCGGTAGGACATGAGTTCGAACTCCCCATCGGGTGGAATGAAGGAGATGGTCCGGTCGTTCTCGAATCTACTGAGACGAACACACTGGTGGAATTTGACATCTTCCATCTCGATGGCCTTTCCTCGAGCAGCTGGGTGTTTAGATGTGAGAAATCGATTCAGGGAAGGAAGGACAGGAGCACGTACTTCGACCGGTTGTCTCGAACATGACTTTGTCATTCAGACCTAGTCGGAGTTCAGGCATTCCAGAGAGATAACACTTCATCTTGACCGCGCCCAAGATCTCCGAGCGTACGACGTTTCCATTTGAGTTGACCTGGACGGGGTGGATGTCAAGCTTGCACCTCCAGCATGATCACGATCGCGGACGTACTAGCATATTGACACTCTCTATAACGTCCAGGAAGACCTCGTTCTTGCGATATCTGATGCCCTCCGTTCTCCACGAGACGGCGTTCGTGACAGCCATAGGTGGTCGCACTTGGATTTCAAGTTTGTGTGATTCCTGCGTGATGTACCTAGGTAGCTTCAGTAAGATTCCGTTTTATCTGAAGAACTGGAAGCGTACTCCTGCAGGATTTTACTCTCTGTTGTCTGGGGGAATCCGAAGTCCATCATCTCGTCCATAAGCTCATAGATAATCACAAAGTTGTCGCGTATGCTTTCCTCCTCGAGTTCTTTGAAGTATTCTATGAGCACCTGGGTCAGACGATGCAGGAATATGATGACTTCGGCCGCGTTAGTGTTGCGTTTTGACAATGCGAGAACTGCAGAACGCGTCAGTGCAATGATTCATGCCAATGATAGAGGGCAGCCGGGAAATAGGGATTGGTCAGAATGGGTAGGAGTACGGGGAAAGATTGGCTTACGATACAAGTTCGAATGCCTTATATGCATGTAATTTATGCCCTGACTGGAGAAACAAGGCGTAACTTGCTGTCCTTCTTCCTCGATATCGAGTACTAATGGTAGGAATCGTTCAATGCATGACGGTGGAACATCGTCTCGGTAAGAGCGCTGGATGAGTGGTTTGCCTTTGAGGTCGAGAATGGCTATGAGACTGGCCATGGTGTACGCTCACTGCGGAGGAAGAGATAGATGTCGACGTGAACGGGTTGATCGCGGTCGCTCGCTGAGGTGATAATCCAAAATGGAAACCCAAGCGCGACCACCTGATCCAGAGCAGGGCGTAAAGCGCCGAATTGGTTGCAGTAAGTCCCTCAAAACGATGTTTAAAAGCTATATAAATTGGCTAAAGAAGGTAGAGAAGGCGGAGGGAAGGGTAAAAAGTGTGGTTCGGCCCAGGCTCGAACTGAGGACCTCCTGTGCACATCGAATGTGAGACAGACGTGATAACCAACTACACCACCGAACCGCGTTGCTCAAACTCATGCCGTGCCGCCAGGGAGCGACGCACTTAATGGACTTGTAGCCTCCTCCAATTAACTCGTCTAACATTTCATTAGGTGGCCGTTATCATTAAGTATAAAGGAGATCGACATAGCGACCACAAAGTATATATGACACCGTTCACATCTCTTCCCCCTGTGCGCCACAAGGTTCCCCTTTCTCTCCTGGTCCAGGTTATCATATACGAACCAGTAGACCCATGTAAAGAATCTGGGAGACGGCTACCATGAACAGAAATGCGATACGTCGGCGACGAGCAGAGTGGTTCGTATTGGCAGTCGTCGCGGAGGGAGTGGCATGAGTATCAGGTAAGATGACTGAACGGAGTGACCGGAGCTGATAGCAAAGAAGAATTTAGTGAATATGAGAGCACTTCAATGGCGAGGTACATACTAAGAAGAATGCGTTAGCAAAGAAGGCATAGAGGAACGCGACTGTCTGGAGGAACGGTTGTAACCTCATCAAGGTGGCGGCCAACGCGAAAATCACTCTAACCAGGCGAAGTCAGTATTAGTGACAGCTCGAAGTCCATTGAAGAAAGATGAACGAACCCAACGAATTTATAACCTCCGTATGATACGATGTCTGCAACTTGACTGGAGCTCTGGACGTTGAGAATATAACACCCCAGTTTAACGAATGCAAAGTCCAGTAGAAGAACCACTATTGCACGAGACGCAGAGTCACCGAGAACCTTCTCCGTTTATCAGAAAAAACCGAATGGATTGAACACGACAACTCAGTGCGTACCCTGGTGTGGAATTTGTTCTGGAAACCAGCATGCCAGGCGCAGAGAAGAATATACGTGACGATAGCCATGACAGGAATGTAGAGATCGGGGCTGTTGAGGTCATCCCTTGGACTCTGCCACTCCGCAACCTGTCCTTGTTCTGCTCTCTTGACTTTACGAGCCCAAGGTTTATGCAGCCAAGGGAACAAGACCAACTTGATTTTGTTAATGACGTAGGTATTGGACACGTCGAAGTGATGCTTGAGCGTCGTGGAAGGGAACATAGTTCCAAAGTTGCGCTGTACATAGTCTTGACCAGCGGCAACTGCACTCTGGCCCAACTGCATACCGAATTGTGCGGTTGCATCGTTCATACCCCATACAGCGAAATCTGGCATGGGAGGCTGATGCGGGTGTTGTTGTTGCTGCTGCTGCTGGGACTGTTGGTGAGGCTGCCCATAGCCTGGTTGAGAGTGTTGGAACGGAGAGGTATACGCAGGAACCTGATGAGGTTGTTGCTGGTACGAGTTTTGAGGAATTGGCGGAGTGGGGCTGGATGTGTAACGCTGGTATCCCTGAGGTGAGTTGGGGGTTGGAGGCGGCTCTGGTATATATGTCGGGTGCGTTGGTACTGGATGGCGCAGAGGCGGCGGGGAATGGGATTGCATGACGAGAGAACGGTGAGCGGACTAGGGCGCTGCGAGTGAGAGGACGTGTCAAGTGGCGTTCTATTTCGCGTGTCACCGAGTCGAAGACGTATAGCGAACAGGAATGCTTGGCTGGCGACAGATGTACAGGGTCGATGGCGTAGTTGGTTATCGCATCTGTCTAACACACAGAAGGTCCTCAGTTCGAGCCTGGGTCGACTCAGTTTTTTTTGCACCCTTATTACATGCGCCATCAATTACCTTTTTCGCGCTAGTGACAATCAAGTGCAAACAGCCTTCGTGTCACCACCTTAAAATTCAGAAAAAGTCGCGTCAATACGGTTCTAACAGTTACCAAGTCCTCATGTCCTCCACTACTGTACGGTCGTCGAGCTCTCCAGCTATCAAAAACGCGCCCGTCATCGGCCTTGCTGAGGGCAATGGTGCATTCAACAATGCCCATCTCGCTGTTGCTGTCCTCGCCGTTCCCTACATTCTGAAGCGAATGCTCCCTGTCGTTTCACGTGGCGGACTGAAGACTTATCTCTTCCTACTGGTGCTTACCGGTGTACCCACTACTGTTGGGTACTGGACTCTCATTTCTCACTACGGTGGTAGGAGAAACGAGAAGGTGGTCTTGCCCGGAAAGGACATCGAGACCTACATCACTATTAAGGACCCCGAACTCAAGGCCAAGTACCATGGCAGGGAGAAGATTCCCATGCAGGTCTTCCCCGACGCCTACTTTGAGGGCAAGATTGAGTTCAACGGTATGTATTCACCAATTCAGAGCCATGTCCTCTTGCTCACAAATTGTCATGAAGGTGATGTCCTTGACATTATGGAGCAACGTCACGACTGGGCTGCCATGACCTTCACTATGGAGCTCTTCAAATATGTCTTCACCGTCCTCATTCCCGACGTCATCTCCCACTCTCGCGACCAGGACCAGGACCAAGTTCGTGACCACTATGACCGTACGTGACGTTTCCACCTTTTCTAGTTCATATTGTTGACTAGTCTCTACAGGAGGTGATGATTTCTACGGGTGGTTCCTTGGCCCACGCATGATCTACACCTCTGGTGTCGTCACCGACAACACTGTCGAACAGTCCCTTGAGACCCTCCAGGACAACAAGCTCTCCATTGTCTGCGAGAAGTTGGATCTAAAGCCCGAAGACAAGCTGCTCGACATTGGCTGTGGTTGGGGAACTCTCGTTGCCTTTGCCGCCAAGAACTACGGATGCGACGCGACCGGTGTCACTCTCGCCAAGAACCAAACCAAGTTCGGCAATGACAGGATTGCGAAGAACGGCGTAAGTACCTTGGGAATTAGGCTCATCTCGAACGCTTTTAACCCACCGCCTCGTTCTAGGTTAACCCAGACAAGGCACGCATTCTCTGCTCCGACTACCGTGACATTCCAAACTCCAAGGGCGCATTCACTAAGATTGTCAGCTTGGAAATGGCTGAGGTGAATCCGATTTCAACTGCTTGGTCTTGAAACCTGCTCACCATAGTTTTAGCATGTCGGTATCCGTCGCTACTCTCAATTCCTCAGCCAGGTCTACGACCTCCTCGATGATGATGGTATCTTCGTCTTCCAGGTTGCTGGTATTCGCCCGTCTTGGCAATTTGAGGACCTCATTTGGGGATTGTTCATGAACAAGTACGTCTTCCCTGGTGCCGATGCTAGCTGCTCGCTCGGTTGGGTCGTCAACAAGGTTTGTCGTCTCACCTGTCCTATTGTTACCGATGCTCATAGTTCTTTTTAGTTGGAAGGTGCTGGCTTCGAAGTTCGGAACATTGACGTTCTCGGTGTTCATTACTCTGCCACTATCTATCACTGGTACAAAAACTGGGTCTCCAACAAGGACAAGATCATAGTTGCATATGGCGAGAGGTGGTACAGGGTCTGGGTCTTCTTCTTGGCTTACAGCACCATCATCTCGAGACAAGGCAGCGCTTCCGTCTTCCAGTTTACCCTCCACAAGAACTTGAACGCCTACCACCGTATCAACGCTGTTCCCAAGCACAGGAGCATTCACGTTAACCCGGAGAACCCCGTAATGTAAGCTTTGACTTCGTTTATCGTGTTTGACTTTATTCTGACTGAGCCCATTCAGTTCCATCGAGTAAACGCCGATTAGTCGTTTAGGTGCCATAGAGAGTCTTGTTAAACCACGGACAAAAATTAGCGTATACTCACTAATATATACCCAGTTACTGATGTCCATAGTACATATTGAATGATGGAACGGATAATTTCGCTGAATTTAATATGACGTTGTCAATAAACTAGACAAGGGGGAGACGAACTTAGGCTTCCAATTCTTGAAAATGATTCCCCGGCTCTCGGTGTATCTGTATGGCGAGCTCTTCCGTTCTTCATGACGAATTCGGACCAACGCACGTTCCACTGCATCCACCATGATGGTCGTGTGCTCTTTCAAACTTCGGTCTACCGCTCGCTGATATTGTACCAAAAATTTTGCGTTGAGGTCTTCTTCTCTTCTCTCATCAAAGTTATGGCAGATCATGGAAGTCCTTCGGAACTTTTCGAGATAAAGGCAGTATCATGCAGTCCAGCTTCTTGATAAGAATCGCTTCAATGAGGTGATCCTCACACTCTCCACCTCCAGCGAAAAGAAACTGTTTAAGCTCTGCCTTAAGCAACATCCTTGCACATAATAGGCATATGACGAGATAGCTAAGGGCTGAGCTCCCTTGATCGTCTTCTGTTAGTCGTGGCGGAACAAGAGAACGAGGTACATGAGGGACCAAACCTCCTCTGAAAAACGGTCATTATGACGTTGCTGGCCTCTCGTAACCCGCAAACGTGCGTCTTGAATAGCATGGTGCGAGAAGCATGGGTAATATGCGAGGAAAGCCTGCCTGGCCTGAACCGCATAAGAAGCTCAAAAGATAGATGGGATCCTTGGGTAGCCTATCCCTAGGTCGGAAAGATGGCCCTCAAGCTCCTTCTGTGTTCATGTATCCTTGCTGGCACTCATGCTACACAACTGTTTGATAGAAACCTGGCTTACGGCTCACCCTTTGCAAAAGACATCAAAGTAAGGGCGACAATCATTTTTACCTCTTCGTGCCCATCCTGACTGTGATCCACACAGCTTGCGCATGATACAGATAGCCTTCAGCGTCGAGGTTTTGAATCTACACTTGCCCGCAGACAGGTTACGGATGCAACTAAATACAAGGATGAATCATATCCAGGATTTTACACATCTCACACGGGCAATGTATGAACTTTCTCCTACCTCTGACGCCTGTAAAACACTGTGCTGATGTATATTCGTCGGTAGGCACCCTTTGTCTGGACTGGAGGGTTGAACTTCACTCACTCGGTTGCAAGTGTAAGCAAATATATGCCGCTTTTATGGGAGCTTCTTTTTCTGACTCATGCATAGGGTGATCCCTTTGATACCTCGATCATCCTCTGGACTCGCGCTGTCGCGGTCTCTCCTTCAGGCTCATCATCCCTACCTGATCAAAGTGTACCAGTCTGTGTTTTTTATAAGGTTTCGACTGCACAGGATTTGTCCGGACAACCTACGGACTCTGGAGAAGCTTTCACGAGCTACGATGTCGACTTTACGGTCAAAGTCGAAGCGAAGAACCTCGAGCCCGATACCGCCTATTTCTATCAGTTCTCAGACTGCACAAACCCCGACAGCGTTAGCCCAATTGGCAGAACTAGGACCATAGCTAGTCCTGATAGTAAGTGCTCTGTTCATTACAAGGGTAAAAAGAAACTCATTCGTTCATATCAGCGCCTGCTACAAGTGTCAACGGCGGCAAACTCTTGACTTTGGCCGTTTTCTCCTGCTCCCAGTTCCAAGCAGGCTGGTTCAATGCGTACGGTTATGCAGTGAACAAAACTCAGGCCGATATTTTCGTTCACCTGGGTGACTACGTGGGTTTTCCACCCATCCCCTCCATAAAAGCCACTCAAATTCTTTCAGATATATGAATCGCTGGGTAACGGTGCCAAAATCGGCCGCAAAGTCCTTGGTCGTGAACTTGCCACTATTGCAGACTACAGGCTTAGGCTAAACCAATATAGGACTGATGCGAGCCTCGCCCTGGCTCATCAGCACGCTCCCTGGATTACGGTGTGGGTAAGTATGTAGAATTCCCTATAACATCCAGCAATCTGACTTCACTATAGGATGATCATGAAGTTGCGGACAACGCCTGGAAAGCTGGAACTGCCGATTCAAACGACACCGCTATCGGCTGCTCATTCTCTCCTTCCGGGACATGTTTCACGGATCGAAAGCTCGCTGCTGTTAGGGCTTACCATGAATGGATGCCGATTCGGGTGGTAGATCCGGATGACCAGCTTCGCATCTGGAGAAACTTCCCGATAGGAAAGCTCATAGATTTAACAATGCTAGATACACGTCAGTACGACAGAGACCTGACCGATGTGAGTTACGTTCTGTTTTCGGTACCAACAAGACACTAATGTCTTTTAGGTCTATTACAACAAAGGTATGCCGCCGCAAATGTTTGTTGACATTCAAACCATCTGAAAGTCGATCAAACTCTACAGAATGTGAGATTAGATCTGTATACTGGCTGCTTCCTGTTGCTGAAAGATTTATAGTTGTCGCCTCTGTCGCTGACTTTGACGGACGTTCCCTCATGGGGCCAAAGCAGGAGCAATGTAAGCAGCCTTCATGTTTCGGCGGATCGCAAACTCATCTTGGAGTAAAGGGCTCTTTGAAACGCTCTCTGCTTCCCAGAGCCGCGAGGCCGTATGGCGTATCATTGGGCAGCAAATTGTTTTCAGTAATCTAAATCAGAGCAGTGGATCATGTAGGCCCTTTCAGTTCCACCTAGGCTATCTTGATGCTGAGAGACGGAAATCACACAGACAACCTTGTAAGCCGCGGATTCAGTGGGTTTCGCTGTTTGAAATATAACCGTGTCTTCAAGGATGCTTGGTCAGGTTATCGAGCCAACCGTGGACGGGTCCTCGACCATATCGGCGAGAACAAGATTAGCAACGCCATAATTCTTGCTGGTGACAGCCACGCAAACTGGGTGTCAGAGCTTGTTCGTGAGTTTGACCTTCCTATGTGTACAACGAATTACGAAGCCTCATCTGTGACCACCAGAGATAAACTCGACTACGTGAGTAGGAGCTCTACTTGGACATGCCTCTCCTTCTCGACGCTTCCACATCCAGGTTTGACCCAGCGACCGGAAACGGCGCGTTGGCAGTTGAATTCGCCGGCACTGCTGTCACTTCGAAATCCTCTTTTGGTCGGGGATCAGTCCAGCAGCTGCCGATGTTATTTCTCGCCAGCTCGTGAGCGTCAACCCAGAATTGCAATGGAGCGAAGGCTCCTACCGTGGCTTTTACACTCTGACTATTGACACTCATACTATCAACGCCACATATTATGGAATGAATAGCACAGGTGGCTTTCAAATGTTCGGTGTTGTTGCTCGGTGTTTAATTCGAGGATTTTCAGATACTGCCAACCTTGACGGTCTTCAGCTCGCCACCTTCATTGTCACGAGCGGGGAAAACAAGCTTTCTCGACCCATTGCAGGTGGATCTGTCAATGCAGGCGCTCTGAAATCAGATATTACATTGACTTGAACTACGTAAACGACATGTATCGGCACGGTCGCTTCAACGGGTGCCATATTACCAATATCTTGTTTCTTTTAAATAGCCGTTGGAAGCGGTAAGCTGACAGGGAAGAAGGGGTACGAAAGCTGCATGAATCCCGACATAGACTTCGCAGAAGGCGGGTCCCTTGACGCTAGTATACTTTCCTGGAGAGAATCAAAATGATGTCGTAGCTCGTCTTGGAGATCCTGATGAAGGGATCACGCCTTTCGGGATTCAGGTCTGCCGTCCTCCTCTATCCGCAGAAGCCTATAGGTGTGATCGCTATGTACACCAAACCACGCCGACCGAGCTTCAGGTAGTCATTATCCTGGGCATTCATGAAGCTCACCAAGCTTGAGCGAACAAGCTGCTTCAAGCCTTGCCCCAAAGGAGTGACGAGGTTAACTTCTGCATGTGGTGATCTGGTCAGGCTTTGACTCGGTATTATTTCGAGTTTCGTTCAGTTCACGGAATTGGCCTCGGTGTTGGCATTTACACAGCACTCGTCGTAGTGCCCACCAGGAGTTCGTTTCTGATTCAGCCTTTAGCTTAGGCCCTCTAAAGATCAATCGACAGCCTCGAGCTGGAAGCTCGTTGAGAGAAAGATGGGAGCCTTTTGGTGCCACCAATAGCGGCAGTAAGCGGAGCTTCTTGTAGATGACCAGCAACTACCCCAAACTTGCTCTTAGTCTTCAAAAAAAAAAACGCATAGGGGTCGCGCCTCTGTCAGATGTCAGGAAATCATGCACATGCTGCTCTGTTGCCTAGACCTAGATACATGAAAGAGCCAAACGAAAGCTTAGTAGACATAGCCCAAGATTTTTCCTCCAACGTTTTTGCGACGAGCCTCCTCGTGGTCAAGGATACCCGATGAGGTGGTCTATGTGTCGAAGTTAACGGCATGAACAACAAAAAGAAGGGAGGTGTACAAACCAGGATGATGATACCGAAGCCACGAGCGGGTAACAACAAGTTGACCCAGGATTCGATTGCCTTGGCCTGCACGTTGAAGCGAGGAGAGATGACACCAGTCTTGTTCAGACGTCCGTTAAGTTGAACGACGATCTTGCCAGAGCGATGGTCATCGACGATTTCAAATTCGCCAATGTAGCCTATTGGGATGAGGGTTGAGGTCAGAGATTGTGTCGGATATAGCGAATATGAATGAAGTAGGAAGAATGTGGTCTCTGCAGTGAACTCATCTCCATGGCGGATTGGGAGACATGTTGTATTGGTATGAGGGACGTAGGTGCGTTTGTATATCGGAGCATTAAAACGAGTGGTACGTGAGGTGAATAGAGTACCGGCCGCAGTTATAACTCCGAGGAAGAAGGGGTAATGAGTGAGCCGAGGGGAATAGTCGACTCACCATGACGCTGCATGACACTCAGGAACTTGACGACGACCTTGGAAGAGGGTCGGATGAGCACTTGGCGCTTGCCACGGCGCTCGGCATTGACAATGTTGTTCTATATTCTAATGGATAAAACGGACAGCAGGCGTTTGGAGGTGAAGGCTTACAAGGCAGTCGTTCTAGATACGCTGGTAAATCAGACTGCATCGGGATACGAATAAGCTCTAAACTCACAAGAACGGAGACGCGGACCATGTTGAGTCTTTTTGGTGGAGAAAGAACTAGAATGAGGATATGAGCCTTTTACTGAAACCCGATGAGTGTCGTGCTTTGCAGAGCGCGAGTCAACCGGGCCTGTAGAGAGGAAAACGAGACGTTGGGAGAAGTTGCCGAAGTTCGACATCGGTCACCATGTTGCGCAGCAATCGACAGAGAAGACGAGTGAATTACCTTGAGGAGGGTTCTTGAGGACGGTGAGGAGCGTAAAGTCAAGGAATATCGTGTCTGGATAGATTTGATTTGGTATGCTCTGTTTGGTGGTAGTGGCTGTGCTGATAACTGTACAGCACCAGACAAGCCACCTCGGAAGTTTCCGTACCCCATTCTCAGTTCCCAAGTTCAGCTAAACCGCTCGACGACACTACCGACGACTTCAAGATGGTATGGAATTCTTTCGCGTCAAGGAGGGTGCTGTGTTGACGATTATGTATAGGGCCGCGTTCGCACCAAGACTACCAAGAGGGCTTCTCGCGTTTTGATCGAGAAATAGTGCGTCCATTAGCCAATTCTCTTGTGGAGTTTACGAGAGCTGAACGAGCAACATAGCTACCCCCGCCTTACCCTCGATTTCCACACCAACAAGCGTATCATCGATGAAGTCGTGCGTAGCGAGTTCTCCAAGAATTCTCAGCGGGAACTGATCTAGATGAATCGTAATGCCAGGCTGTTGTTCCCTCAAAACGCCTGCGCAACAAGATCTCAGGCTTCACCACGCATTTGATGAAGCGAATTCAACGCGGTCCCGTCCGTGGTATCTCCTTCAAGCTCCAGGAAGAGGAGAGGGAACGCAAGGACAACTACGTTCCCGAGGTGTCTGCCCTCGACACCAGCACTACTGGCCTTGAAGTTGATGAGCAAACAAAGGTGCTTTTTACTGGGTTGGTACTCCCTTGGAACGAAGTTTGGCTAATGCGTGCTTTCTTGTATAGGAACTGCTCGTTGCCCTCAATTTCGACTCTATCCCTGTTACCGTTGCTAAGCCAGTTTCTGCTGCCCCCGAGCGCGGACAGAGGAGGGACAGGCGAAACGTTCCCGGCGCTGGCAGGTCATGAGCTTCTCTCTGACTTTGATAGGTTGCAATGTTGCGTGTAGTATTTCGAGCATAAGATGTATGATTACATGCCACAAAAATTTATGGTTCCAAGCCACTTCAATCATGGCCAAGTCAACATAATGGCTTCCATTGCTGGGCAATCTTGCCAATACAACGTCCTGAATTATTTTATGTCCCGTTGTCGTCGCCCACGACGATCAAGAAGAATGCGATTAGATTAGATCAATATTTTTCATGGCTTTGAACGGGTATAGCCGACCATTCACGAGTCAGATGCCAATGTTGCATCGATTGACTCGATCCTTTGGATTCCTTAATCACCGACCACCATCTGCCCTTTATCGTGTGAGAACATACTCTTCGAGAATGGCAGAATCTACACCGACGGAGACGCCAACTTCTACGCCTGGTTCTGAGACCCCTGCCCAGAAGGGGAAGAGCGCAGGTGAGCTGGTACTTGTCACGAATGCAATTCATACATTTACGCGTCGTTACATGTTGTAGCAAAGAAGGAGGCTAAGAGGCTCGAGAAGGAAGCAAAATTAGCAGCAAAGACAGCTAAAGCTGCTGTTACTGGCGAGAAGAAGGTCAAGGCTGAGAAGGCGAAGAAGGATGACGGCGCAGATGCGCCATTCGTGAATACAACTCCAAAGGGCGAGAAGAAAGGTCAGCCGGGACTCTGTGTATACATCTAATCTATGCTTATAGTCTCCAGACATGTCCCAGCCCATGGCAGCTGGTTACAACCCCATTGCCGTTGAATCGGCATGGTATGACTGGTGGTCCGCGCAAGGTTACTTTAAACCCGAAGTATCGACCAAGTTCTTCGAGGTACCTGAAGGACAGGAGCGCGAAAAGTTCGTCATCCCGGCTCCTCCACCAAATGTCACCGGAAGTCTCCATATTGGCCATGCCCTCACCACTGCGATCCAAGATTCTCTCATTCGATGGTCTGTTTCTTGCATGGATGTGCTTGCCTCTAAACTGACCCTCTATTATAGGAACCGTATGCTGGGCAAGGAAACTATTTTCATTCCTGGATTCGACCATGCCGGTATCTCGACGCAGAGCGTTGTAGAAAAGCGATTGTATAAATCATCTGGGCAGACACGTCATGACCTCGGTCGTGAAAAGTTCTTGAAGACCGTTTATGACTGGAAAGACGAGTTCGTTTACCATTCTCCCTTCTTTCTTTGTCCCATCTTATTCCGGAATAGATACCAGGGGAAAATCACCAACCAATTGCATAGGCTTGGAGGAAGTTATGATTGGGACAGAACAGCATTTACCATGAACCCGGTGCGCCACACATCCTACACGGCAGCGCTCTTTGATGTCTAATTCACTTCCCTAGGCACTTTCTCGTGCGGTGGTCGAAACATTTTGCAAGCTGCACGAGGAAGGGATCATTTACCGCGCCAACCGACTTGTTAATTGGTGTGTGAAACTGAACACTACACTCTCAAACTTAGAGGTTAGGCCCCATCTCAAACCTGACCGGTGTATAAATATTAACACTCTATTTGCGCATAGGTCGATCAAAAGCAACTGACTGGACGACAATTACTCAATGTTCCTGGATATGATGTCAAGGAGAAGTTCGAATTCGGCGTCATCACAAGCTTTACGTATAAAATTGAAGGCTCTGGTATGCACTTTATCTGTAACAACCGTCTCCCAAATTCTCACGGAGCATGCAGACGAAGGTATAATCGTTGCGACAACCCGACCGGAGACTATGCTGGGCGATACTGCTATCGCTGTTCACCCCAACGATCCCCGCTACACCCACCTACATGGCAAATTTGCCATTCATCCCTTCGTCGACCGCCGTCTGCCCATCATAGCAGACGACATTGCTGTCGACATGGAGTTCGGAACTGGTGCCGTTAAGATTACTCCAGCACACGACCCGAACGATTATGAAGTTGGTGTCAGGCATAAATTAGAGTTCATCAACATCTTGAACGATGATGGGACATTCAACGAGAATGCTGGAGAGAAGTTCAAGGTAAACTCCTTATATTCTCAAGTTTGTGGGTTTCTTGCTAACTGCCTTCGTCACAGGGCATGAAACGATTCCACGCGCGTAACGAAGTCGTGAAGCAATTGAAGGAGTTGGGTTTGTATGTTGAAACAAAGGACAACCCTATGCAAATTCCCATCTGCAAGTGAGCTCCTTTTCGGCGGAACCTTTGAAACATCTCTGATCAAGGAAATCAGTAAATCCGGGGACGTTATTGAACCTGTATTGAAGCCCCAATGGTGGGTAAACTGCAAACCTCTTGCGGAGGAGTCCATCAAGGTATGCATCTAACAGACCCTAACACAATATACGTTCATCTAAGATGGTTCGTAGCGTACAAGAGCTGGCGAACTGATCATTGCACCTAAGTCGTCGGAGAACGAGTGGTACCGGTGGTTGGAGGGCATTCAGGACTGGTGTATTTCTCGTCAACTCTGGTGGGGCCATCGTTGTCCAGCTTACTTTGTTAGAATAGAAGGCAACGACCAAGACGTGAGTGTCTGCTCATATCCACGCTAGTTATCAACTAAAGTATCGTCGGCTAGGTCAATGATGGGAAGAACTGGGTAGTAGGCCGGAATGTGGAGGAGGCCACGAAAAGAGCGGAGGCCCTCGCTGGTGGTCAGAAGTTCACTCTGGAACAGGATGAGGATGTGCTGGACACTTGGTTCTCCTCCGGTCTCTGGCCTTTCTCTATCGTTGGTTGGCCCGAGAAGGTATGTTGTCCCTTTATCCATACCCTAACTCTACTAACCATGGCATTAACCAGACCTCAGACTTCGACAAGTACTATCCTTCATCTGTTCTCGAGACTGGATGGGATATCTTGTTCTTCTGGGTTGCGCGTATGGTCATGCTTGGAACGAAGCTGACTGACAAGATGCCTTTCAAAGAGGTGTACTGCCACGCGATGATTCGTGACGCCCATGGTCGCAAGATGAGCAAGTCTCTTGGTAACGTCATCGACCCCATCGATGTTATCCAGGGTTGCCCTCTCGAGGACCTTCATGCTAAGCTAAGGGAAGGAAACCTCGACGAGAAGGAGATCCTGAAAGCTCAGGCTGGTCAAAAGAAGGATTTCCCCAAGGGCATTCCTCAGTGCGGAACCGATGCATTGCGATTTGCTCTCTGTGCTTACTCCGGTGGAGGTCCGTCGTATTGTCCGTTTACTTTACAACATCTTGCTGATATTGAGTTCAGGTCGTGATATCAACTTGGAGATCCTTCGTGTCGAGGGTTATCGTAAATTCTGCAACAAGATCTTCAACGCTACGAAGTTCGCTATGCTGAAACTCGACGAGAGCTTTGTTCCTAGACCCACTGCCAAGGTATGTACACAACTGTCGGTCTCATTCTTCTCATTCTAATAACCCTCATATGACACAGCCCTCTGGAGACGAGAGCATCGTAGAAAAGTGGATCCTTCACAAGCTGAACATTGCCGCCACTGAGATCAACCAATACCTGGCTGAGCGTAATTTCATGCTTGCGACAACTTCTGCCTACAACTTCTGGCTTTACGAGCTCTGCGACGTCTACATCGTACGTTACCTTCATATTGTCATTCTTTTTTCTCTAGCAGACAGCCTGATGTTGGCCCACAGGAAGCCATGAAGCCAATGACAGATGAGTCTCAACCGGAGGCTACAAGGAAATCTGCTCAGCAGACTCTTTACACTTGCCTTGACTACGGTCTCAAATTGTTGCACCCCTTCATGCCTTTTGTCACCGAAGAGCTTTGGCAACGTCTGCCTCGCAGGCCCAACGAAGCTGCGCCATCCATCATGGTCACTCCCTATCCCGTTCACGTACGTTATTTGACATTTGTTCGTTGGCCCTCCGCTCAACCGAATTCAGGATGCAGCCTTCGTGTTCACGGCAGCCGACAAGAGCTTCGACCTCGTATTCACCGCTCTGAAGGCAGGACGTTCATTGGCTGCATCGTATAACTTGCAGAATGATATCCAACGTGAGCCCGGGTATTGATATTGTTATCGGTTGACTAACAAGACCCTCCAGTGTTCTTCCACCTGCAGAATGACGAGGAGGCTCAAATCTTCCATTCGCAAGCTTCCACCATCCAAGCTCTGACCAAGGGTTGCAAATCCGTCAAGATTGTGCGAGATGTCAAGGAGATCCCAGATGGTTGTGGTGGCGCTGTTATCACCTCCACGCTCGCTGTTCACACTTTGGTCAAGGTAAGATATTCTAGGTTGTCCATGGTCCAATTCTAATTGCCTTCGAAATAGGGCATCGTTGATCTCGAGGTTGAGATTGCCAAGTGCGATAAGAAGCTGGACCTTGCCCGCCTTGGCTTCCAGAAGATTGTGAAGGTCGAGTCCCAGCCTGACTATGCTGACACCGTTCCCGCCAATGTTCGCCTGATTAACGAGGATAAGGTTCGTTAAAACGACAACGAGGTCGTATCACGATGCTAACAATCTCTGTTTTTGCAGCGTAAAACGCTTGAGGCTGAGATTTCTACCCTTGAGCTTTCCCGGGAGATGTTCTCAAAACTTAGATAAATCGTTGCATCTCGCTAGGTTCATAACGGAATTCTTTACACTCCGTTCTTGTTTCCAACACTCATAAACATATCTACTATACACTATAATGTCATTTTTGCAACTTGAACCATTCTTGGCAGACGATAAAGCTGGCACAGCACTACTTTTATTAGCCACATGGCCATTATGGCTCTTTGCTGAGAAAGATAATCCGGAGGCGAGCTTGAGCCCAATATTGTATATGTAATGAAGGTCAAGGGAACATGTCAAACGAGGCGGCGGGTCCAATTTCAGTTGAGACGCGTCGCATCAGAAGAAGCACGTGGAAGCCGTATTCGCTGTCCGTTCCATAGCCGAGTGTTGTTCAGAGCGCTACAGCTCCAAAGCTCTATCGCTACTGCCTTTACCCTGTAAGTTAATCAGAAGGCAGAATTCCGTAGAAAAGACTGAAGGAACAACAGGTTTTCGGCGTTGAGCCGCTTCGTTTCCACCAGTTTCTTCGGAACAGGGTGCATGGTCCATCGTTGTATGTACTCTTTTGGTTCATTCAGGCCTTCCAAGAACTGAGGGGGAGAGTGTAGATCGTATATTTGACTTCGATAACAGGCTGATTCTCGACATCTTGTCTAAACCCAGTCCGACCACACTCTCTAGGCATCACATTCATTCCCTTACCACCCATGGACGCAAATAATCTACATCGCCGAAAAGCCAGTGGGGACGGAGATGAGAACATGGTTCTTGTTACCCGTCCCATGGAAGATTATGATGAACCACTGGATATACCCCTGGTCTCTGCCCCACCGCCTCCTCGAAACCGTGTCCATTCTACACCGAACCATTCTCATTCACGCAGTGTGTCTTCAGCTAGCATTCCCGCTTCCGCCGGTCCGCTTCGCCAGAGTTTCGCTTTAGGCCGCCCTCCAAATGGCAATTCATTGCATCCTGCATCTGCTTCGCCGTACCGAACGTCCTTTCTTCCTCCAATCTCGACAGAAGCGACACGTTCTGGAGGTCATTCACGGACTCGCTCCGTTTCCGCATTCTCTCCTACTGTATCTTCTCCATTGGCACCTTCATTTCCATCGAAAACGCCAACCCTTTATCCATTCCCGCCACCCATGGGGGTGACCCAGTCGGCGCCAGACCTACCTCCTGCCTCTCAAGCTCAGAGGCACCGCCGACTACATTCCCGAAATCTTTCCGTCTTCTTCCCAAGACCAGGTTCTCTTCCTCATACTACAATTGATGAGGACGGCGGTCAAGACATTGAAGTCCCTGTTGATATTGAGGCTCCAGTCTCTGATATTCCTTCAGCGCAACCTGCGATAGACTTCCCCACATCCAGAAATGGGGGGCCTCCGACACCATTGAAAGCGGGATTCACATTCGGTGGTCGATCTGCTGGCCTGCCTACACCAGAGCCAATGTCCGCACGAAGCTCTTCAACAAGTTCAACGTCGAGGCGAGGCCACCATCACAAGCATTCCATGTCGCACAACTTTTTCTCTTTCCTTGAGCCCGGTGCTACTATGAAACCACAGAATGAAGAGTTGACAACAATACCGGCACCCATGCCAGTTTCTCCGTGGGCTCCGATGTCTGCTTTCCCCCAATCAGCGAAGCCAACCAAAGAGAGCTTCGACCAAGTCGGAGCTGTCCCGACGAATGGACATTCTCACATCCACGACGACGACGAGCCTGCTGAGGGTGCACCTGGTGCTTTGGCTGTTGGCCTACTTCAATTCGTCCTTGGTGCTTGGTTGTGGGTGTGTGGACAACAAATTGGGTCACTTTCAGTGACGGGACTTGGCTATTGGGTGGTGTTTGACGCGTTTGGTGTAGTGTTGAGTGCATATGTTCCTCAGTGGCTCGGGTTGAATGCGGCTGGACCCGGTGACAAGAGAAAAATGAGGAGATCTTATGGGTAAGTCATTTGCTCGGCACATCTGTACTTTCGATGTCTTATCTGGCCTCCAGGAATGCACCAGTCGAGACTGTGTTCATGTTCGCACATGCGGTGTATCTCATGTTCTCCTCCGTATACGTATGTAAGGAGACAGTCGAGCACATCTTGCTCACAGCTGGGGGTGAGGAGGGTCATCATCACCATCACGGTGACGAGGATGAATCTGTGGTTGGGTCGGTTTGTTCCTTGTTCATGTTGGATTCTTAGGCTAATGAGGTGGATAGGATTGCTTTCCCCGTGTTCATGACTGCCATCACGTTGTTCTCCCTATCTGTCACTTCGCTGGTTTATAACAACCACTCAAAACTTGTCAATGGTAAGGCGGGGAACATATAATCATGCAGGCGCATGCTCATGTCATCTCGTGCAGTTACTGGAAACAGGCTACCCCGCTTGTCTACATTCCTGCGTTCACTTCTATCTCGGTCTACACTTCAAGATCCTCCTCCAACTACACATCTTGAACGAATGCTTTCCAATCCATTTAGTACAAGCCCACTTTTGTTCTGCATTGCCCTTCTCTGCATCTCTCTGTTTGCGCCCGAGTAAGTTAGCGATTTGCCTTCCGTCTCATACCAATCCAACGCGAGTGAAATAGGACACAACACAGGACCTGCGACCTTTTACTCGCAGCCCTTATCACTGTGGTTACCTTCAATGTGGCCTATCGAGCTTGTGCTATTCTTGGCACTGTGTTACTCCAGACTTCGCCAGCTCGTGGCTCAGCTAGTGGAAAAATGGAGGCGTTCCTCCGGGCGATGCGCGAGGTATGATCCTCGATTTGTTGGAGACGAAAGATTTGTTGATCACTTTTTTCTGCAGGTCGAACGCCATCCTCAAGTATTACATCTTCCAGCTCCGCACATCTGGCAACTTTCTCCGTCGCCTTCGTTAAACCTACCGGGCTCGATGGTGAAGGAACATTCAGGAGCAAGCGAGTCCCTTGTCGTTACCATGGAGCTACATGTCAAACACGACCTAGGGGATGATGATGTGCTAAACCTCACGAAGTGGGCATGGGAGAAGTGTGCTTGGGCCTTGGGTGGTCATGCTGGCCATGGAATCAATGCAGAGGTTACTGTCGGAGTCGTGAGAGGCTGAGGTGCAGTAGTTATACTGATGTTGGCTGATAAGAACATCTACATATCAATGATTAGAATAACATTTGAGGTCAGCATTTAACTAGACATGATAGCATAGGAAAGCGGATATTATCGAGACGTAGATGAGTATGTATTGCAACAGCCAACTTCGTCTACTCGTCACCAATCTTGGGTGCAAGGTAGTACCTAATGTGGCCTTGGCCAAACTCGTAGGAGACCTGTGACTGATGTGAGAGATGGAAGACTTGAGAGTAAAAATAAAACCCACCAGCAAAGGTACATCGTTGCTCATCATCAGCTGAACTTTGCTGCAAAGGCTGGCGCTCTTCGAGAAGTTGACGAGATATTTGAGGGAGAACGTCAATGAGACGTGGGCGTTCATCTCGATCCTGACGCCTTCGAAATCATCATCATCGTCGCTATCGTCATCTCTCGCCTTTCCTTTGCCCTTGCTGGTCTTTGCTTTCTTGGCAGGCTTCTTGGTAGTGGACTTACTCTTCCTCTTTTTACCACTCTCCTCCTCGTCGTCGACATCTTGTTCCTCTTCGCCCTCGTCGTCGGATTTAGCCTTGAACTCCTCCTCACCATCTTCATCCATCTCCACATCATCGTCTGCTTTCTCCTTCTTGACTTTGGCGGAGCCCTCCTCATCCTCACCATCCTCATCTTCTGCATCCTCCTTCTTCACTGCTTTGGTCTTGGGCTTGATAGATTTGCTCGCACCAGCACCTTCTGTTTGGCGAAGCAAGACGTTGCCGTTTGCGGCTTCGCCGTCGCTGGCGAAACGAACGCCCTCTTTGCTGACCTCGATTCGCACACTTTCGCCGAGGAGAGAAAGGTCGCGGACGATACGCGTAAATTCCGAAGCGGGGATCGTTACTCGCGCGTCGTACTCGGTATCGGGTATACCAAGGGTGTCGGCATCGATGTCCATTAGTTTCATGTCGTACTCAGCAATGCGGTCAGAATCTAGGAACAATAAATGTCAGTCGAAGTAGTAAATATGTACTCTTGTACGTACTTTTCGCCTCGAAAACGAGGTTTAGAACATCAGCCTCGTCAGCAGCCTTCAAAGTGCATTCGTCGTCGTCCTTCGCGCATTTCATGACTTTTGTAAGACTTGTTAGGTTGACACCAAGGGGCATCGGGCGATCGCATCTGTAGCGTTTGAAGCCGGTTGCCTGAAGAAGGACAGCGACCAATGCTACATGAGAGTTGTCCATCGCCTGGAGTGTGATTCCTTCTTCATTACACTCAAAATTGGCATCCGTAACTAGTTCTTTGATAGCTAATACAACATGAGAAATGGACACCTGTTTTTCTGCAATGGGCGTACCGTCAAGGAGCTTCTTGAGGGTGCCGGCTTCGGTGAGCTTTGCTTCTAACATGGTGTACGACGTGAAGAAAAGAAAAGGTTAAAGGCAAGGTTAAAGGTGAAGGCACGCGTTGTCACTCCAGAACGAGTGTCACAACCACGTGGATGTGACGAGCCGGCAATTCCCAGATTCCCACGTTTTCAGGTTGCCTCATCCAAATCCTGCGCCAAGTGTTCCCACACTCCACAGGAGTGATGAGGGTCTGACCTGAAGGTCAAGAGTCTGATCTTTTTTTGACCCGCCTGACCCAAAAAGGTCGGAGGTCACTGACCTTCAGTTGCTTTTTTTATCTATTTCTCTGACCTCAACCTCGATGCCTTCCTCACCTCACAAGGCTACTGTACATATCTTAGCACAGATCTTTGCTACTATGTATTATAATAGCTATTTCAAGGGTGGCAGCCAGTTTAGAATACTGATAAAAAAAGAATTGTTATGCCAGATTTGAACCCACTGCCTACAGAGAATCTGCTATGGCATGTTGATGCAAGCACAATGCCTAACCCTTAGCTCTACTTATGTTGTATAAATACCTTTATGCTTTTAGTCTTGCTTCCTCAGCTTGACCTAAAAACCTATACTGTACCATTTCAATTAATTTGTCAGGCACTGTGACCCATGACATGTCTGACAAAAAAATGAATTTCACATATTACTATATCTAGTAAGAGATTCCTGCGCTAAGCAAGAGAATTGCCTTTTTGGACATGATTTCAATGCTTTTTGGCCAGATTCTGTGTGATATGCTGTGAGACTTTATCAAAATCGCTCTCGCTATGATGTGTGACTGACAAATTGAACAAAATGGTACAGTACATTACTATTTGCTTTAACTTTGACTTACTTGGTTACTCTTGCTTGTCTCTACAAAGACTAGTAGATGAAAAAGCAGCTGAATCCTTGATAATTAGTCAAGCACATGCAGTGACTCAAACAATTGTCCAGATGTTTCGCACTTTTTGAGTATTTGCTTAATAACCTTCGCTATACTAAAGTTTGAATTATAGTGTTGGTACATAAAACAAAGCATTTGATCTCTGCTACAAGAATATATAAAAGTTACGTAATTCGGATCAAAGCCCGTTGAGATATAGTAGAAACAGGTCAGAGATACATCCGGACAATTATTGTTATGATTTTGCTTACATGTTTCTCCTTACATACCCCGGCCCGCTTACCTATGCATGATTACTCACATATGCTGCGCAT
This sequence comes from Clitopilus passeckerianus, assembly GCA_944990035.1. Classification (NCBI taxonomy): domain Eukaryota; kingdom Fungi; phylum Basidiomycota; class Agaricomycetes; order Agaricales; family Entolomataceae; genus Clitopilus; species Clitopilus passeckerianus. The sequence continues at coordinate 911,314 of CALYLX010000098.1, forward strand.
CACTGCGCATTTTTCATCTTTTTCCATGCTTACTCCGCATCTCTCACGATCGTGAGAGACTTATACCTTATCTGACTCTTTCTGACTCGCATCGAGTCATACTGACTCATGTACTTACTCATCATGCTGCGCATGACTCATTACTTACTCAGCATGCTGTGCATGCGCTATATTTAGAACTACTAGATAGGTATATAAACCTGTACCATTTGGTCAAGGCTCCTCAGCTTGACCTAGGCAATCTACCTAACTGCTTAGTTCTCTACTTCGCCTTTAAGTCCCTTGCTTCGTCAATCTCACCAGGTCGTCAGTACAGCCGCAGCTGCTGACAAATCTCTGTCTTTGTTTATCAAAGACATCGAGCGTAAACAGTATTACCTAAGTTGTTAGGCTCTGCCTTAACAAAAGGTCAAGCTGTTCAGAAGGCCCGCTCATTGTTAGCGCAGGCCCACCCCACGACAACACAGCAGAAGCACGCAACAGGCCGATTGCCGTTGCGGCTACCACTCAGTCACCACGGTCGTACACAGGGCAGACCACCCGCCACGAAATACCACTCTAGTAGAAGGAACCAACAACGTCTACAAGTTCACCAACAGAAGCTACTGCGGTTTTAATCACAACAATAACCGCTGGTGCTACGCCTCTCTCTCCCTTGGCAAATTCACATTCACCACCGTTGCCGTTGAAAACAGACACTTCCACGCTCTAGACTTCCCTACCCCTGAACGACCTCATAAGACCCCTGCTATTGTCCGAGCTCAACGAGAACACGACATTGAAGTAGACGAGGAGGAACAGCAACGCTTCGCACCATTACCCACAGCAATATCCAGGAACCCATCACTAGTCCCGTCTACCAGCGCTTCTGTCTTGCCCGAAGAGGAAGAAGAAGAACACCAAGTACAACAACAGCTAGAGGAGAGCCCCACAGCTGAGCCAGAGGAGCGCCCCAGTGCAGAAACAATTGAACCAGAGACCAACTTCGATTTCGACTACGAAATGTCACAAGACAACAACAACAAGAAGGACATTGGAGCCAAACCCCAAACGTTCTCCGGAGACCGATCCAAGACCAGAAAGTTCATTCAGGAACTTGAAGACTACCTCATCCTAAACAACCTCAACCAACTCGAAGATGACAAGAAGATTCGCATCGCCCTATCCTTCCTCAAAGAAGGAACTGCAGCAGCATGGGGATTAGAATTTCACGATAAATATTCAGCAGCTGAAAGGAAAGCCACCTACGCTGAATTTATCAGCCAATTCAAAGAAGCCTTTTCCCCTACTGACGACAAAGCTGCCGCACTTCTCCAACTCAAAGCCTTACGACAGGATGGGACAGCTGACGAATTTGTCACCGTCTTCAAGAATATTCTTGCACGAACCGATCTCAGCGGTGACACTGCAAAGATCGAGATCTTCATGGAAGGACTTACCCCCAAACTCCGAGAGAAAATTCTCTTTTCCGATTCCCCTCCTACCACATTTGACGATTGGGTCAAGAAAGCCGTCCAGTTTGACAACAACTGGCGACGTGCCAAGACAATCATGGGACATACCCGTATCATCAAGACATCTGATATGGTCAAAGGTGCTTACAAAACACCTACTGGAGCCCGAGACCCAATGGCTATGGATGTTGATCGTTTCACCACTGATCCACCCAAACGCCGCCTTACCCAGGAGGAAAGAGAACATCACAAGAAGAACAACTTGTGCTACTATTGCTCCAAGAAAGGTCACACGATCCAACAATGTCTTCAAAGGAAGAGTTTTGGAAGAACCTACCCTAGCAACAACGACAGCCGATTCCACAAGAAACCTGAGAAGGGAGCCGAGTTGATCAAATATGTCAGAGCAGTCCTAGCTGACATGCCCCAAGAAGAAGCCGCTGAATTCTACACCGAAGCAGAGGCTGAGGGTTTTTAAAGAGGAAGACTGCAAAGCCGACGTCAGTACTTCCTCGCCCGATTGATATTTCCAGTGTACTTGTAGCTACTGATTTTTATGCTGAATCTATGCGTATCCCAATCTCTCTACAAGACCCTCTAGATGGAAATACAACAATCGCCGGCACAAAAGCTCTCATTGACTCTGGAGCGCAAGGGTCATTTATCGACTCCGTCTTTGCCAAGACACATCACCTCCCGCTACTCCCACTCCGACAACCGATTACAGCACGAAACATTGATGGCACCCTGAACAAACAAGGAACTATTACCCACTTTACCTGGGTTATTGCCAAGATAGGGACAGCCATCATCAAGGAAAGATGTTTTGTCACTGGACTCGGGAAAGACCACCTGATTTTTGGATTACCCTGGCTAAAACGGGTAGATCCAATCATATCGTGGAGCGACGGCACACTCGAAATCGACGAATCACGCATTACCCAACGACTGTCGCAAACATTGATGCGAGCAGTAGACATCAAGCGGATGAGAGCCATCCGAGAACAACTACTAGAGGAAAACACGCCACCTACCCCAGCACCTGATTGTTCCGAAGAGAATCCCGGAAAATCAGAAGGACTTAGCGACTATTTCCGAATAGTCGAAGACGGAGAAGAGATCAATGAAGATTTTCTCATCGCATACTGCCATAACGAACCGGCAGTCGGAATATTCACCAAGGAGGAACCCCCACTTACACAGGAACACACAGAGGATTACCTTGTGTACGGGCCAATCAGGCCAACTACCACGATACGACAGACGGTGGTAACACACCATCCAGCAACCAGACACCACACACAGCAGGTGTGGATACGTGCGAAAACATCAATTTCGCAAGCTCTGGAACATAAACGAGAAGATAAGGAACCAAAGAAATCCCTTGACGAAATCATCCCCGACTATCTTCAAGACTACAGAAAAGTCTTTGAGAAAGCAGCATCCGAACGATTCCCACCAAGCCGACCCTGGGATCACGCCATAGATCTGAAGACAGATTTTGTGCCAAAAGACTGCAAGGTCTATCCGCTCAGCCCCTTAGAGCAAGAAAAACTCGACGAGTTTCTCAAGGAAAATCTAGCCAAAGGATACATCCGAGAATCCAACTCCCCACAAGCATCTCCGTTCTTCTTTGTTGCAAAGAAAGACTCGGAAGCCCTAAGACCATGTCAGGACTACCGACGACTCAACGAAGGAACAATACCTAACGCTTACCCCTTACCGCTGGCTAGCGAACTCATCGATAAACTCAAAGGAGCAACTGTCTTCACCAAACTCGACATTCGATGGGGATATCACAACATCCGCATCAAAGATGGTGACCAATGGAAAGCAGCGTTCAAGACCAACCGAGGGTTATTTGAACCAATGGTGATGTTCTTTGGACTAATGAACTCACCCGGTACCTTCCAAGCAATGATGAACCACCTTTTCCGAGACATGATAGACGAAGGATGGGTCATCATCTACATGGACGACATCCTCATCTTCTCCAACGATCCAGAAAAACACCGAGAACGCACACGCAGAGTCTTACAAAGACTACAAGACAACGATCTCTACCTCAAAGCAGAGAAATGCCAATTTGACACCACAAGAGTGGAATACCTCGGGTTCATCATTGAACCAAACAAAATCTCCATGGACCCTGTCAAACTTGCAGGGATGCGCGACTGGCCTACGCCAACTACAGTAAAGGAAGTCCGATCATTCCTAGGATTCGGAAACTTTTACCGCAGGTTCATCGGAAAATATGCGGAAATTGCCAAACCGCTGAACGAACTCACCAAGAAAGACAAGAAGTGGGAATGGACCAATGAATGTCACAAAGCTTTCACTACCCTGAAAGACAAATTCCTGGAAGCACCTGTGTTGCTGATGCCTGACCCCATGAAGCCATTTGTGGTGGAAAGCGACGCCTCAAAACATGCAACAGGAGCAGTCCTACAACAACGTGACGCCAACGGATCATGGCACCCATGTGGTTTCATATCTAAATCGTTCTCGGAAACAGAACGGAACTATGAAATCTACGACCGAGAACTTCTAGGCATTATCCGCGCATTAGAAACCTGGCGACACTACTTCCATGGATCCCAACATTCAGTCGTGATTCTATCCGATCACAAAAATCTCACATACTTCCGAGAAGCCCGGAAGTTGAACCGACGACAAGCAAGATGGAATCTGATGCTATCCCAGTTTAACATCAAACTTGTACACACCCCTGGTGCAAAGATGATACAATCCGACGCACTATCTCAACGACCAGACCACATCCCAGGTGAAGATACCGACAACGAAGACATCATTCTCCTCCCTGACAAGCTCTTCCTTCGCTCAATTGACATTGAACTAAAGGACGAAATTGTACACAAGATGGTCAATGACAAACTGATTGTTGACGCCATTCGCACCGCCAAAGAAGACGGACCCCCACCAATCCGATCAAACCTGGAAGACTGGAAATTTGACGATGGCATCTTGTACTACAAGGACAAGTGTGTGGTACCAGATGACGAAGACCTCCGAAGGAAGATAGTCCAACGTTATCACGATCTACCCAGCGCAGGACACCCTGGACAATTTGGGACACTGGAAAAAGTCCGGAAGGACTACTGGTGGCCAGGGATGTCAGTGTTCATCAAGAACTTTGTGCAGGGCTGTGCAATGTGCCAGCAAATGAAAATCAATCGCCACCCCACTGCTCCACCATTAATGCCCATCAAATCCGAAACCACTAGGCCATTTTCGCTAGTGACGTACGATTTTCACACGGATCTCCCAGAGAGTAATGGTTTCGATAGCATTATAGCCGTGGTCGACCATGGAGCTACGAAGGGGGCAATTTTCATCCCTTGCACAAAGAAAATCGACGCCACAGGAACTGCAAACACCTACATTGACAACGTTTACCGTCGCTTTGGACTCCCCGACAAAGGAATTTCAGACAGAGGACCTCAATTCGCCTCTAAAGTTTTCCAAGAAATGGGACGACTCCTTGGAATCAAGCTCAACATGAGCACCGCCTACCACCCACAAACCGATGGTGCGACAGAAAGGATCAATCAGGAGATTGATGCCTATCTCCGCATCTTCTGTGCACAGAACCCCGAATCCTAGTCCAAATGGATTACCACTCTAGAATTCTCCTACAACAGCCGAACACACTCTGTCACCAAACGAACCCCATTCTACCTAATGATGGGATACGAACCACCTGCACTCCCATCAGTTGCTCCCACTAGCAAAATTCCCGCAGTTGACAAACGGATCAAGAAACTTCTGCTAGCACGCGATGAAGCAAATGCTGCACATGCACTTGCTGCGCAACGCATGGCAGAGAAGATCACACGACAGTTCACCCCATTCAAAGTCGGAGAAAAGGTGTGGTTAGAAGCCACAAATCTCAATCAAGGAAACATCTCCAAAAAACTAGCACCCAAACGAGAAGGACCCTTCAAGATACTTGAGGTAAAAGGACACCTGACCTATAAACTCGACCTGCCAAGACGATGGAAGATCCACCCGGTGATTCACGCGTCACTTCTCACCCGTTACATCTCCACCAAAGCGCATGGACCCAGCTTCTCTAAACCGCCACCTGACGAAATCAACGGAATAGAAGAATACGAAATAGAAGCAATTGTGGCCCATCAGAAACAAGGCAAAGGGCGACACAGATACCTCGTAAAATGGAAGGGATGGCCATCAGCGGACAACGAATGGATGCCCGAGTCGGAACTGCGGAATGCCAAGGAAATACTCACCGAGTATAAAAAGAGGAAGAAACTCACCTGACACCACATAGCAAACCCACTCACATCCACTATATAACAATGTCTCAAAATGCCTCTTCCTACGACCGCACCATCATCCGCAACACCTTCAAATCCGATACCGCTATTACGGCGCTCCGTACGCATACTGCCTGGAGCAGCGACGACAACCCTCTCACCACTGTGGGAGAACAAGGAACCCTCTACCAAAACCGACGAACCGAAACTCGCAACGAAGTGGCTCGTCTGCGCCACCAATTTGCGAAAACCACTGACGATCTTGATCAACTTTTGGACAAAGTTGATCGAGAAATGGAGGAGACCCTCACAGACCTCTTCTTTGCTATTGGAGGAACAGCTTTCCTCGACGAATTCTTCCCCGAACGACAAAACTGGTTCAACAACCCAGAGGAGACAGACTTCGAAACCCTTGCCTCCAATCCCTGGGGGCCTGAGGAAAGTCAAGAAGAGGAAGTCACGATCCTCACTGCACGTCAAGTTTGCGGAACCCTACGAGCATTTCCTCCCGTCACCAATTTACACACCGCCGCAAAAATAAAACATAACCCCTTCGTCAAAAAAGAACAGAACGACAACAAGGAAAACATCAACCCCAATGGCAAACCCTCCAACGCCATACCTCTCCGCATTCGAAAGCCCACCAGAGTCCGACTCACCAACGCTGGTGAACCTTCCCCCTCGACAGTATCGTCCCAGAAGGCACCGCGCACCGGATACCTTGCCAACAGACCACCACCACCCAGATGGTTCAGATGCTACATTTGTGGAGGCAGACACCGACAGTGTCATTGCTTTCGTTTTGTGTGTCGTCTGTGCCATCATCGTGGCCCAGGCCATTACCCGGTTAGCTGCCCACAACGCTACCACAAGGGCATAGACCGTCACTTCAAAGGAAGGAATTGAAGTCGGAGACTTCAACGATAGCGAGAGGGTAATGTTATGATTTTGCTTACATGTTTCTCCTTACATACCCCGGCCCGCTTACCTATGCACGATTACTCACATATGCTGCGCATCACTGCGCATTTTTCATCTTTTTCCATGCTTACTCCGCATCTCTCACGATCGTGAGAGACTTATACCTTATCTGACTCTTTCTGACTCGCATCGAGTCATACTGACTCATGTACTTACTCATCATGCTGCGCATGACTCATTACTTACTCAGCATGCTGTGCATGCGCTATATTTAGAACTACTAGATAGGTATATAAACCTGTACCATTTGGTCAAGGCTCCTCAGCTTGACCTAGGCAATCTACCTAACTGCTTAGTTCTCTACTTCGCCTTTAAGTCCCTTGCTTCGTCAATCTCACCAGGTCGTCAGTACAGCCGCAGCTGCTGACAAATCTTGACAAATCTCTGTCTTTGTTTATCAAAGACATCGAGCGTAAACAGTATTACCTAAGTTGTTAGGCTCTGCCTTAACAATTATTTGACTATGTACATTAGATATATAAAATTCAGCCATTAGTACTTGGTATTGCCTCCCTTTGCCTTAAGGACTGCTTCTATCCTTCTGGGCATACTTTCTATTAAGTTCTGACACACCTCTGGTGGTATTCTCCTATACCTCTGCAACTCTCTCCCAAACTTCAAAAACCCCCTTAGCGTGAGTCAGATATTCATTAAGCTTCCTTTTGATATGGTCCCAGAGGTGTTCTATAGGGTTGAGGTCAGGAGACTGTGCTGGCCAGTCTAGAAGATCAATATCATTGTCTTCCATCCACACCCGGACCACATTAGAGGTGTGCTTGGGGTCATTGTCCTGCTGGAAAATTCTTTCGTCCTCGGGAATGTCCAAATTCTCCATGCTGACCAGCAGCTGCTGGTCCAAAATGTCCCGATATTGGAAGCGGTCCATAATGCCCTCAACCTCTGCAAGTTGCCCCACTCCATTCCACCCCATACACCCCCATACCATGATGCTTCCTCCTCCGGGTTTAAATGTTTTTGTTATTTCCCTAGGAATAAGGCCCTGGCCCTTCTGTTTCCATGTCCATTTCCTTCCATCTGACCCAATTCTATTGATCTTGGTCTCATCTGACCATACCACCCTCTTCCAGTCCTCTACAGTGCGTTCCTTGTGCTTGTGGCACCATGCTACGCGCGCCTTCTTTTGAGCAGAAGTAAGCAAGGGCTTTGGCTTCAACACAACAGCATAGAAATCATTTTTCTTGAGTACATTTCTGACTGTTTGCGGGGAGACAGTGTTGGAAATGATGGTGTTAATGTGTTTGGTGACCTGCACAGCATTAGTGCATCTGCCATGGTTGAATTGTGCCAGAACAGCTCGTTTATCAGTAGGGGTGAGCTTAGAAGGGCGGCCAGAAGAAGGTTTAGAGCGGTTGGGACAGATTTCTTGAAGCACCGTAGCCACAGTAGACTTGCCTACATTGAGTTTGGAGGCAATAGACTGGACAGAGTAATTGTTAGAAGCCAGAGAAATAATGTTTTCCTTCTGAGCAGATGGAATAGGCCGCATGGTAAATTGTGGGGATTTGATAGCATTTCAGCTGCTTATATGTATTGCAAACACAGCCATATGGCTGTAGTGCATAGCCTCTAAGGCTGTGCTGCACTGCCAAGGGCTATGCACACTGCAATTGGGCTGTGTCTGTGTTTCTGGAAGCACAGTCAAATAATTGTCCAGATGTATCTCTGACTTGTTTCTACTATATCTAAACGGACTTTGATCCGAAGTACGTAACTTTTATAAAGTCTTGTAGCAGAGATCAAATGCTTTGTTTTATGTACCAACACTATAATTCAAACTTTGGTATAGCGAAGGTTATTAAGCAAATACTCAAAAAGTGCGAAACATCCGGACAATTGTTTGAGTCACTGTAGTGTAGTTCACTCGATGAACACGGTTTTACTTACGTTAGTACAGAATGCATGTAATTAGTTACTTGCAACCGGACTGCGATCGGGCGCCGGAATATAAATTGTCAGACGCCCCCTCTGGGGGCATAGGGCTTTGATCAAAAAAAAAAAAAAACTGCAGAGACAGTACATAGCGTGGTTACAGAGGGGACAGGACCCTCTAACTGTCACGCTCCCCATCTAGCCTGTGCAGCTGGTTGCTGAGCGCATCATTCTGCCAAAGGGCAGTGAGCAAGAGGAAGAGTTTCTGAAGGAACTGTACTCTTTTTTGCAAGCACTGGACACAACCAGTCTCACAACAGCTGTTAAGCTAGTATCGCTACTCGCTTAAACAAGTATCAAGGGTTCAGCTGCTTAGACTTCTACCAGCCTTTGTAGAGACGAGCAAGAGTAATTGAGCAAGTCGAAGTTAAAGCAAATAGCAATGTATAGGCTTTTAGGTCAAGCTGGAGAAGCAAGACCAAAAGCGTGAAAGTATTTATACAAGGTTGGTAGGGCTAAGGGTTGGGCATTGCGCAGCAATGCTGTGTAAGTAAAATAAGTATGACTCAGAGTGAGTCAGGGTAAGAGTCACTATGAGTCACGATAAGTAAATATAGTACAAGTATCTCACGATCGTGAGAATACTGAGTAATCAGTGTAAAAAGAATGAATAGTGCGCAGCACTTGTAAGGTAAGCAAGTAGGTGTAAGCAGGCCGAAGTAGTAACAATGAATTAGTAAGAAGGAAAAAGAGTCCGGGTGCGTATCCAAGGTAACTGTAACATTACCCTCTCACTAGCGTTGAAGTCACCTGACTTCAATTCTTCCTTTTGCCCCAGAAGTGGCGGTCTATGTTCTTCCAGTAGCGTTGTGGACATTTAACCGGGTAATGGCCTGGGCCGCGACAATGACACAGACGACAAACAAAATGAAAGCAATGACATTGTCGATGTCTGCCTCCACAGATGTAACATCTGAACCATCGCGGTGGAATTGGTTGGTTGGCGAGGTATCCGGTACGCGGCGCCTTCTGGGACGAGATTGTCGAGGAAGAGGGTTCACCAGAGTCGGCGAATCTGACTCGGGTGGGCTTTCGAATGCGGAGAGGTAGGGTGTCATTGGTTGTGACATCGGGGTCGATGTTCTCCTTGTTGTTATCTTGTTCTTCAGGGTTAGTCCTGACGAATGGGTTATGTTTGATTTTTGCGGCGGTTTCTAAGTCGACGGTTGGGGGGAATTCTCGGAGGGTTCCTCGAACCTGACGTGCCGTGAGAATCGTCGGTTCTTCAGTGGTTTGATCTTTCTCAGGCCCCCAGGGATTGGCGGCAAGGGTTTCGAAATCTGTCTCTTTCGGGTTGGGGAACCAACTTCGTCGCTCAGGATAGTGCTGATCGAGGAAGGCTGTTCCTCCAGCAGCAGAGAAGAGGTTGGTGAGGGTTTCTTCCGTGCGTTGGTCAGAGCTGTCAAGAGCTCGATCAAGTTCTTCAAGGGTTTTCGAATATACAGTGACTCAAACAATTGTCCCAATGTTTCGCACTTTTTGAGTGTTTGGTTAATAACTTTAAACCAAGTACAAATAAGACTAAAGTGTAGGTATATATCTAAAAGCATTTGATCCCAGCTTCTAGAATATATAAAAATATTATAACTCCGATCAAAACCGATGGAGATATAGTGCAAACAAAACAGAGAAACATTGGGACAATTATTTGGCTGTGCCTCAGAAATACCAGAACAGCCTTATTGCAGTGCACATAGCCTTTGGCAGTGCAGTACAGCCTATGAGGCTATATGCCACAGCCATATGGCAGTGCTGGCCATACATATAAGCAGCTGAAATGCTCTAAATTTCTCATAATCCACTATGCACCCTATTCCTTCTGCTCAAAAGGAAAATATCATTGCTCTAGCTTCTAATCAATACTCTATTCGTGCTATTGCCTCCAAACTCAATGTGGGCAAGTCTACTGTCTCTAGGGTACTTCAAGAAACCTGTCCCAACCGCTCTAGCCTCTCCTCTGGCCGCCCCTCCAAGCTTTCTTCTACCGATGAACGGGCTATTATGGCACAACTCAACACTGGCAGGTCCCTTAACGCTGTGCAGGTCACCAAACACATCAACACCATTATCTCCAACCCTGTCTCCTCACAAACAGTCAGAAATGTACTCAAGAAAAACAATTTCTATGCTGTTGTGTTGAAGCCAAAGCCATTGCTTACTGCTAAACAAAGAAGAGCACAAGTAGCTTGGTGCCACAAGTACAAGGAATGGACTGTGGAGGACTGGAAAAGGGTGGTATGGTCAGATGAGACCAAGATCAATAGGATTGGGTCAGATGGAAGGCAATGGACATGGAAACAGAAGGGCCAGGGCCTGATTCCAAGAGAAGTCAAAAAAACAGTAAAACATGGTGGAGGAAACATCATGGTATGGGGCTGTATGGGGTGGAATGGAGTTGGGCAACTTTCAGAAATTGAGGGTATCATGGACCGCTTCCAGTATCGGGATATTTTGGACACCCAGCTTCTGGTCAGCATGGAGAATTTGGACATTCCAGAAGACGATAGGATTTTCTAGCAAGACAACAACCCCAAGCACACCTCCAATGTGATCCGAGAGTGGATGGAGGACAATGATATTGATCTTCTAGATTGGCCTGCACAATCCCCTGACCTAAACTCTATTGAACACCTCTGGGAACATATCAAACGAAAGCTTAATGAACATCCAACTCATGCTAAGGGAGTCTGGGAGGTTTGGGAGAGAGTTGCAGCTGTATGGGAGGATATACCAGCAGAAGTGTGTCAGAACTTAATTGAAAGTATGCCTAGAAGGATAGATGCAGTACTCAAGGCCAAGGGAGGCAATACCAAGTACTAATTGCTTTATTTTGTATATTTCTGGGACCTAGCCAAATAATTGTCCCAATGTTCTCTGTTTTGTTTGCACGATATCTCCATCAGTTATGATCGGAGTTAAAATATTTTTATATATTCTAGAAGCTGGGATCAAATGCTTTTAGATATATACCTACACTTTAGTCTTATTTGTACTTGGTCTAAAGTTATTAACCAAACACTCAAAAGGTGCGAAACATTGGAACAATTGTTTGAGTCACTGTATGCGATGTTGCGCTCGACCTGGGTTTGGAGGCTAGCGTACTACCAGTACGCACTCCTACTCACTTCCCGCATGCTGTCAGTCTTAGGCCGTCAGTCATTGATCTATTCTTTATCCCTGTGGGTCGCACTGCAGGGACTGCACACAGCGTGGTCACAGAGTGGAAAGGACCCTCTGACCTTTTTTTTTTTTTTTTTTGGTCAAAGCCCTACGCCCCCAGAGGGGGCGTCTGACAATTTATATTCCGGCGCCCAATAGCAGTCCGGTCGCAAGTAACTAAATACATGCATTGTATACTAACGTAAGTAAAGAACCGTGTTCGTCGAGTGAACTACACTGAATATGAGGTGCACCAAAGAGCAAGCTAGGGTGGCCCCCGAGGATAAATCTCTCAGCGAGTATGGTAGCGAGGAACACCCCGCAGAAGCAGCAAGAACCCTGGGGGCCAGGCTTGCCGCTATATGAAGGATGGAGCACTGACGCCTATGCATGGAAAGCCATGCCAGACGCTTCGGCCTGTTCTCTGCGAACAAATTGGTGTGCACCCGGCACCCAGACAAGGTCGTCAGGGCGCAGAGGTGCAGTGGAGCCTGTTACAGGCATTCGTCGGCGGTGGCCCCCCATAGCAAGGAGGGCATCGCGGAGGTGTGTGGGGGCCTTGTCAGGCGGCCTACATCGCCGTGTCTTCCTGGCTTTGGGAAACGGCGGTGGGGGCTGTTGCGATGGGAACGCAAAAGTGGTAGGATTGTTCGCAAGAAAGAACAAGAAAGACGACAGCTCCCGGCGCAAGCGCTGGTTGGGCCGTCGTTGAAAGTGCGCGCACTGGTGAAGGATGTGTCCCCTCGTTTCCAGTATGCGCCAGTCGCATGCACACGCTGTCTCCCCATCCAGGTTGAAGCGTGCACGAAATTTACCAATGGGTGCATGACCCAAGACTGCGCGTGCAAGGCGCGCAGTGTGCGTATTGGAAGAACCAACACGACGTAGCCAAGGCCCACCTTTGAGGTGAGTGGGCCTCAGGGAAGCACCTTTGTGCGTAAGGCGCAAGAAGTTGTTGCCAGAGTAAGAAGGCTGTTGCAGTAGACAAGTCCACTCATGCAGCATTCTATCCACAGCGCGTTTCCGGGCATACCCAAGGGATGTCCGGGGTTTGTTACCAGCACTCACCCGCAAGCCAGTGGCCGCCAAGTGAGCACGGTGGTGAATGTCCCAATTGAGTCTTGAAGGGACATGGACAAAGTGGACGCGTCTGTCAGCGTTGCCCAAGAACCAAGCACGTAGTTTGGAGCAGATGGACAGCAAGTGTCCTTGCCCAGAGTGGAGAGACGGGTCCAAAGCCAGACGGATGGCTTTAGTCGAGTCTGAGAGCACAACTATCTTGAGGCAGTTGTTGCGCAGGACAGCCTTGCTTATAGACGAATTTGGTTGCAATGACAGTGTCAACAACCAGGGATTTGAGCTGATACCATGTGAGGTGATCAGGATCTGGAGCAGAAGTGTTTGAGCACTTTGCCAGTTCTTCTCTGAGCTCGCTGACACCAAAGTCCCACCACTCGCGCAGAGGAGACTGAGGCACGTCGTCAAGCACAGAGGGGTCAACAGGGCGGTCAGATGCCGAGTTGTATGTTGAATCAAGAGCAGCCCACAGCGACTCAAGGGAGTTGCAAGGTTCACCATTGTGGCGAATTGCTTCGTGTGTAGGGAGCTCGCGCTGTTTCGCCCAGCGCATAAGATCCCATGGACGCTTGTTGGTAGTAGCAATCGTCTGGATCCTACTATCAAAGAACTTGCGCTTGGCCACTTTCGTGGTCCTGTGGAACGCCCTGTAATCAGCGACCGCCTTGGAAGCGCGATACACTCTGACAGCCTCAGAGCACTCAGGATTCCACCAGGACTTTGACCTGGTGGAGATGCGGGCAGTCTTTGAGTTGTTATCCCAAGACTGCTTAATAGCAGTTGCAATGGCGCCCGTGCAGCGTTCAATTGCTTCTGCTGTTGTGAGACCAGATGTGTCCAGTGCTCGCAAAGAAGAGGACAGCTCCTTTAGAAACTCTTCCTCTTGCTCGCTGCCCCTGGCAGAGTGACGCGCTCAGCGGCCAGCTGCACAGGCTGGATAGGGAGCGTGACGGTCAGAGGAGCATGGTCAGAGGGTCCTTTCCACTCTGTGACCACGCTGTGTGAAGTCCCTGCAGTGCGACCCACAGGGAGAAAGAATAGATCAATGACTGACGGCCTAAGGCTGACAGCATGCGGGAAGTGAGTAGGAGTGCGTACTGGTAGTACGCTAGCCTCCAAACCCAGGTCAAGCGCAACATCGCATAGTTCAGTTGCAACATGATTTGTAGAGTTGTAGTCTGGGTCCCAGACTGACGACTTGCAGTTGAAGTCCCCTGCCATGCAGAGCATGCTTGGGAGACGTGGGGCATTGTCACACAACCAGCGAATGGTAGTACCATCCCCTGGGTCAGAGTAGACATTAGCGAAGTGTATTTGAGCACCAGCGCTCCCATACAGAGTTGTGACCACCACATCATTGTGGTTGGCGAGGTCGGTGCGAAATGCGGGCCGCATGCCTGCAAGACGCCTATGCACAAACGTCATAACGCGTGGGCGGTCAGTCTCAGATGCCGGACGTCTAAACATGACTAGCCAGTCTGGGTGAGTGGGAGCACCAATCACTGCCTCCCTTCCGGGTTGGTAGTAGACACAGTGCGGCGTATGAGCCTCCAGGGAGGCTCTTGCAACAGAAGCACGTCAAAATCGTTCTTACGCTCTTCCAGGAGAGATGACACTAGATCATGATTTCTATTCACATTCTGTGAGTAGAAGCGAAGCATAGATACATATTTGTGACGCATAAAGTAATTTAAACGTGAGCAGTACGATCACCCAGAGCCGACTGAATCGGTCTCCTCCTGGGTGGTTGAACGTTAGCATAACTTTGCGGTGCTCTAGCAGAAAAGCGTACCGCATCGTTGACTTCATACCGGCGCTGGATCCAGCCAGCGTCAAATCGGTGACAAGAGAAGGCGCACTTGGACGAATCCGCTGTGTGTGCCTTGCCGCAGTTGATGCACCTGGGTGCGTGGGGGCACGGTTCACCATCAGGAGTGGCAGGAACCGGGGGATTCGCATCAGGCTTCTCCCAACAGCAGTGGGAGAGCTTGCGATGATTCTGCGTGTCATGGCCATAGCCACAGTGAGCGCAGGAGTTGTACTGCTGCCTACAAGAGGCAGTTGGGTGTCCCCAAGCCCAACAGCGCTGGCACTGAGGACGCCGGCGTGTACACTGGCAGGGAGATATTGCACAGGCGTCCTCCGATGGACACCTTCTTATTGGTGATGGACTTGAGGCGGTACCAGACCTAGAGTCCCAGAAGTCGAAGAAGACCATGCACATATCATGCGATGGGCTGGCGCGATGAATACGTGGCTTTCCAGCAAGCTGGAGCGACGACGTAGTGGTGTTCTGACGCAGGAGTGCTTCCATGGTGTCAGGAGTGACTGGAGTACTGCCCACTGCGCCAGAGGAGTAGTAGGGCACACCAGTGATGCGGGCGTAGGAACGCGATGCAGGGACCTCTACATTCACGTTGACAATTGGCTGGCCACCCTCTGTAAGAGGATACCAAACACGCTGCACAGCGAGCCGGATAATGCCCAGGTCGCTGTGGGTGGGTGTGTCGCTGAAGTGGACAATGATAGCGTCACCCCTGCCTACTTCGGCATGAATGGTGTTGTTGCGAGAACCTCCAGCAGACAGCCGGAGGTTGAGAGTAGAAACAGCCTGCTCAGGCGGAATGGGGAGAGGCGCAGGGATGGCATCGCTGCCAGTGCCTCTGCGCACATAAATGAAGCATTGCCTGCGAGATGGGCCGCGCGTGGTGGATTTGAGCTTCTGCTTCTTCTTCAAAGGAGAGGGAGCAGAGGGGAGGAGAGGACGCTGCCTTGCGCTTGTTGGCATTAGAATTGTCCTTGAGTTGCGCTACTTCATCCCAGGATAGTCCAGGGAGATGACGGGCGAGTTCAGCAAGTTCTGCGCATTGGTGCGCAGACATGCCAACAGTAACCTCTGCAAAAGAGCGAGGGCGGCGTTTGCAGGCCGTCTGGGCGGCTGCGAGCGACAGAGCGTAGGACGCCTTGGGAGCGCGCTGACGCTGTTGCGGTTGCTGCTGCTGCTGCTGGGCGCATTAGCAGGCTTGGGCGCACGCACAGCATGCGGGTCGGGCAAACCGGCGCTGGAATTGCATCCAGTTACCCGCATGGATCCGCTCAGGCTGCGGTTGCGAAGGGGCAGCACCTGTGGCAACACCTGGGGCAGGTCCAGGGACCCGGCTGCCAGATTGTTGAGATGTTGCTGTGGACTCCTGTCCCTCCATGAGAGCCGGAGATTTGTGACCAGTGGCAGTGTGTTCCGTGGGTCGGGGAGGGTAACCTGGGTCCTGGCGCCTTGGGAGGCGCTGGAGGAGGTGGGGGCGACTGCAGGAGCAGGGGAGGCCGGTGCTACACCATGCCCATCTGCTGCAGCAGTGGAGGAGCGGATGCTGCGCTTGCAGCACCTTGGGAGCAGCAGTGCGTGCAGGGCGCTGCTGGGGGAAGGAGATGGCAGGAGAGCATCCAATGCGTCCCTAACACGTCGAATTTGAGGGAGACACTCCTCATCCACACTGAGGTAGTCTGTGATATGAACAGATGCCGCGCGAGCAACTGTTGAGACAAGGCAGTCTGCAATGAGCTTCGCCTGAAGCTCATCTACAGCACTAGGTGGACAGTGGTCCATCCAACCTTGTATAGTGACAAGAGCATCGGTAAGGGCCTCTACATCATCCCTGACGGCCGCCTCTGTAGCCTGTAAAGACAGGGTATTTTTTTTTTTTTTTTGTTCAAAGCCCTACGCCCTAGGAGGGCGTCTGACAATTTATATTCCGGCGCCCGATCGCAGTCCGGTCGCAAGTACCTTAATACATGCATTGTATACTAACGTAAGTAAAGAACCGTGTTCGTCGAGTGAACTACACTGAATACGAGGTGCACCAAAGAGCAAGCTAGGGTGGCCCCGAGGATAAATCTCTCAACGAGTATGGTAGCGCGCAACGCCCGCAGAAGCGGCAAGAACCCTGGAGGCCAGGCTCGCCGCTATATGAAGGATGGAGCACTGACGCCTATGCATGGAAGACCATGCCAGACGCTTCAGCTTGTTCTTTGCGAACAAATTGGTGTGCCGGTACCCAGACAAGATCGTCTGGGCGCGGGGTGCAGTGGAGCCTGTTACAGGCATTTGTCGGCAATGGCCCCCGCAGCGGGAGGGCATCGCGGAGCGTGTGGGGGCCTTGTCAGGTGGCCCACGTCGCCGTGTCTTCCTGGCTTTGGGAACGGCGGTGGAGGCTGTTGCGAAGGAAACGCAAAGTGGCAGGGTTGTTCTCAAGGAAGAACAAGAAGGACGACAGCTCCTGGCGCAAGCACTGGTTGGGCCGTCGATGGAAGTGCGCACACTGGTGAAGGATGTGTCCCTCGTTTCCAGAATGCGCCAGTTGCATGCACACACTGTCTCCCCAGGTTGAAGCGTGCGCGGAACTCGCCAATGGGTGCATGACCCAGGACTGCGTGCGTAAGGCGCGCGGTATGCGCATTGGAAGAACCAACGCGACGTAGCCAAGGTCCACCTTTAATGTGTGGGCCTTAGGGAGGCACCCTTGTGTGTAAGGCGCTTTTTTTTTTTTTTTTGATCAAAGCCCTACACCTCCGGAGGGCGTCTGACAATTTATATTCCGGCGCCCAATAGCAGTCCGGTCGCAAGTACCTTAATACATGCATTGTATACTAACGTAAGTAAAGAACCGTGTTCGTCGAGTGAACTACACTGAATATGAGGTGCACCAAAGAGCAAGCTAGGGTGGCCCCGAGGGATAAATCTCTCAGCGAGTATGGTAGCGAGGAACCGCAGAAGCAGCAAGAACCCTGGGGGCCAGGCTTGCCGCTATATGAAGGATGGAGCACTGACGCCTATGCATGGAAAGCCATGCCAGACGCTTCGGCCTGTTTTCTGCGAACAAATTGGTGTGCACCCGGCACCCAGACAAAGTCGTCAGGGCGCAGAGGTGCAGTGGAGCCTGTTACAGGCATTCGTCGGCGGTGGCCCCCCATAGCAAGGAGGGCATCGCGGAGGTGTGTGGGGGCCTTGTCAGGCGGCCTACATCGCCGTGTCTTCCTGGCTTTGGGAAACGGCGGTGGGGGCTGTTGCGATGGGAACGCAAAAGTGGTAGGATTGTTCGCAAGAAAGAACAAGAAAGACGACAGCTCCGGCGCAAGCGCTGGTTGGGCCGTCGTTGAAAGTGCGCGCACTGGTGAAGGATGTGTCCCCTCGTTTCCAGTATGCGCCAGTCGCATGCACACGCTGTCTCCCCATCCAGGTTGAAGCGTGCACGGAATTCACCAATGGGTGCGTGACCCAAGACTGCACGTGCAAGGCGCGCAGTGTGCGTATTGGAAGAACCAACACGACGTAGCCAAGGCCCACCTTTGAGGTGAGTGGGCCTCGGGAAGCACCTTTGTGCGTAAGGCGCAAGAAGTTGTTGCCAGAG
This sequence comes from Clitopilus passeckerianus, assembly GCA_944990035.1. NCBI lineage: Eukaryota > Fungi > Basidiomycota > Agaricomycetes > Agaricales > Entolomataceae > Clitopilus > Clitopilus passeckerianus. The sequence continues at coordinate 929,638 of CALYLX010000098.1, forward strand.
TAAGAAGGCTGTTGCAGTAGACAAGTCCACTCATGCAGCATTCTATCCACAGCGCGTTCCGGGCATACCCAAGGGATGTCCGGGGTTTGTTACCAGCACTCACCCGCAAGCCAGTGGCCGCCAAGTGAGCACGGTGGTGAATGTCCCAATTGAGTCTTGAAGGGACATGGACAAAGTGGACGCGTCTGTCAGCGTTGCCCAAGAACCAAGCACGTAGTTTGGAGCAGATGGACAGCAAGTGTCCTTGCCCAGAGTGGAGAGACGGGTCCAAAGCCAGACGGATGGCTTTAGTCGAGTCTGAGAGCACAACTATCTTGAGGCAGTTGTTGCGCAGGACAGCCTTGCTTATAGACGAATTTGGTTGCAATGACAGTGTCAACAACCAGGGATTTGAGCTGATACCATGTGAGGTGATCAGGATCTGGAGCAGAAGTGTTTGAGCACTTTGCCAGTTCTTCTCTGAGCTCGCTGACACCAAAGTCCCACCACTCGCGCAGAGGAGACTGAGGCACGTCGTCAAGCACAGAGGGGTCAACAGGGCGGTCAGATGCCGAGTTGTATGTTGAATCAAGAGCAGCCCACAGCGACTCAAGGGAGTTGCAAGGTTCACCATTGTGGCGAATTGCTTCGTGTGTAGGGAGCTCGCGCTGTTTCGCCCAGCGCATAAGATCCCATGGACGCTTGTTGGTAGTAGCAATCGTCTGGATCCTACTATCAAAGAACTTGCGCTTGGCCACTTTCGTGGTCCTGTGGAACGCCCTGTAATCAGCGACCGCCTTGGAAGCGCGACACTCTGACAGCCTCAGAGCACTCAGGATTCCACCAGGACTTTGACCTGGTGGAGATGCGGGCAGTCTTTGAGTTGTTATCCCAAGACTGCTTAATAGCAGTTGCAATGGCGCCCGTGCAGCGTTCAATTGCTTCTGCTGTTGTGAGACCAGATGTGTCCAGTGCTCGCAAAGAAGAGGACAGCTCCTTTAGAAACTCTTCCTCTTGCTCGCTGCCCCTTGGCAGAGTGACGCGCTCAGCGGCCAGCTGCACAGGCTGGATAGGGAGCGTGACGGTCAGAGGAGCATGGTCAGAGGGTCCTTTCCACTCTGTGACCACGCTGTGTGAAGTCCCTGCAGTGCGACCCACAGGGAGAAAGAATAGATCAATGACTGACGGCCTAAGGCTGACAGCATGCGGGAAGTGAGTAGGAGTGCGTACTGGTAGTACGCTAGCCTCCAAACCCAGGTCAAGCGCAACATCGCATAGTTCAGTTGCAACATGATTTGTAGAGTTGTAGTCTGGGTCCCAGACTGACGACTTGCAGTTGAAGTCCCCTGCCATGCAGAGCATGCTTGGGAGACGTGGGGCATTGTCACACAACCAGCGAATGGTAGTACCATCCCTGGGTCAGAGTAGACATTAGCGAAGTGTATTTGAGCACCAGCGCTCCCATACAGAGTTGTGACCACCACATCATTGTGGTTGGCGAGGTCGGTGCGAAATGCGGGCCGCATGCCTGCAAGACGCCTATGCACAAACGTCATAACGCGTGGGCGGTCAGTCTCAGATGCCGGACGTCTAAACATGACTAGCCAGTCTGGGTGAGTGGGAGCACCAATCACTGCCTCCCCGGGTTGGTAGTAGACACAGTGCGGCGTATGAGCCTCCAGGAGGCTCTTGCAACAGAAGCACGTCAAAATCGTTCTTACGCTCTTCCAGGAGAGATGACACTAGATCATGATTTCTATTCACATTCTGTGAGTAGAAGCGAAGCATAGATACATATTTGTGACGCATAAAGTAATTTAAACGTGAGCAGTACGATCACCCAGAGCCGACTGAATCGGTCTCCTCCTGGGTGGTTGAACGTTAGCATAACTTTGCGGTGCTCTAGCAGAAAAGCGTACCGCATCGTTGACTTCATACCGGCGCTGGATCCAGCCAGCGTCAAATCGGTGACAAGAGAAGGCGCACTTGGACGAATCCGCTGTGTGTGCCTTGCCGCAGTTGATGCACCTGGGTGCGTGGGGGCACGGTTCACCATCAGGAGTGGCAGGAACCGGGGGATTCGCATCAGGCTTCTCCCAACAGCAGTGGGAGAGCTTGCGATGATTCTGCGTGTCATGGCCATAGCCACAGTGAGCGCAGGAGTTGTACTGCTGCCTACAAGAGGCAGTTGGGTGTCCCCAAGCCCAACAGCGCTGGCACTGAGGACGCCGGCGTGTACACTGGCAGGGAGATATTGCACAGGCGTCCTCCGATGGACACCTTCTTATTGGTGATGGACTTGAGGCGGTACCAGACCTAGAGTCCCAGAAGTCGAAGAAGACCATGCACATATCATGCGATGGGCTGGCGCGATGAATACGTGGCTTTCCAGCAAGCTGGAGCGACGACGTAGTGGTGTTCTGACGCAGGAGTGCTTCCATGGTGTCAGGAGTGACTGGAGTACTGCCCACTGCGCCAGAGAGTAGTAGGGCACACCAGTGATGCGGGCGTAGGAACGCGATGCAGGGACCTCTACATTCACGTTGACAATTGGCTGGCCACCCTCTGTAAGAGGATACCAAACACGCTGCACAGCGAGCCGGATAATGCCCAGGTCGCTGTGGGTGGGTGTGTCGCTGAAGTGGACAATGATAGCGTCACCCCTGCCTACTTCGGCATGAATGGTGTTGTTGCGAGAACCTCCAGCAGACAGCCGGAGGTTGAGAGTAGAAACAGCCTGCTCAGGCGGAATGGGGAGGCGCAGGGATGGCATCGCTGCCAGTGCCTCTGCGCACATAAATGAAGCATTGCCTGCGAGATGGGCCGCGCGTGGTGGATTTGAGCTTCTGCTTCTTCTTCAAAGGAGAGGGAGCAGAGGGAGGGGAGAGGACGCTGCCTTGCGCTTGTTGGCATTAGAATTGTCCTTGAGTTGCGCTACTTCATCCCAGGATAGTCCAGGAGATGACGGGCGAGTTCAGCAAGTTCTGCGCATTGGTGCGCAGACATGCCAACAGTAACCTCTGCAAAAGAGCGAGGGCGGCGTTTGCAGGCCGTCTGGGCGGCTGCGAGCGACAGAAGCGTAGGACGCCTTGGGAGCGCGCTGACGCTGTTGCGGTTGCTGCTGCTGCTGCTGGGCGCATTAGCAGGCTTGGGCGCACGCACAGCATGCGGGTCGGGCAAACCGGCGCTGGAATTGCATCCAGTTACCCGCATGGATCCGCTCAGGCTGCGGTTGCGAAGGGCAGCACCTGTGGCAACACCTGGGGCAGGTCCAGGGACCCGGCTGCCAGATTGTTGAGATGTTGCTGTGGACTCCTGTCCCTCCACGAGAGCCGGAGATTTGTGACCAGTGGCAGTGTGTTCCGTGGGTCGGGAGGGTAACCTGGGTCCTGGCGCCTTGGGAGGCGCTGGAGGAGGTGGGGCGACTGCAGGAGCAGGGGAGGCCGGTGCTACACCATGCCCATCTGCTGCAGCAGTGGAGGGAGCGGATGCTGCGCTTGCAGCACCCTTGGGAGCAGCAGTGCGTGCAGGGCGCTGCTGGGGGGAAGGAGATGGCAGGAGAGCATCCAATGCGTCCCTAACACGTCGAATTTGAGGGAGACACTCCTCATCCACACTGAGGTAGTCTGTGATATGAACAGATGCCGCGCGAGCAACTGTTGAGACAAGGCAGTCTGCAATGAGCTTCGCCTGAAGCTCATCTACAGCACTAGGTGGACAGTGGTCCATCCAACCTTGTATAGTGACAAGAGCATCGGTAAGGGCCTCTACATCATCCCTGACGGCCGCCTCTGTAGCCTGTAAAGACAGGGTATTTTTTTTTTTTTTTTTTTGTTCAAAGCCCTACGCCCTAGGAGGGGGCGTCTGACAATTTATATTCCGGCGCCCGATCGCAGTCCGGTCGCAAGTACCTTAATACATGCATTGTATACTAACGTAAGTAAAGAACCGTGTTCGTCGAGTGAACTACACTGAATACGAGGTGCACCAAAGAGCAAGCTAGGGTGGCCCCCGAGGATAAATCTCTCAACGAGTATGGTAGCGCGCAACGCCCCGCAGAAGCGGCAAGAACCCTGGAGGCCAGGCTCGCCGCTATATGAAGGATGGAGCACTGACGCCTATGCATGGAAGACCATGCCAGACGCTTCAGCTTGTTCTTTGCGAACAAATTGGTGTGCCCCCGGTACCCAGACAAGATCGTCTGGGCGCGGGGGTGCAGTGGAGCCTGTTACAGGCATTTGTCGGCAATGGCCCCCCGCAGCGGGGAGGGCATCGCGGAGGCGTGTGGGGGCCTTGTCAGGTGGCCCACGTCGCCGTGTCTTCCTGGCTTTGGGAAACGGCGGTGGAGGCTGTTGCGAAGGAAACGCAAAAGTGGCAGGGTTGTTCTCAAGGAAGAACAAGAAGGACGACAGCTCCTGGCGCAAGCACTGGTTGGGCCGTCGATGGAAGTGCGCACACTGGTGAAGGATGTGTCCCCTCGTTTCCAGAATGCGCCAGTTGCATGCACACACTGTCTCCCCACCCAGGTTGAAGCGTGCGCGGAACTCGCCAATGGGTGCATGACCCAGGACTGCGTGCGTAAGGCGCGCGGTATGCGCATTGGAAGAACCAACGCGACGTAGCCAAGGTCCACCTTTAATGTGTGTGGGCCTTAGGGAGGCACCCTTGTGTGTAAGGCGCTTTTTTTTTTTTTTTTTGATCAAAGCCCTACACCTCCGGAGGGGGCGTCTGACAATTTATATTCCGGCGCCCAATAGCAGTCCGGTCGCAAGTACCTTAATACATGCATTGTATACTAACGTAAGTAAAGAACCGTGTTCGTCGAGTGAACTACACTGAATATGAGGTGCACCAAAGAGCAAGCTAGGGTGGCCCCCGAGGATAAATCTCTCAGCGAGTATGGTAGCGAGGAACACCCCGCAGAAGCAGCAAGAACCCTGGGGGCCAGGCTTGCCGCTATATGAAGGATGGAGCACTGACGCCTATGCATGGAAAGCCATGCCAGACGCTTCGGCCTGTTTTCTGCGAACAAATTGGTGTGCACCCGGCACCCAGACAAAGTCGTCAGGGCGCAGAGGTGCAGTGGAGCCTGTTACAGGCATTCGTCGGCGGTGGCCCCCCATAGCAAGGAGGGCATCGCGGAGGTGTGTGGGGGCCTTGTCAGGCGGCCTACATCGCCGTGTCTTCCTGGCTTTGGGAAACGGCGGTGGGGGCTGTTGCGATGGGAACGCAAAAGTGGTAGGATTGTTCGCAAGAAAGAACAAGAAAGACGACAGCTCCCGGCGCAAGCGCTGGTTGGGCCGTCGTTGAAAGTGCGCGCACTGGTGAAGGATGTGTCCCCTCGTTTCCAGTATGCGCCAGTCGCATGCACACGCTGTCTCCCCATCCAGGTTGAAGCGTGCACGGAATTCACCAATGGGTGCGTGACCCAAGACTGCACGTGCAAGGCGCGCAGTGTGCGTATTGGAAGAACCAACACGACGTAGCCAAGGCCCACCTTTGAGGTGAGTGGGCCTCAGGGAAGCACCTTTGTGCGTAAGGCGCAAGAAGTTGTTGCCAGAGTAAGAAGGCTGTTGCAGTAGACAAGTCCACTCATGCAGCATTCTATCCACAGCGCGTTTCCGGGCATACCCAAGGGATGTCCGGGGTTTGTTACCAGCACTCACCCGCAAGCCAGTGGCCGCCAAGTGAGCACGGTGGTGAATGTCCCAATTGAGTCTTGAAGGGACATGGACAAAGTGGACGCGTCTGTCAGCGTTGCCCAAGAACCAAGCACGTAGTTTGGAGCAGATGGACAGCAAGTGTCCTTGCCCAGAGTGGAGAGACGGGTCCAAAGCCAGACGGATGGCTTTAGTCGAGTCTGAGAGCACAACTATCTTGAGGCAGTTGTTGCGCAGGACAGCCTTGCTTATAGACGAATTTGGTTGCAATGACAGTGTCAACAACCAGGGATTTGAGCTGATACCATGTGAGGTGATCAGGATCTGGAGCAGAAGTGTTTGAGCACTTTGCCAGTTCTTCTCTGAGCTCGCTGACACCAAAGTCCCACCACTCGCGCAGAGGAGACTGAGGCACGTCGTCAAGCACAGAGGGGTCAACAGGGCGGTCAGATGCCGAGTTGTATGTTGAATCAAGAGCAGCCCACAGCGACTCAAGGGAGTTGCAAGGTTCACCATTGTGGCGAATTGCTTCGTGTGTAGGGAGCTCGCGCTGTTTCGCCCAGCGCATAAGATCCCATGGACGCTTGTTGGTAGTAGCAATCGTCTGGATCCTACTATCAAAGAACTTGCGCTTGGCCACTTTCGTGGTCCTGTGGAACGCCCTGTAATCAGCGACCGCCTTGGAAGCGCGATACACTCTGACAGCCTCAGAGCACTCAGGATTCCACCAGGACTTTGACCTGGTGGAGATGCGGGCAGTCTTTGAGTTGTTATCCCAAGACTGCTTAATAGCAGTTGCAATGGCGCCCGTGCAGCGTTCAATTGCTTCTGCTGTTGTGAGACCAGATGTGTCCAGTGCTCGCAAAGAAGAGGACAGCTCCTTTAGAAACTCTTCCTCTTGCTCGCTGCCCCTTGGCAGAGTGACGCGCTCAGCGGCCAGCTGCACAGGCTGGATAGGGAGCGTGACGGTCAGAGGAGCATGGTCAGAGGGTCCTTTCCACTCTGTGACCACGCTGTGTGAAGTCCCTGCAGTGCGACCCACAGGGAGAAAGAATAGATCAATGACTGACGGCCTAAGGCTGACAGCATGCGGGAAGTGAGTAGGAGTGCGTACTGGTAGTACGCTAGCCTCCAAACCCAGGTCAAGCGCAACATCGCATAGTTCAGTTGCAACATGATTTGTAGAGTTGTAGTCTGGGTCCCAGACTGACGACTTGCAGTTGAAGTCCCCTGCCATGCAGAGCATGCTTGGGAGACGTGGGGCATTGTCACACAACCAGCGAATGGTAGTACCATCCCCTGGGTCAGAGTAGACATTAGCGAAGTGTATTTGAGCACCAGCGCTCCCATACAGAGTTGTGACCACCACATCATTGTGGTTGGCGAGGTCGGTGCGAAATGCGGGCCGCATGCCTGCAAGACGCCTATGCACAAACGTCATAACGCGTGGGCGGTCAGTCTCAGATGCCGGACGTCTAAACATGACTAGCCAGTCTGGGTGAGTGGGAGCACCAATCACTGCCTCCCCTTCCGGGTTGGTAGTAGACACAGTGCGGCGTATGAGCCTCCAGGGAGGCTCTTGCAACAGAAGCACGTCAAAATCGTTCTTACGCTCTTCCAGGAGAGATGACACTAGATCATGATTTCTATTCACATTCTGTGAGTAGAAGCGAAGCATAGATACATATTTGTGACGCATAAAGTAATTTAAACGTGAGCAGTACGATCACCCAGAGCCGACTGAATCGGTCTCCTCCTGGGTGGTTGAACGTTAGCATAACTTTGCGGTGCTCTAGCAGAAAAGCGTACCGCATCGTTGACTTCATACCGGCGCTGGATCCAGCCAGCGTCAAATCGGTGACAAGAGAAGGCGCACTTGGACGAATCCGCTGTGTGTGCCTTGCCGCAGTTGATGCACCTGGGTGCGTGGGGGCACGGTTCACCATCAGGAGTGGCAGGAACCGGGGGATTCGCATCAGGCTTCTCCCAACAGCAGTGGGAGAGCTTGCGATGATTCTGCGTGTCATGGCCATAGCCACAGTGAGCGCAGGAGTTGTACTGCTGCCTACAAGAGGCAGTTGGGTGTCCCCAAGCCCAACAGCGCTGGCACTGAGGGACGCCGGCGTGTACACTGGCAGGGGAGATATTGCACAGGCGTCCTCCGATGGACACCTTCTTATTGGTGATGGACTTGAGGGCGGTACCAGACCTAGAGTCCCAGAAGTCGAAGAAGACCATGCACATATCATGCGATGGGCTGGCGCGATGAATACGTGGCTTTCCAGCAAGCTGGAGCGACGACGTAGTGGTGTTCTGACGCAGGAGTGCTTCCATGGTGTCAGGAGTGACTGGAGTACTGCCCACTGCGCCAGAGGAGTAGTAGGGCACACCAGTGATGCGGGCGTAGGAACGCGATGCAGGGACCTCTACATTCACGTTGACAATTGGCTGGCCACCCTCTGTAAGAGGATACCAAACACGCTGCACAGCGAGCCGGATAATGCCCAGGTCGCTGTGGGTGGGTGTGTCGCTGAAGTGGACAATGATAGCGTCACCCCTGCCTACTTCGGCATGAATGGTGTTGTTGCGAGAACCTCCAGCAGACAGCCGGAGGTTGAGAGTAGAAACAGCCTGCTCAGGCGGAATGGGGAGAGGCGCAGGGATGGCATCGCTGCCAGTGCCTCTGCGCACATAAATGAAGCATTGCCTGCGAGATGGGCCGCGCGTGGTGGATTTGAGCTTCTGCTTCTTCTTCAAAGGAGAGGGAGCAGAGGGGAGGGGAGAGGACGCTGCCTTGCGCTTGTTGGCATTAGAATTGTCCTTGAGTTGCGCTACTTCATCCCAGGATAGTCCAGGGAGATGACGGGCGAGTTCAGCAAGTTCTGCGCATTGGTGCGCAGACATGCCAACAGTAACCTCTGCAAAAGAGCGAGGGGCGGCGTTTGCAGGCCGTCTGGGCGGCTGCGAAGCGACAGAAGCGTAGGACGCCTTGGGAGCGCGCTGACGCTGTTGCGGTTGCTGCTGCTGCTGCTGGGGCGCATTAGCAGGCTTGGGCGCACGCACAGCATGCGGGTCGGGCAAACCGGCGCTGGAATTGCATCCAGTTACCCGCATGGATCCGCTCAGGCTGCGGTTGCGAAGGGGCAGCACCTGTGGCAACACCTGGGGCAGGTCCAGGGACCCGGCTGCCAGATTGTTGAGATGTTGCTGTGGACTCCTGTCCCTCCATGAGAGCCGGAGATTTGTGACCAGTGGCAGTGTGTTCCGTGGGTCGGGGAGGGGTAACCTGGGTCCTGGCGCCTTGGGAGGCGCTGGAGGAGGTGGGGGCGACTGCAGGAGCAGGGGAGGCCGGTGCTACACCATGCCCATCTGCTGCAGCAGTGGAGGGAGCGGATGCTGCGCTTGCAGCACCCTTGGGAGCAGCAGTGCGTGCAGGGCGCTGCTGGGGGGAAGGAGATGGCAGGAGAGCATCCAATGCGTCCCTAACACGTCGAATTTGAGGGAGACACTCCTCATCCACACTGAGGTAGTCTGTGATATGAACAGATGCCGCGCGAGCAACTGTTGAGACAAGGCAGTCTGCAATGAGCTTCGCCTGAAGCTCATCTACAGCACTAGGTGGACAGTGGTCCATCCAACCTTGTATAGTGACAAGAGCATCGGTAAGGGCCTCTACATCATCCCTGACGGCCGCCTCTGTAGCCTGTAAAGACAGGGTATTTTTTTTTTTTTTTTTTTGTTCAAAGCCCTACGCCCTAGGAGGGGGCGTCTGACAATTTATATTCCGGCGCCCGATCGCAGTCCGGTCGCAAGTACCTTAATACATGCATTGTATACTAACGTAAGTAAAGAACCGTGTTCGTCGAGTGAACTACACTGAATACGAGGTGCACCAAAGAGCAAGCTAGGGTGGCCCCCGAGGATAAATCTCTCAACGAGTATGGTAGCGCGCAACGCCCCGCAGAAGCGGCAAGAACCCTGGAGGCCAGGCTCGCCGCTATATGAAGGATGGAGCACTGACGCCTATGCATGGAAGACCATGCCAGACGCTTCAGCTTGTTCTCTGCGAACAAATTGGTGTGCACCCGGCACCCAGACAAGGTCGTCAGGGCGCGGCGGTGCAGTGGAGCCTGTTACAGGCATTCGTTGGCAGTGGCCTCCGACAGCGGGAGGGGCACTGCGAACGCGCGTGGAGGCCTTATCAGGCGGACCACGTCGCCGTGTCTTCCTGGCTTTGGGAAACGGCGGTGGGGGCTGTTGCGATGGGAACGCAAAAGTGGTAGGATTGTTCGCAAGAAAGAACAAGAAAGACGACAGCTCCCGGCGCAAGCGCTGGTTGGGCCGTCGTTGAAAGTGCGCGCACTGGTGAAGGATGTGTCCCCTCGTTTCCAGTATGCGCCAGTCGCATGCACACGCTGTCTCCCCATCCAGGTTGAAGCGTGCACGGAATTCACCAATGGGTGCGTGACCCAAGACTGCGCGTGCAAGGCGCGCAGTGTGCGTATTGGAAGAACCAACACGACGTAGCCAAGGCCCACCTTTGAGGTGAGTGGGCCTCAGGGAAGCACCTTTGTGCGTAAGGCGCAAGAAGTTGTTGCCAGAGTAAGAAGGCTGTTGCAGTAGACAAGTCCACTCATGCAGCATTCTATCCACAGCGCGTTTCCGGGCATACCCAAGGGATGTCCGGGGTTTGTCATCCCTTTTGATCTGTTACCACCAACATCACAGCCACAACAGCGACGCAAATTTGCCCTCCAGCAGCTTGTACACCGCTTTATTCTCCAGTATATCCGCCTGTCTGCGCTATGAGTAGTGCAGGAGGCAGCAAGAAGACTCCCCGGCCGCCGGATCCAACTCCAACGCCATCCACACCTCAGAAGGGCCATGGTCGTGACTATGGCGCATTTGATGGTGAAGAAACACCCCAGGGCCCCTCTGGCGCTCGGAACAAGCGTCCCACTCCAGCAATGGAGGAGGACGATGATCCTTTGAGGTGAGTGGGCCTCAGGGAAGCACCTTTGTGCGTAAGGCGCAAGAAGTTGTTGCCAGAGTAAGAAGGCTGTTGCAGTAGACAAGTCCACTCATGCAGCATTCTATCCACAGCGCGTTTCCGGGCATACCCAAGGGATGTCCGGGGTTTGTTACCAGCACTCACCCGCAAGCCAGTGGCCGCCAAGTGAGCACGGTGGTGAATGTCCCAATTGAGTCTTGAAGGGACATGGACAAAGTGGACGCGTCTGTCAGCGTTGCCCAAGAACCAAGCACGTAGTTTGGAGCAGATGGACAGCAAGTGTCCTTGCCCAGAGTGGAGAGACGGGTCCAAAGCCAGACGGATGGCTTTAGTCGAGTCTGAGAGCACAACTATCTTGAGGCAGTTGTTGCGCAGGACAGCCTTGCTTATAGACGAATTTGGTTGCAATGACAGTGTCAACAACCAGGGATTTGAGCTGATACCATGTGAGGTGATCAGGATCTGGAGCAGAAGTGTTTGAGCACTTTGCCAGTTCTTCTCTGAGCTCGCTGACACCAAAGTCCCACCACTCGCGCAGAGGAGACTGAGGCACGTCGTCAAGCACAGAGGGGTCAACAGGGCGGTCAGATGCCGAGTTGTATGTTGAATCAAGAGCAGCCCACAGCGACTCAAGGGAGTTGCAAGGTTCACCATTGTGGCGAATTGCTTCGTGTGTAGGGAGCTCGCGCTGTTTCGCCCAGCGCATAAGATCCCATGGACGCTTGTTGGTAGTAGCAATCGTCTGGATCCTACTATCAAAGAACTTGCGCTTGGCCACTTTCGTGGTCCTGTGGAACGCCCTGTAATCAGCGACCGCCTTGGAAGCGCGATACACTCTGACAGCCTCAGAGCACTCAGGATTCCACCAGGACTTTGACCTGGTGGAGATGCGGGCAGTCTTTGAGTTGTTATCCCAAGACTGCTTAATAGCAGTTGCAATGGCGCCCGTGCAGCGTTCAATTGCTTCTGCTGTTGTGAGACCAGATGTGTCCAGTGCTCGCAAAGAAGAGGACAGCTCCTTTAGAAACTCTTCCTCTTGCTCGCTGCCCCTTGGCAGAGTGACGCGCTCAGCGGCCAGCTGCACAGGCTGGATAGGGAGCGTGACGGTCAGAGGAGCATGGTCAGAGGGTCCTTTCCACTCTGTGACCACGCTGTGTGAAGTCCCTGCAGTGCGACCCACAGGGAGAAAGAATAGATCAATGACTGACGGCCTAAGGCTGACAGCATGCGGGAAGTGAGTAGGAGTGCGTACTGGTAGTACGCTAGCCTCCAAACCCAGGTCAAGCGCAACATCGCATAGTTCAGTTGCAACATGATTTGTAGAGTTGTAGTCTGGGTCCCAGACTGACGACTTGCAGTTGAAGTCCCCTGCCATGCAGAGCATGCTTGGGAGACGTGGGGCATTGTCACACAACCAGCGAATGGTAGTACCATCCCCTGGGTCAGAGTAGACATTAGCGAAGTGTATTTGAGCACCAGCGCTCCCATACAGAGTTGTGACCACCACATCATTGTGGTTGGCGAGGTCGGTGCGAAATGCGGGCCGCATGCCTGCAAGACGCCTATGCACAAACGTCATAACGCGTGGGCGGTCAGTCTCAGATGCCGGACGTCTAAACATGACTAGCCAGTCTGGGTGAGTGGGAGCACCAATCACTGCCTCCCCTTCCGGGTTGGTAGTAGACACAGTGTGGCGTATGAGCCTCCAGGGAGGCTCTTGCAACAGAAGCACGTCAAAATCGTTCTTACGCTCTTCCAGGAGAGATGACACTAGATCATGATTTCTATTCACATTCTGTGAGTAGAAGCGAAGCATAGATACATATTTGTGACGCATAAAGTAATTTAAACGTGAGCAGTACGATCACCCAGAGCCGACTGAATCGGTCTCCTCCTGGGTGGTTGAACGTTAGCATAACTTTGCGGTGCTCTAGCAGAAAAGCGTACCGCATCGTTGACTTCATACCGGCGCTGGATCCAGCCAGCGTCAAATCGGTGACAAGAGAAGGCGCACTTGGACGAATCCGCTGTGTGTGCCTTGCCGCAGTTGATGCACCTGGGTGCGTGGGGGCACGGTTCACCATCAGGAGTGGCAGGAACCGGGGGATTCGCATCAGGCTTCTCCCAACAGCAGTGGGAGAGCTTGCGATGATTCTGCGTGTCATGGCCATAGCCACAGTGAGCGCAGGAGTTGTACTGCTGCCTACAAGAGGCAGTTGGGTGTCCCCAAGCCCAACAGCGCTGGCACTGAGGGACGCCGGCGTGTACACTGGCAGGGGAGATATTGCACAGGCGTCCTCCGATGGACACCTTCTTATTGGTGATGGACTTGAGGGCGGTACCAGACCTAGAGTCCCAGAAGTCGAAGAAGACCATGCACATATCATGCGATGGGCTGGCGCGATGAATACGTGGCTTTCCAGCAAGCTGGAGCGACGACGTAGTGGTGTTCTGACGCAGGAGTGCTTCCATGGTGTCAGGAGTGACTGGAGTACTGCCCACTGCGCCAGAGGAGTAGTAGGGCACACCAGTGATGCGGGCGTAGGAACGCGATGCAGGGACCTCTACATTCACGTTGACAATTGGCTGGCCACCCTCTGTAAGAGGATACCAAACACGCTGCACAGCGAGCCGGATAATGCCCAGGTCGCTGTGGGTGGGTGTGTCGCTGAAGTGGACAATGATAGCGTCACCCCTGCCTACTTCGGCATGAATGGTGTTGTTGCGAGAACCTCCAGCAGACAGCCGGAGGTTGAGAGTAGAAACAGCCTGCTCAGGCGGAATGGGGAGAGGCGCAGGGATGGCATCGCTGCCAGTGCCTCTGCGCACATAAATGAAGCATTGCCTGCGAGATGGGCCGCGCGTGGTGGATTTGAGCTTCTGCTTCTTCTTCAAAGGAGAGGGAGCAGAGGGGAGGGGAGAGGACGCTGCCTTGCGCTTGTTGGCATTAGAATTGTCCTTGAGTTGCGCTACTTCATCCCAGGATAGTCCAGGGAGATGACGGGCGAGTTCAGCAAGTTCTGCGCATTGGTGCGCAGACATGCCAACAGTAACCTCTGCAAAAGAGCGAGGGGCGGCGTTTGCAGGCCGTCTGGGCGGCTGCGAAGCGACAGAAGCGTAGGACGCCTTGGGAGCGCGCTGACGCTGTTGCGGTTGCTGCTGCTGCTGCTGGGGCGCATTAGCAGGCTTGGGCGCACGCACAGCATGCGGGTCGGGCAAACCGGCGCTGGAATTGCATCCAGTTACCCGAATGGATCCGCTCAGGCTGCGGTTGCGCAGGGGCAGCACCTGTGGCAACACCTGGGGCAGGTCCAGGGACCCGGCTGCCAGATTGTTGAGATGTTGCTGTGGACTCCTGTCCCTCCATGAGAGCCGGAGATTTGTGACCAGTGGCAGTGTGTTCCGCGGGTCGGGGAGGGGTAACCTGGGTCCTGGCGCCTTGGGAGGCGCTGGAGGAGGTGGGGGCGACTGCAGGAGCAGGGGAGGCCGGTGCTACACCATGCCCACCTGCTGCAGCAGTGAAGGGAGCGGATGCTGCGCTTGCAGCACCCTTGGGAGCAGCAGTGCGTGCAGGGCGCTGCTGGGGGGAAGGAGATGGCAGGAGAGCATCCAATGCGTCCCTAACACGTCGAATTTGAGGGAGACACTCCTCATCCACACTGAGGTAGTCTGTGATATGAACAGATGCCGCGCGAGCAACTGTTGAGACAAGGCAGTCTGCAATGAGCTTCGCCTGAAGCTCATCTACAGCACTAGGTGGACAGTGGTCCATCCAACCTTGCATAGTGACAAGAGCATCGGTAAGGGCCTCTACATCATCCCTGACGGCCGCCTCTGTAGCCTGTAAAGACAGGGTATAAGAGTCCTTCTCTTCGTGTCCTGGAAACAGAGCTTTGAACTCTGTTTGAGTGGGAGAGGCTGCCCTGGAGGCAGTTCTAGACTTGGGCTGCGCTACAGCAGCGCCAGAGGCGTTCTTCCTGCGCTTGTGCTCTGGGGAGGAAGGGGCTGAAGGAGCAGGGCCCTCATCTGCATCGAAATCATCGTCCTCCTCCATTGCTGGAGTGGGACGCTTGTTCCGAGCGCCAGAGGGGCCCTGGGGTGTTTCTTCACCATCAAATGCGCCATAGTCACGACCATGGCCCTTCTGAGGTGTGGATGGCGTTGGAGTTGGATCCGGCGGCCGGGGAGTCTTCTTGCTGCCTCCTGCACTACTCATAGCGCAGACAGGCGGATATACTGGAGAATAAAGCGGTGTACAAGCTGCTGGAGGGCAAATTTGCGTCGCTGTTGTGGCTGTGATGTTGGTGGTAACAGATCAAAAGGGATGACAAACCCCGGACATCCCTTGGGTATGCCCGGAAACGCGCTGTGGATAGAATGCTGCATGAGTGGACTTGTCTACTGCAACAGCCTTCTTACTCTGGCAACAACTTCTTGCGCCTTACGCACAAAGGTGCTTCCCTGAGGCCCACTCACCTCAAAGGTGGGCCTTGGCTACGTCGTGTTGGTTCTTCCAATACGCACACTGCGCGCCTTGCACGCGCAGTCTTGGGTCACGCACCCATTGGTGAATTCCGTGCACGCTTCAACCTGGATGGGGAGACAGCGTGTGCATGCGACTGGCGCATACTGGAAACGAGGGGACACATCCTTCACCAGTGCGCACTTTCAACGACGGCCCAACCAGCGCTTGCGCCGGGAGCTGTCGTCTTTCTTGTTCTTTCTTGCGAACAATCCTACCACTTTTGCGTTCCCATCGCAACAGCCCCCACCGCCGTTTCCCAAAGCCAGGAAGACACGGCGATGTAGGCCGCCTGACAAGGCCCCCACACACCTCCGCGATGCCCTCCTTGCTATGGGGGGCCACCGCCGACGAATGCCTGTAACAGGCTCCACTGCACCTCTGCGCCCTGACGACTTTGTCTGGGTGCCGGGTGCACACCAATTTGTTCGCAGAAAACAGGCCGAAGCGTCTGGCATGGCTTTCCATGCATAGGCGTCAGTGCTCCATCCTTCATATAGCGGCAAGCCTGGCCCCCAGGGTTCTTGCTGCTTCTGCGGGGTGTTCCTCGCTACCATACTCGCTGAGAGATTTATCCTCGGGGGCCACCCTAGCTTGCTCTTTGGTGCACCTCGTATTCAGTGTAGTTCACTCGACGAACACGGTTCTTTACTTACGTTAGTATACAATGCATGTATTAAGGTACTTGCGACCGGACTGCGATCGGGCGCCGGAATATAAATTGTCAGACGCCCCCTCCTAGGGCGTAGGGCTTTGAACAAAAAAAAAAAAAAAAAAATACCCTGTCTTTACAGGCTACAGAGGCGGCCGTCAGGGATGATGTAGAGGCCCTTACCGATGCTCTTGTCACTATACAAGGTTGGATGGACCACTGTCCACCTAGTGCTGTAGATGAGCTTCAGGCGAAGCTCATTGCAGACTGCCTTGTCTCAACAGTTGCTCGCGCGGCATCTGTTCATATCACAGACTACCTCAGTGTGGATGAGGAGTATCTCCCCCGAATTTGACGTGTTAGGGACACATTGGATGCTCTCCTGCCATCTCCTTCCCCCCAGCAGCGCCGTGCACGCACTGCTGCTCCTAAGGGTGCTGCAAGCGCAGCATCCGCTCCCTTCACTGCTGCAGCAGGTGGGCATGGTGTAGCACCGGCCTCCCCTGCTCCTGCAGTCGCCCCCACCTCCTCCAGCGCCTCCCAAGGCGCCAGGACCCAGGTTACCCCTCCCCGACCCGCGGAACACACTGCCACTGGTCACAAATCTCCGGCTCTCATGGAGGGACAGGAGTCCACAGCAACATCTCAACAATCTGGCAGCCGGGTCCCTGGACCTGCCCCAGGTGTTGCCACAGGTGCTGCCCCTGCGCAACCGCAGCCTGAGCGGATCCATTCGGGTAACTGGATGCAATTCCAGCGCCGGTTTGCCCGGCCCCCTCCCCAAGCGCCTGCTGCACCACGCAGGGCGCCTAACCCGCATGCTGTGCGTGCGCCCAAGCCTGCTAATGCGCCCCAGCAGCAGCAGCAGCAACCACAACAGCGCCAGCGCGCTCCCAAGGCGTCCTACGCTTCTGTTGCTTCGCAGCCGCCTAGGAGGCCTGCAAACGCCGCCCCTCGCTCTTTTGCGGAGGTCACCGCCGGCATGTCTGCGCACCAATGCGCAGAACTTGCTGAACTCGCGCGTCATCTCCCTGGACTATCCTGGGATGAAGTAGCGCAACTCAAGGACAATTCTAATGCCAACAAGCGCAAGGCAGCGTCCTCTCCCCTCCCCTCTGCTCCCTCTCCTTTGAAGAAGAAGCAGAAGCTCAAATCCACTACGCGCGGCCCATTGCGCAGACAATGCTTCATTTATATGCGCAGAGGCACTGACAGTGATGCCATCCCTGTGCCTCTCCCCATTCCGCCTGAGCAGGCTGTTTCTACTAAGGTGTCCATTGGTGGACGCCTGTGCAACATCTCCCCTGCCAGTGTACACGCCAGCGTCCCTCAGTGTCAGCGCTGTTGGGCTTGGGGACACCCAACTGCGTCCTGTAGACGGCAGTACAACTCCTGCGCTCACTGTGGCTATGGCCATGACACGCAGAATCATCGCAAGCTCTCCCACTGCTGTTGGGAGAAGCCTGACGCGAATCCCCCGGTACCTGCCACTCCTGATGGTGAACCGTGCCCCCACGCACCCAGGTGCATCAACTGCGGCAAGGCACACACAGCGGATTCGTCTAAGTGCGCCTGATCTCGTCACCGATTTGACGCTGGCTGGATCCAGCGCCGGTATGAAGTCAACGATGCGGTACGCTTTTCTGTTAGAGCGCCGCAAAGTTATGCTAACGTCCAACCACCCAGGAGAAGACCAATTCAGACGGCTCTGGGTGATCGTACTGCTCACGTTTAAATTACTTTATGCGTCACAAACATGTATCTATGCTTCGCTCCTACCCACAGAACGTGAACAGAAACCATGATCTAGTGTCATCTCTCCTGGAAGAGCGTAAGAACGATTTTGACGTGCTTCTGTTGCAAGAGCCTCCCTGGAGGCTCATACGCCGCACTGTGTCTACTACCAACCCGGAAGGGGAGGCAGTGATTGGTGCTCCCACTCACCCAGACTGGCTAGTCATGTTTAGACGCCCAGCATTCTACAAATCATGTTGCAACTGAACTGACCGCCCTGTTGACCCCTCTATGCTTGACCACGTGCCTCAGTCTCCTCCGCGCGAGTGGTGGGACTTTGGTGTTAATGAGCTTAGAGAAGAACTTGCAAAGTGCTCTAACACTTCTGCTCCGGGTCCTGATCACCTCACGTGGTATCAGCTCAAATCCATGGTTGCCGACACTGTCATTGCAACCAAATTTGTCAAGATTGCCAATGCCTGCCTTCGGGTTGGTCACTGGCCTTCTCACTTCAAAGAGTCGCGGTCTGCCATTGTTCCAAAGCCTGGCAAACCGCACTATTCAACTCCCAAGATGTTCCGCCCCATTGTGTTGCTCAACACGCTGGGGAAACTCTTTGAGAAGATACTTGAAAATGTTAAGGCAGAGCCTAACAACTTAGGTGATACTGTTTACGCTCGATGTCTTTGATAAACAAAGACAGAGATTTGTCAGCAGCTGCGGCTGTACTGACGACCTGGTGAGATTGACAAAGCAAGGGACTTAAAGGCGAAGTAGAGAACTACGCAGTTAGGTAGATTGCCTAGGTCAAGCTGAGGAGCCTTGACCAAATGGTACAGGTTTATATACCTATCTAGTAGTTCTAAATATAGCGCATGCACAGCATGCTGAGTAAGTAATGAGTCATGCGCAGCATGATGAGTAAGTACATGAGTCAGTATGACTCGATGCGAGTCAGAAAGAGTCAGATAAGGTATAAGTCTCTCACGATCGTGAGAGATGCGGAGTAAGCATGGAAAAAGATGAAAAATGCGCAGTGATGCGCAGCATATGTGAGTAATCGTGCATAGGTAAGCGGGCCGGGGTATGTAAGGAGAAACATGTAAGCAAAATCATAACAGAAAACAGGATGCAGTTTGAAGCGCAGAAATTCGGCGTGTTCCACCCCAATCAGTTTGGAGGTGTGCGCCAACACTCTACTGAGGATGCGGGTGTTTATCTCACTCACATTGTCAAAGCCGGTTGGGCTAGAGGGTTGAAGACAAGCGTGGTCGCTTTTGACCTTGCTCAGTTCTTCCCCTCTCTCAACCATGACATGCTGCTACGCATATTGCGCAGACTGGGCTTTGCGCCAGAAGTCTGCAACTTCTTTGCATCGTACCTTGTGGGGAGACACACATCCTACAGCTGGAACGGCGAAGAGTCCAGCAAGTATTCTGCAGATGTTGGCATTGGCCAGGGATCTGCTTTATCCCCTCTTCTCTCTGCGCTCTATTTAGTGCCAGTGATGAGACTCTTTGAGCGTAGGATTCCACCTGCTGCTACTACACTCATGTTGTATGTGGACGATGGTTCGCTCATCGTCCAGTCGCCATCCTTTGGGGAGAACATCACCCTACTCCAACAAGCGTACGCCATCATCACGGAGCTTGTTACTGCACTCGGCCTTGTCTTGGAACATGATAAGACAGAGGTCTTCCACTTCTCTCGCAAGCACAGCGATGTCAATCCTGCCATTGACTTGGGCTTTGCTCCACACACTGGCAACTCGCCACTTCAGCCCAAGAGCGTTTGGCGCTACTTACAGTGACTCAAACAATTGTCCCAATGTTTCGCACTTTTTGAGTGTTTGGTTAATAACTTTAGACCAAGTACAAATAAGACTAAAGTGTAGGTATATATCTAAAAGCATTTGATCCCAGCTTCTAGAATATATAAAAATATTATAACTCCGATCAAAACCGATGGAGATATAGTGCAAACAAAACAGAGAAACATTGGGACAATTATTTGGCTGTGCCTCAGAAATACCAGAACAGCCTTATTGCAGTGCACATAGCCTTTGGCAGTGCAGTACAGCCTATGAGGCTATATGCCACAGCCATATGGCAGTGCTGGCCATACATATAAGCAGCTGAAATGCTCTAAATTTCTCATAATCCACTATGCACCCTATTCCTTCTGCTCAAAAGGAAAATATCATTGCTCTAGCTTCTAATCAATACTCTATTCGTGCTATTGCCTCCAAACTCAATGTGGGCAAGTCTACTGTCTCTAGGGTACTTCAAGAAACCTGTCCCAACCGCTCTAGCCTCTCCTCTGGCCGCCCCTCCAAGCTTTCTTCTACCGATGAACGGGCTAATATGGCACAACTCAACACTGGCAGGTCCCTTAACGCTGTGCAGGTCACCAAACACATCAACACCATTATCTCCAACCCTGTCTCCTCACAAACAGTCAGAAATGTACTCAAGAAAAACAATTTCTATGCTGTTGTGTTGAAGCCAAAGCCATTGCTTACTGCTAAACAAAGAAGAGCACAAGTAGCTTGGTGCCACAAGTACAAGGAATGGACTGTGGAGGACTGGAAAAGGGTGGTATGGTCAGATGAGACCAAGATCAATAGGATTGGGTCAGATGGAAGGCAATGGACATGGAAACAGAAGGGCCAGGGCCTGATTCCAAGAGAGTCAAAAACAGTAAAACATGGTGGAGGAAACATCATGGTATGGGGCTGTATGGGGTGGAATGGAGTTGGGCAACTTTCAGAAATTGAGGGTATCATGGACCGCTTCCAGTATCGGGATATTTTGGACACCCAGCTTCTGGTCAGCATGGAGAATTTGGACATTCCAGAAGACGATAGGATTTTCTAGCAAGACAACAACCCCAAGCACACCTCCAATGTGATCCGAGAGTGGATGGAGGACAATGATATTGATCTTCTAGATTGGCCTGCACAATCCCCTGACCTAAACTCTATTGAACACCTCTGGGAACATATCAAACGAAAGCTTAATGAACATCCAACTCATGCTAAGGGAGTCTGGGAGGTTTGGGAGAGAGTTGCAGCTGTATGGGAGGATATACCAGCAGAAGTGTGTCAGAACTTAATTGAAAGTATGCCTAGAAGGATAGATGCAGTACTCAAGGCCAAGGGAGGCAATACCAAGTACTAATTGCTTTATTTTGTATATTTCTGGGACCTAGCCAAATAATTGTCCCAATGTTCTCTGTTTTGTTTGCACGATATCTCCATCAGTTATGATCGGAGTTAAAATATTTTTATATATTCTAGAAGCTGGGATCAAATGCTTTTAGATATATACCTACACTTTAGTCTTATTTGTACTTGGTCTAAAGTTATTAACCAAACACTCAAAAAGTGAGAAACATTGGGACAATTGTTTGAGTCACTGTAGGCTTCTACTTTGACCGGTCGCTATCCTTTAGCCACCATGTTAAGTATTACTCTACCAAGGCCCTGACCACTGTCAAGGCGATGATCATGCTTGGTAACTCATCAAGGGGTATCACCCCTATGCAGAAGCGGCTGCTCTACCGTGCATGGGTCCTTCCGGTCGCTACGTATGGGGTGGGCCTCTGGTTTTACAAAGGTGCAAGGTGCAAGACTGCTATGTCGCACTTGCGCACTATGCAACACAAGGCTGCTAGGTGGATAACCGGCGCCTTTCGCACATCGCCGGGTGGGGGGACCGAGTCTATTGCTGGTCTCCCTCCCATTCATATGCACATCAAGAAACTGGTCGAACGCGGCCAGGCACACATTGGCACCCTGATTGGCAACCACCCTGCGCTGTCGCTTATTAGCAACAAGCACCAGCTGTACGAAGGACCAATGCGTCTCCCTTTGTCCCTCTCCAACCTGTCGCGACGCATACGCGGCAACTTGCTCTCTACGGTTGTGGATTCTGATGCACATAATGTGCGCGTCTCTGAGCCTCTCAACCCTGTGCATGGAGAAGCGGTCCCAGGCCTTCGCCTGTTGGATACGCACTCTGGAAGGGTTACATTTGACACCGTCATTGTAGCGTCCAAGGATGCCCTTGATTCTCGTCGCACCCATTTGGATGTGATTCACGCTGATGCAGATCTGTCCGACACTACAGTGTTGGTGGCGGCTGACGTGTCTGTTCCCAAAAGCAGGAAGCACCAAGCGGTTGCTGCCTGCTCCCTCCTTCATGGCATCTTTGGGCCAGAAGAGTACACTATGGCATCAGGCAGAGTCCTTTCTGATGATGCCAAACTCGCAGCCATTGACTTGTCTATAAGCAAGGCTGTCCTGCGCAACAACTGCCTCAAGATAGTTGTGCTCTCAGACTCAACTAAAGCCATCCGTCTGGCTTTGGACCCGTCTCTCCACTCTGGGCAAGGACACCCGCTGTCCATCTGCTCCAAACTACGTGCTTGGTTCTCGGGCGACGCTGACAGACGGGTCCACTTTGTCCATGTCCCTTCAAGACTCAATTGGGACATTCACCACCGTGCTCACTTGGCGGCCACTGGCTTGCGGGTGGGTGCTGGTAACAAACCCCGGACATCCCTTGGGTATGCCCGGAAACGCACTGTGGATAGAATGCTGCATGAGTGGACTTGTCTACTGCAGCAGCCTTCTTACTCTGGGAACAACTTCTTGCGCCTTACGCACAAAGGTGCTTCCCTAAGGCCCACTCACCTCAAAGGTGGGCCTTGGGTACGTCGTGTTGGTTCTTCCAATACGCACACTGCGCGCCTTGCACGCGCAGTCTTGGGTCATGCACCCATTGGTAAATTTCGTGCACGCTTCAACCTGGATGGGGAGACAGCGTGTGCATGCGACTGGCGCATACTGGAAACGAGGGGACACATCCTTCACCAGTGCGCGCACTTCCAACGACGGCCCAACCAGCGCTTGCGCCGGGAGCTGTCGTCTTTCTTGTTCTTCCTTGAGAACAACCCTGCCACTTTTGCGTTTCCTTCGCAACAGTCTCCACTGCCGTTTCCCAAAGCCAGGAAGACACGGCGACGTGGGCCACCTGACAAGGCCCCCACACGCCTCCGCGATGCCCTCCCCGCTGTGGGGGGCCACCGCCGACGAATGCCTGTAACAGGCTCCACTGCACCTCCGCGCCCAGATGACCTTGTCTGGGTGCCGGGTGCACACCAATTTGTTCGCAGAGAACAGGCCGAAGCGTCTGGCATGGTTTTCCATGCATAGGCGTCAGTGCTCCATCCTTCATATAGCGGCGAGCCTGGCCTCCAGGGTTTTCGCTGCTTCTGCGGGGTGTTGTGCGCTACCACACTCGTTGAGAGATTTATCCTCGGGGGCCACCCTAGCTTGCTCTTTGGTGCACCTCATATTCAGTGTAGTTTACTCGACGAACACGGTTTTACTTACGTTAGTATACAATGCATGTATTTAGGTACTTGCGACCGGACTGCGATCGGGCGCCGAAATATAAATTGTCAGACGCCCCCTCCGGGGGCGTAGGGCTTTGAACAAAAAAAAAAAAAAAAAAAAGAATAGACATTGGCAAAGTGTATCTGGGTGCCTCCGCTCCCATACAGTGTTGTGACCACCACATCATTGTGGTTGCCGAGATCAGTGTGAAATGCAGGCCGCATCCTGCCAGACGCCTATGCACAAATGTCATAGCGCATGGGCGGTCATCCTCAGATGCTGGTCGTCCGAACATGACCAGCCAGTCCGGGTGAGTGGGAGCACCAGTTACTGCCTCCCCCTCTGGGTTGGTGGTGGACACAGTGCGACGTATAAGCCTCCAGGGAGGCTCTTGGAGAAGAAGCACATCAAACTCATTTCTACGTTCTTCTAGGGGCGATGCAACAACATCATAATTTTTATTCACGTTCTGTGAATAGAGGCGTAGAGAGTCTACATGTTTGTAACGCATAAAAATATTAAACACGGGCAGGACGATCACTCAGAGCCGACTGAATCGGTCTCCTCCTAGGTGGTTGGACATTAGCATAACTTTGGGGTGCTCAAACAGAAAAGCGTACCGCATCATTGATTTCATACCGGCGCTGGATCTAGCCAGCATCAAATCAGTGATGAGAGAAGGCGCACTTGGACGAATTCGCTGTGTGCGCCTTGCCGCAGTTGATGCACCTGGGTGTGTGGCGGCACGGTTCACCATCAGGAGTGGCAGGAACTGCAGGATGGCTTCTTCTAGCAGCAGTGGGAAAGCTTGCGATGATTCTGCATATCGTGACCATAGCCACAGTGCACGCAGGAGTTGTACTGCTGTCTACAGGATGCAGTTGGGTGACCCCAAGCCCAGCAGCGCTGACACTGAGGGATGCCGGCATGCACGCCCACTGGGGAGATGTTGCAGAGGCGTCCACCAATAGACACCTTCTTGTTGGTAACGGACTTGAGCGCAGTACCAGACCTAGAATTCCAGAAGTCGAAGAAGACCACGCACATGTCATGTGATGGGCTGGCGCGATGAATGCGCGGCTTTCCAGCAAGCTGGAGCAACGACGTAGTGTTAAGCTAGTATTGCTACTTGCTTAAACAAGTATCAAGGGTTCAGCTGCTTAGTCTTCTACCAGCCTTTGTAGAGACGAGCAAGAGTAATTGAGCAAGTCGAAGTTAAAGCAAAGCAATGTATAGGCTTTTAGGTCAAGCTGGAGAAGCAAGACCAAAAGCGTGAAAGTATTTATACAAGGTTGGTAGGGCTAAGGGTTGGGCATTGCGCAGCAATGCTGTGTAAGTAAAATAAGTATGACTCAGAGTGAGTCAGGGTAAGAGTCACTATGAGTCACGATAAGTAAATATAGTACAAGTATCTCACGATCGTGAGAATACTGAGTAATCAGTGTAAAAAGAATGAATAGTGCGCAGCACTTGTAAGGTAAGCAAGTAGGTGTAAGCAGGCCGAAGTAGTAACAATGAATTAGTAAGAAGGAAAAAGAGTCCGGGTGCGTATCCAAGGTAACTGTAACATTACCCTCTCACTAGCGTTGAAGTCACCTGACTTCAATTCTTCCTTTTGCCCCAGAAGTGGCGGTCTATGTTCTTCCAGTAGCGTTGTGGACATTTAACCGGGTAATGGCCTGGGCCGCGACAATGACACAGACGACAAACAAAATGAAAGCAATGACATTGTCGATGTCTGCCTCCACAGATGTAACATCTGAACCATCGCGGTGGAATTGGTTGGTTGGCGAGGTATCCGGTACGCGGCGCCTTCTGGGACGAGATTGTCGAGGAAGAGGGTTCACCAGAGTCGGCGAATCTGACTCGGGTGGGCTTTCGAATGCGGAGAGGTAGGGTGTCATTGGTTGTGACATCGGGGTCGATGTTCTCCTTGTTGTTATCTTGTTCTTCAGGGTTAGTCCTGACGAATGGGTTATGTTTGATTTTTGCGGCGGTTTCTAAGTCGACGGTTGGGGGGAATTCTCGGAGGGTTCCTCGAACCTGACGTGCCGTGAGAATCGTCGGTTCTTCAGTGGTTTGATCTTCCTCAGGCCCCCAGGGATTGGCGGCAAGGGTTTCGAAATCTGTCTCTTTCGGGTTGGAGAACCAACTTCGTCGCTCAGGATAGTGCTGATCGAGGAAGGCTGTTCCTCCAGCAGCAGAGAAGAGGTTGGTGAGGGTTTCCTCCGTGCGTTGGTCAGAGCTGTCAAGAGCTCGATCAAGTTCTTCAAGGGTTTTCGAATATAGGTGGCGTAGACGAGCCACTTTGTTGGGGAATTTGGTTCTTCGGTTGTGGTAGGCTGAGCCTCGCTCTGCCACTTCGGTGAGGGGGTTGTCGTCGCTGCTCCAGGCAGTGTTTGTACGGAGCGCCGTAACAGCGGAATCAGTTTTGAAGATGTTAAAGATGATGGTACGGTCGTAGGAGGAGACATTGGAAGGCATTATAAGAGAAGTTTGTTTGTTCGGTGGATTACTGTGGTGCAGTTGATGGGGTTTTACCGAATATTCTTCCTCTTCTTATATGCTTCAAGGGTTTTCTTGGCGTTCTTGAGATTTCCCATAGGTTCCCATAGGTTCCCAAGAGTTCTCCGATGTCAGATATCCTTTCCATTTGATCTTGTAAAGGATTCTCCCACAATGTCGTTTGTGCGACAATTTCTTCAACTTCCCATTCTTCTTCTTGATTGATGAGGTCAGGTGGCAGTTCTAGGAAGTTGGGTCCATGTGTCTCGGTTTCCTTGTATGGTATGAGGAGGGTGGTGTGGAATACAGGGTGAATTTTCCATGCTCGGGGTAGTTCTAGTTTGTAGGTCAGTGGACCTAGCACTTCTTTGATCGTAAAGGGGCCTTCTCATCGTGGCGTGAACTTCTTTGAGTAGTATGCCAGTTTTAGGTTGGTTGCTTCCAGCCACACCTTCTGTCCTTGCTCAAATGGTTTGAAGTTGCTTCGGATGCGTTTGGCCATCTTTCGTCTTGCAAGTTCATGAGCGGCCGCAGCTTCGTCTCGTGCCTGTTGGAGTTCTTTCATTCGGGTTTCCGCAGCTGGAACATTGGTTTTCTGATATGGAAGGGGAATGGCACGTGGTTCTGCTCTATTCATTAAATAGAATGGAGTTCGTGCAGTGACAGCGTGAACTCGTTTGTTGTGGGCAAATTCCATCAGGGGAATTAGTTCTAGCCATTTCTCGGGGTTGTTGGCGCAGAATAGTCGGAGATAAGCGCCGATATCTTGGTTGACACGTTCAGTTTCTCCGTCAGCTTGGGGGTGGTATGCGGTTGTTAGGGAAAGCTTGATTCCCAGGAGCCGTCCTAGTTCTTGAAATACTTTGGATGCGAATTGTGGACCTCTGTCGGATATCAGTTTGTCGGGAAGTCCAAATCTTCTGTAGACAGCGTCCAAGTAGTTATTGGCAGTGCCTAGGGCGTCGATGGTCTTTTTGCAAGGGATTAAAATTACTCCCTTACTAAGGCCATGGTCTACCACGACTATGAGTGAGTCGTACCCATTAACCTCAGGGAGATCTGTAATGAAATCTGTAGAGGCAAGTTCAAAGGGTCGTGTGGCGGTAAATTTGACTGGGTTCAGGGGAGGTGCCGTGGGATGTGTATTGACTTTCATCTGTTGGCAAGGAGCACATCCATCAACGTAGGATTTGACAGTTCCAAATATTCTGGGCCACCAATAATGTTCGGAAATTAACTCCATCGTCTTGAATGCTCCGGGGTGCCTGGCCATAGGTGCGTCATGATACTTCTGTATGAGGTTTCGTCATAGGGTAGCGTCATTAGGGACGTAGCATCACCCCCTGAAGAAGAGGAGAGAGTCCTCTACCTTCCAGTCGGCTAAAGCTGATTTGATCAGAGTAGAGTGGTTCTTCAGATGTCGTATTGCTTCAGTGAAGAATTCGTCTTTCATCATGCGTTCGGCAAATTCCGCCTTAAGTTTGGTGTCGATCGCTCGGATGAAGAGTTTATCAGGTAGCATGGTGATATCTTCGTTGTCGGTGTCATGGTCTAGAATGTGATCTGCTCGTCGGGATAGTTCGTCAGATTGGACCATCTGAGTCCCTGGTACATGAACTAGGTTCAGGTCATATTGGGAGAGGAGTAAACTTCATTGTGCTTGTCGTCGGCTAAGTTTCTGTGGCATTCGGTAGTAGGTCAGGTTCTTATGGTCGGAGAATACTGTGACAGGGTGGGCTGATCCTTGTAGATAGTGTCGCCAAGTTTCCAGTGCTCTGACTATAGCGAGTAGTTCCCTGTCGTAGATTTCGTAGTTCCGTTTGGTTGGGGTGAAGGAGTTGGAAATGTATCCACAAGGGTGCCAGTCATTATTTTTGTCTCATTGGCGTAGCACTGCTCCTGTTGCCCACTTGGATGCATCACATTCAATGGTGGATGGTTTTGTTGGATCGGGCATTGTGAGTATGGGCAT
The DNA here is from genome assembly GCA_944990035.1 of Clitopilus passeckerianus. NCBI lineage: Eukaryota > Fungi > Basidiomycota > Agaricomycetes > Agaricales > Entolomataceae > Clitopilus > Clitopilus passeckerianus. Next base: position 957,074 of record CALYLX010000098.1, read on the forward strand.
CTCTGCGAACCTTTTCTTCAGGGCTTCAAATGCTTCTTCTTGTTCCTTTCCCCATGTAAAGGGCCAATCTTTCTTGGTGAGATCGTTCAGGGGTCGGGCTAGTTCCGCATATTTCCCTATGAACCTTCAATAGAAGTTACCAAATCCCAAAAAGGACCGAACTTCTTTTACGGTGGTTGGGGTTGGCCATTTCTTTATCCCATCGAGTTTGGTTGGGTCCATGTGGATCTTGTCTGGCAATATGATCATCCCAAGGAATTCAACTTCTGTCACATTGAATTTGCATTTCTCAGCCTTAAGGAACAGGTTGTGTTCCATCAGCCTTTGGAGTACCCGTGGAGTACCCGTTTGGTGCGTTTCTCGTGTTCTCTTGGGTCCTTGGAGAAGAGTAACATGTCATCCATGTAGATGATTAACCATTCTTCATCGATCATGTCTCTGAAGATGTGGTTCATCATTGCTTGAAACATGGCTGGGGAGTTACATAGTCCACAGAACATGACGGTGGGTTCAAACAAGCCTCGATTTGTTTTGAAGGCTGCTTTCCACTTGTCGCCTTCTTTGATCCGGACATTATGATATCCCCATTGGATGTCTAGTTTTGTGAAAATCTTTGCTCCTTTGAGTTTGTCGAGTAGGTCACTGACTAGTGGTAAGGGGTAGGCATTCTTGACAGTGCCACTGTTGAGGTATCGGTAATCTTGGCAGGGTCGTAGTGCGTTTGCTTCTTTCTTTGCTACAAAGAAGAAAGGTGATGCTTGAGGTGATTTTGAAGGTCGAAGGTATCCTTTCCGTAAGTTTTCTTCGAGAAATTTGTCCATTTCGGCTTGCTCCTTTGGGTTGAGGGGATAGACCTTGCAGTCTTTTGGGACAAAATCTGGTTTGAGATCAATAGCATGATCCCAGGGTCGTGATGGAGGGAATCGTTCTGATGCTTCTTTCTCAAAGACTTTCTTGAATTTGTGGTATTCAGGGGGAATCAGGTCTTCAAGTCTTTTCTCAATTTCTTCAGTCTTATGATGTTCTAAAGCCTGGGAGATGGATGTTTTTGCACGGATCCAGACGTTCTGGGTTGGTATGAACTGTAGTAATCTTCTGTCGCGAGTAATTCGGGAGATGTTGGCAGCTCAGATCCTTCTGGTCTCAGGTTCTCGATGTTTGTTCGTTAATGGGGAATAGGCTTGTTCAAATATCCCCATTACCGGTTCTCCTTTCACATAGGCAATAACCAGGTCTTCTTCCATATTGGGTTCATTCAGTAGTGTTTCAAGGGGTTCGGGTTCATCGGGTATATTGGGAATGTCTGGATGTGATTCTTCTGCTGCGGCTAGTTGTCTGATCTGGACTCAGGCAAGGGCTGTGTGTAGCGGGGATGTTTTGACGCATTTGGGATTAATGAATAGTGTCCCTTTTTGCCAGTTGATTTCTGGATTCGTTCGCTTCAGCCATGAGAGTCCGAGGATCAGGTGTTCATTTCCTAATCCAGTGACCAGGCATCGTTCTGACGCCTTGTGTTTCCCTATCCCTATATCGACCCAAGTGTAATGAGTGATTTGCCCTGTTTTGTTGATAGTGCCGTCAACATTTTTGGCAGTGAGGGGTTGTCAGAGGGGATGTGTTTTGATTCAATGGCGGGCGACGAATTCTTTGTCAATGAATAGTCCTTGAGCACCTGAGTCGACTAGTGCTTTGGTTTCAATGGTTCTTTCTTCGTTCGGGGCAGAGACGTTTATGGGTAGACGCATAGATTTATCAAAAGGTTCTGCATATGACATAGAAGAAATCAGTATTGTGGCAGGTTCAGACATTGATACTGGCCGCCGTTCTAAAAATCCTCATCGAGCTCCTCCCAGAACTTGTCTAGTTCTTCTGCTTCCAATGCTCTGATGGTCCGGACAAGATCTTTGATGTTTTTCTTGCCGTAAGAGTTGGTGCTAGTGGATTGCTTTCCTCCTCTGTGTTCCAGGCATTCTCGGAAGCAATGTCCTTTCTTGAAACAATGGAAGCATTTCCCTTTCTTCATTAACTCCTTTCTTTTTTCAAAAGATAAGGTGTCAATGTCCATAGCGTTCGGGTCTGCTGTGGTATGAGTGTTGCGGGAGTTTGCATGGGCAATAGGGGGAAGTCCTCTGTTGCGGCGGATGACATTCTGTCCTCGACGCCATTGTGCATCAAATCGGGCGGCATGGTCATACCATCCATTGATTGTTGTGGGAAGAGTGGGGAGGTTATAGATCTTCTCGATGATCTTGGAGTTGAGTCCTTTCTGGAAGAATTCGATCTTTGCCTTTTCGTCGGAAATTCCTGAGGCGGCGATAAGGACTTTAAATTGAGAGATGTAGTCATCAATTTGTCCTTTCTGGGTGAGAGCGTCTAAAGACGCAAATGCTTGTCCTTCTCCATCTACTGGGAAAAAGGTGTTGACGAATTCTTTTTCGAACTGTTTGAAGTCAGGAAAGATAATGTTGTTATCTTTGTCACTGTAGTTCTAGCAGAAAGATCGTTTCCATGCCAAGGCAGTTCCCTTTTTCAAAAAGGAAAGTGCAAAGGCAATCTGTTTGTTGTTGTCGTCATAGATGTGTTGATTTAGGGTCAGGTACATCTTGACTTCCAACAACCAAACTTTGGTGTTTCTTCGGTCACCATCATATTCAAATGGTTGTCCGATTCGGAGTTCGGCAAGTTTCTTTGTTTCAGGGTTATTTTGATCCATTGTTTGTTGTTCCTGTCTCGGATTCTGTGTGGGTGTCGGAATGTGGGTCTGTCTGTGGGGTTCTGTGGGGTTCTGATTCTGTTTCTGATTCCAATTCGGGGTCTGTCTGTGGTTCGGGTTCGGGGGTAGTTACTTCAGTGAAGTAAGAGTTGTCGAGGTTAGCGCCAAATCGAAATTTGTGCGGGTCTTCTTCTTTCGGTACCAAGTGTCTCCACCTGTTTGTGTTGTGATCGAACTCTGCGTAAGTACTGTCGTCGAGTTGTACTACGCTGGCTATTCCTGTGGGAGTTGAAGTGTTCGGTGGTCTTGAGAGAGATGTGGTTTTAGTGAGTTCCTGCAAGAGTGGTGTACCTCTTGCAGTCGGATGGTTGGTGGTTGTGGCCTACGCTTGCGATGAGCGGGCTATCAGACCAGCTTGACCTTTTGTTAAGCTAGTATCGCTACTCGCTTAAACAAGTATCAAGGGTTCAGCTGCTTAGTCTTCTACCAGCCTTTGTAGAGACGAGCGAGAGTAATCAAGCAAGTCGAAGTTAAAGCAAATAGTGATGTATAGGCTTTTAGGTCAAGCTGGAGAAGCAAGACCAAAAGCGTGAAAGTATTTATACAAGGTTGGTAGGGCTAAGGGTTGGACATTGCGCAGCAATGCTGTGTAAGTAAAATAAGTATGACTCAGAGTGAGTCAGGGTAAGAGTCACTATGAGTCACGATAAGTAAATATAGTACAAGTATCTCACGATCGTGAGAATACTGAGTAATCAGTGTAAGAAGAATGAATAATGTGCAGCACTTGTAAGGTAAGCAAGTAGGTGTAAGCAGGCCGAAGTAGTAACAATGAATTAGTAAGAAGGAAAAAGAGTCCGGGTGTGTATCCAAGGTAACTGTAACACGTAGTGGTGTTCTGACACAGGAGTGCTTCCATGGTGTCAGGAGAGACCGGTGTGCTGCCCACTCCGCCAGAGGAGTAGTAGGGCACACCAGTGATGCAGGCGTAGGAACACGATGCAGGGACCTCAACATTCACGTTGACGATTGGCTGGCCACCTTCTGTAAGAGGATACTTTTTTTTTTTTTGATCAATGCCCTACGCCCCTGGAACGGGCGTCTCACAATTTATATTCCAGTGCCCGATTGCAGTCCGGTCGCAAGTATCTAAATACATGCATTGTATACTAACGTATGTAAACCGTGTTCGTCAAGTAAACTACACTGAATACAAGGTGCACCAAAGAGCAAGCAAGGGTGGCCCCCGAGGATAAATCTATCAATGAGTATGGTAGCGTGCAACACCCCGCAGAAGCAGCGAGAACCCTGGAAACCAGGCTCGCCACTATATGAAGGATGGAGCACTGACGTCTATGCATGGTAGAGCATGCCAGACGCTTTGGCTTGTTCTTTGCGAACAAATTGGTGTGCACCTGGCACCCAGACAAGATCGTCCAGGCGTGGTGGTGCAGTAGAGCCCATTACGGGCATTCGTCGGCAGTGTCCCCTGGCGGCAGAGAGGGCATAGCGAGGACGTGTGGAGGCCTTGTCAGGTGGGCCACAACGCTGTGTCTTTCTGGCCTTGGGAAACAGTGAAGTTTAGGGCCCCACCTTGCGGTGGGACCCATTGGTCCTGAGATTGCTAGTAGGTCTGGCCTCTTCGGCGTCGGGACATTGCCCTCCCATATTGGTATTGCTACTCGGCAGGTTACACGGTCTCACGACCTTTCCGGATCAGTGCTGCAGGAACTCCACTTGAGCTCTGGCTCATCTGAGTATAACTGACATGGCACATTGGCCTCCTGATTGGGTCTGGAATTCCCGCCTGGGCATATCAACTAAGCCTTGCCACATTGGGCTCAGGCTGTCTTCCACATATGGTACATGGATCTACTGAGCAGACCAACACTCCAGAATCAACTTAAACTCTGACTCAGACTTACTACTTCCGAGGGAGCCGACAGAGGATTAGTCCTCTCGAGCCAGGGTAGAGGGGCTGCCCTATCCTGCTATGGCCCAGTTGAGATCTGGGGCGCTACCCCCAGCACAACCTTCCTGTTCCAAGGCAGATGGTTTGCTTATTGCCAACCAGCGTGAATCCCCAATCTGTCCTCAGTCTTTGTCTCGCCATCGCCCTACCCACATGGCACCGTGAGGAGTTGTCTCACTGTGGGAGTTGTTCTTGGCAGTCTACAGGTGGACAAATCCATACGCCCCGCACAGCAATGACTAACACCCTATTACTAGGGGGTGGGTGGCCTGGGCCTGGGGACCACAGATTTGTTCTTCCAGTACCAACTTAACCAGATGACTACCAATTAGGGAGTAACCCAGGCCGTTCGGCTTGTTTTCACCTCCATACCCACTCTTAACATCCCCTATCCTTTCAGTCCCTTGTGGGCAAAGTCACGTGACCACCATGCTTACTTAAAGTTTCCCATGGTCAGGTGGAACCATCATGCTGCAGCCATGCCTAGAGCGCCAGTAACCCAGCTGCAAACCTCCTTTACCAAGGAAGGACTCATGTCACGTGCTTCTGTCACATCACAGGGTTGAACCAATGATCATGTGACAAAGCTGCAGACTTCTGCAAGTTCTGCGCATTGCTGCGCAGTCATGCCCACAGTAACCTCTGCAAAGGAGCGAGAGGCGGCGTTTGCAGGCCGTCTGGGCGGCTGTGAGGCAACAGAAGCGTAGGATGCTTTGGGAGCACGCTGACGCTGTTGTGGTTGATGCTGCTGCTGCTAGGGCGCATGCACAGCATGGGGGTTGGGCGCTCTGCACAGTGCAGCAGGCACTTGGGGAGGAGGGCAGGCAAACCGGCGCTGAAATTGCATCCAGTTACCCAGATGGATCTGCTCAGGCTGTGGTTGCAAAGGGGCAGCAGCTGTGGCAATACCTGGGGCAGGTCCAGGGACCTGGCTGCCAGATGGTTGAGATGTTGCTGTGGACTCCAGTCCCTCCATGGGAGCTGGAGGTTTGTGACCAGTGGCAGTGTGTACCGCGGGTCGGGGAGGGGTAACCTGAGTCCTGGCACCTTGGGAGGCGCTGGAGGAGGTGGGGGCAACTGCAGGAGCAGGGGAGGCCGGTGCTACACCATGCCCACATCCTCTTTGATCTGTTACCACAGCCATTACAGCCACAACAGCGACGCAAATTCGCCCTCAAGCACTTGCACACTGCTCGACTCTCTAGTTTTTGCGCCTGTCTGCACTATGAGTAGTGCAGGAGGCAACAAGAAGAACACCCGGCCGCCGGACCCGCCTCTGATGCCCTCCACGCCTCAGAAGGACCATGGCAGCAGCTATGGCGCATTTGATGGCGAAGAAACCCCCCAGCGTCCGACTCCAGCAATGGATGAAGACAATGGTCTTGAGTATGCTGAAAGCCCTGCTCCCTCCGCCCCTTCCTCCCCTGAACATAAGCGCAGAAAGGACACGTCTGGTGCTGCTGTTGTGCAGCCCAAGTCTAGAACTGCCTCTAGGGCTGGTTCACCCTCCCAAACAGAGTTCTTCCCTCTGTTTACTGGTAATGATGAGTTGGAATCCTGCGGTTTGACACTGCAGCCAATGAGAGCGCTGCAGAGGATAATGTTGAAGTGCTCACAGACTCCCTCTCGACTATCCAAGAATGGATGGTGCAGGTTGCATCATCCTTTGGTGATGAGCAGAATGCTCGAGAGATCGCCAATGCCCTTATCAGCACTGTTGCACAAGCAGTGAGTTCGCATTTCCTTGACTACCTTTCTGTAGATAAAGGGCATGTACACCAAGTCAGGCATGTCAGAAATGCCTTGAACATCCTCTTACCCCCTCCTCCACCCCAGCAGCGCTCTGTGCATGCTTCCACTCCCAAAGGTGCTGCAGGCGCAGCATCCACTCCTCCCACTGCTGCTGCAGGTGGGCATGGTGTAGCACCGGCCTCCCCTGCTCCTGCAGGCGCCACCTCCTCCAGTGCCTTCCAAGGCGCCAGGACTCAGGTTACCCCTCCCCGACCCGCGAAACACACTGCCACTGGTCACAAATCTCCAGCTCCCATGGAGGGACTGGAGTCCACAGCAACATCTCAACAACCTGACAGACAGGTCCCTGGACCTGCCCCAGGTGTTGCCACAGCTGCTCCCCCTTTGCAACTGCAATCAGAGCGGATCCATTCAGGTAACTGGATGCAATTCCAGCGCCGGTTTGCCTGTCCCCCTCCCCAGGCGCCTGCTGCACCACGCAGAGCGCCTAATCCGCATGCAGTATACGTGCACCAAAGCCTGCTAATGCGCCCCAGCAGCAGCAGCAGCAACCACAACAGCGTCAGCGCGCTCTCAAGGCGTCCTACGCTTCTGTTGCTTTGCAGCCGCCCAGACGGCCTGCAAACGCCGCCCCTCGCTCATTTGCAGAGGTCACTGTTGGCATGACTGCGCAACAATGCACAGAACTTGCAGAACTTGCACGCCATCTCCCTGGACTGTCCTGGGATGATGTAGCACAACTCAAGGACAATTCCAACACCAACAAGCGCAAGGCAGCATCCTCTCCCCTTCCCTCCGCTCCTTCTCCTTTGAAAAAGAAGCAGAAGCTCAAATCTACTACGCGCGGCCCCTCACGCAGGCAGTGCTTCATCTACGTGCGCAGGGGCACTGGCAGTGATGCCATTCCTGCGCCTCTCCCTATTTTGCCTGAACAGGCTGTTTCTACCCTCAACCTTTGTCTGTCTGCTGGAGGTTCTCGCAACAACACCATCCATGCCAAAGTAGGCAGGGGTGACGCTATCATTGTTCACTTCAGTGACACACCCACCCACAGCAATCTGGGCATTATCCGGCTCGCTGTGCAGCGCGTTTGGTACCCTCTTACAGAGGGTGGCCAGCCTATCGTCAATGTGAATGTAGAGGTTCCTGCATCGCGATCCTACGCCTGCATCACTGGCATTCCCTACTACACCTTTGGGGCAGCGGGGAGCACTCCAGTCACTCCCGACGCAATGGAGACACTTCTGCGTCAAAATGCCACTACGTTGTCGCTCCAGCACATATATACTCTCTACACCTCTATTCACAGAACGTGAATAGAAATTATGATCTTGTTGCATTGCTCCTAGAAGAATGTAAGAATGAGTTTGACGTGCTTCTTCTCCAAGAGCCTCCTTGGAGGCTTATACATCGCATCATGTCCACCACCAACCCAGAGGGGGAGGCAGTAACTGGTGCTCCCACTCATCTGGACTGGCTTGCCATGTTTAGATGTCCAGCATCCGACACTGACCGCCCACACGTTATGATGTTTGTGCATAGGCGGCTGGCAGGCATGCGGCCTGCATTTCACACTGACCTCACCAACTACAATGATGTGTTGGTCATAACTCTGTATGGGAGTGCAGGTGCTCAGATACACCTTGCCAATGTTTACTCTAGCCCAGGGGATGGTACTGCCATTTGCTGGCTGTGTGACAATGCCCCATGTTTTTTTTTTTTTTTTTTGGTCAATGCCCTATGCCCTGGGAGGGGGCCTCTGGCAATTTATATTCCAGCGCCCGATTGCAGTCCGGTCGCAAGTATCTAAGTACATGCATTGTATACTAACATAAGTAGAACAGTGTTTGTCGAGTGAACTACACTGAATACAAGGTGCATCAAAGAGCAAGCTAGGGTGGCCCCTGAGGATAAATCTATCGACGAGTATGGTGGCATGCTGCTCCCGCAGAAGTAGCAAGAACCCCGGAGGCCAGGCTTGCCGCTATATGTAGAATGCAATACTGATGCCTATGCATGGAAGACCATGCCAGACGCTTCGGCCGGTTCCCTTCAAACAAACTGGTGCGCACCAGGCACTCAGACAAGATCGTCTGGGCGCGGTGAAGCAGAGGAGCCCGTTATGGGCATTTGACGGCAGTGCCCTCCAGCAGCGGGAGGGGCATCACGTACGCACGTGGGGGCCTTGTCAGGCGGGCCACGACACTGTGTCTTCCTGGCTTTAGGAAACAGCGGTAGAGGCTGTTGCAATGGGAACGCAAAGGCGGTAGGATTGTTCTCAAGAAAGAACAAGAAGGACAACAGCTCCCTGTGCAAGCACTGGTTATGCCGTCGTTGAAAGTGTGCACACTGGTGGAGGATGTGTCCCCTTGTTTCCAGTATGCGCCAATCGCATGCACACGCTGTCTCCCCATGCAGGTTGAAGTGTGCATGGAACTCACCAATGGGTGCATGACCCAAGACTGCACGCGTAAGCTGCGTGGTGTGTGCATCGGAGGAACCAACACAATATCACAGACTACTGCAAGCGCAGCATCTGCTCCTTCCACTGCTGCCGCAGGTGGGCATGGTGTAGCACCGGCCTCCCTTGCTACTTGGGCTTCTACTTTGACTGGTCGCTGTCATTTAGCCACCACGTCAAATACTATTCTACCAAGGCATTGACCACTGTCAAGGCAATGGTCATGCTTGGTAACTTGTCAAGGGGGATCACCCCACTTTAGAAGCAGCTGCTCTACTGTGCATGCGTCCTCCCGGTTGCTACTTATGGTGTGGGCCTCTGGTTCTACAAAGGTGCAAGGTGCAAGACTGCCATGTCGCACCTGCGCACTATGCAACACAAGACTGCCAGGTGGATAACTGGTGCCTTTTGCATATCGCCGGGTAGGGGGACTGAGTCTATTGCTGGTCTCCCTCCCATCCATTTGCACATCAGGAAACTGGTTGAACGTGGCCAGGCGCGTATTGGCACCCTGATTGGCAACCACCCTACGCTGTCACTTATTAGTGACAAACACCAGCCGTATGAAGGAACAATGCGTCTCCTTTTGTCTCTCTCCAACTTGTCATGACGCATGCACGGCAACTTGCTCTCTACAGTTGTGGACTCTGATGCACATGCTTTGCGCGTGTCTGAGCCTCTCAACCCTGTCCATAGAGAAGCGGTCCCAGGCCTTCGCCTGTTGGACACACACTCTGGCAGAGTTACATTTGACATCATCATTGCAGCATCTAAGGATGCCCTTGATTCTTGTCACACCTATTTGGATGTGATTCGCGCGGATGCAGATTTGTCTGACACCACGGTGTTGGTGGCAGCTGATGCGTCTGTCCCCAAAAGCAGGAAGCACCAAGCGGTTGCTGCCTGCTCCCTCCTTCATGGCGCTTTTGGGCCAGAGAAATACACTGGCATCAGGCAGGGTTCTCTCTGATGATGCCAAACTCATGGCCATAGACTTGTCTATAAGCAAGGCTGTTCTGCGAACCAACTGTGTCAAGATAGTTGTGCTGTCAGACTCAACTAAAGCCATCTGGTTGGCTTTGGACATGTCTCTTCACTCTGGGCAGGGACACTCGCTGTCCATCTGCTCCAAACTACGTGCTTGGTTCTCGAGCGACGCCGGCAGGCACATCCACTTTGTTCCTGTCCGTTCAAAACTCAGCTGGGACATCCATCACCGTGCTCACTTGGCAGCCACTGGCCTGTGTGTGGACGCTGGTAACAAATCCCGCACATCCCTTGGGTATGCCCGGAAGCGCACCGTTGACAGAATGCTGCATGAGTGGACATGTCTGCTGCAGCAGCCATCTTACTCCAGCGACAACTTTCTGCACCTCATACACAAAGATGCTTCCCTAAGGCCCACACACTTCAAGGGTGGGCCTTGGCTGCATTGCATTGGTTCGTCCAATGTGCACACCGCACGTCTTCATGACTTTCCATACATAGATGTCAGTGCTCCATCCTTCATATAGCAGCAGGCCTGGCTTCCAGGGTTCTCGCTGCTTCTGCAGGGTAGTGCACGTCTTGTATTCAGTGTAGTTCACTTGATGAACACGGTTTTACGTATGTTAGTATACAATGCATGTATTTAGGTACTGGAACCCTCTACCAAAACCGACGAACCGAAACTCGCAACGAAGTGGCTCGTCTGCGCCACCAATTTGCGAAAACCACTGACGATCTTGATCAACTTTTGGACAAAGTTGATCGAGAAACGGAGGAGACCCTCACAGACCTCTTCTTTGCTATTGGAGGAACAGCTTTCCTCAACGAATTCTTCCCCGAACGACAAAACTGGTTCAACAACCCAGAGGAGACAGACTTCGAAACCCTTGCCTCCAATCCCTGGGGGCCTGAGGAAAGTCAAGAAGAGGAAGTCACGATCCTCACTGCACGTCAAGTTTGCGGAACCCTACGAGCATTTCCTCCCGTCACCAATTTACACACCGCCGCAAAAATAAAACATAACCCCTTCGTCAAAAAAGAACAGAACGACAACAAGGAAAACATCAATCCCAATGGCAAACCCTCCAACGCCATACCTCTCCGCATTCGAAAGCCCACCAGAGTCCGACTCACCAACGCTGGTGAACCTTCCCCCTCGACAGTATCGTCCCAGAAGGCGCCGCGCACCGGATACCTTGCCAACAGACCACCACCACCCAGATGGTTCAGATGCTACATTTGTGGAGGCAGACACCGACAGTGTCATTGCTTTCGTTTTGTGTGTCGTCTGTGCCATCATCGTGGCCCAGGCCATTACCCGGTTAGCTGCCCACAACGCTACCACAAGGGCATAGACCGTCATTTCTGGGGTAAAGGAAGGAATTGAAGTCAGGAGACTTCAACGATAGCGAGAGGGTAATGTTATGATTTTGCTTACATGTTTCTCCTTACACACCCCGGCCCGCTTACCTATGCACGATTACTCACATATGCTGCGCATCACTGCGCATTTTTCATCTTTTTCCATGCTTACTCCGCATCTCTCACGATCGTGAGAGACTTATACCTTATCTGACTCTTTCTGACTCACATCGAGTCATACTGACTCATGTACTTACTCATCATGCTGCGCATGACTCATTACTTACTCAGCATGCTGTGCATGCGCTATATTTAGAACTACTAGATAGGTATATAAACCTGTACCATTTGGTCAAGGCTCCTCAGCTTGACCTAGGCAATCTACCTAACTGCTTAGTTCTCTACTTCGCCTTTAAGTCCCTTGCTTCGTCAATCTCACCAGGTCGTCAGTACAGCCGCAGCTGCTGACAAATCTCTGTCTTTGTTTATCAAAGACATCGAGCGTAAACAGTATTACCTAAGTTGTTAGGCTCTGCCTTAACAAAAGGTCAAGCTGTTCAGAAGGCCCGCTCATTGTTAGCGCAGGCCCACCCCACAACAACACAGCAGAAGCACGCAACAGGCCGATTGCCGTTGCGGCTACCACTCAGTCACCACGGTCGTACACAGGGCAGACCACCCGCCACAAAATACCACTCTAGTAGAAGGAACCAACAACATCTACAAGTTCACCAACGGAAGCTACTGCGGTTTTAATCACAACAATAACCGCTGGTGCTACGCCTCTCTCTCCCTTGGCAAATTCACATTCACCACCGTTGCCGTTGAAAACAGACACTTCCACGCTCTAGACTTCCCTACCCCTGAACGACCTCATAAGACCCCTGCTATTGTCCGAGCCCAATGAGAACACGACATTGAAGTAGACAAGGAGGAACAGCGACGCTTCGCACCATTACCCACAGCAATATCCAGGAACCCATCACTAGTCCCGTCTACCAGCGCTTCTGTCTTGCCCGAAGAGGAAGAAGAAGAACACCAAGTACAACAACAGCTAGAGGAGAGCCCCACAGCTGAGCCAGAGGAGCGCCCCAGTGCAGAAACAATTGAACCAGAGACCAACTTCGATTTCGACTACGAAATGTCACAAGACAACAACAACAAGAAGGACATTGGAGCCAAACCCCAAACGTTCTCCGGAGACCGATCCAAGACCAGAAAGTTCATTCAGGAACTTGAAGACTACCTCATCCTAAACAACCTCAACCAACTCGAAGATGACAAGAAGATTCGCATCGCCCTATCCTTCCTCAAAGAAGGAACTGCAGCAGCATGGGGATTAGAATTTCACGATAAATATTCAGCAGCTGAAAGGAAAGCCACCTACGCTGAATTTATCAGCCAATTCAAAGAAGCCTTTTCCCCTACCGACGACAAAGCTGCCGCACTTCTCCAACTCAAAGCCTTACGACAGGATGGGACAGCTGACGAATTTGTCACCGTCTTCAAGAATATTCTTGCACGAACTGATCTCAGCGGTGACACTGCAAAGATTGAGATCTTCATGGAAGGACTTACCCCCAAACTCCGAGAAAATTCTCTTTTCCGATTCCTCCTACCACATTCGACGATTGGGTCAAGAAAGCCGTCCAGTTTGACAACAACTGGCGACGTGCCAAGACAATCATGGGACATACCCGTATCATCAAGACATCTGATATGGTCAAAGGTGCTTACAAAACACCTACTGGAGCCCGAGACCCAATGGCTATGGATGTTGATCGTTTCACCACTGATCCACCCAAACGCCGCCTCACCCAGGAGGAAAGAGAACATCACAAGAAGAACAACTTGTGCTACTATTGCTCCAAGAAAGGTCACACGATCCAACAATGTCTTCAAAGGAAGAATTTTGGAAGAACCTACCCTAGCAACAATGACAGCCGATTCCACAAGAAACCTGAGAAGGGAGCCGAGTTGATCAAATATGTCAGAGCAGTCCTAGCTGACATGCCCCAGAAGAAGCCGCTGAATTCTACACCGAAGCAGAGGCTGAGGGTTTTAAAGAGGAAGACTGCAAAGCCGACGTCAGTACTTCCTCGCCCGATTGATATTTCCAGTGTACTTGTAGCTACTGATTTTTATGCTGAATCTATGCGTATCCCAATCTCTCTACAAGACCCTCTAGATGGAAATACAACAATCGCCGGCACAAAAGCTCTCATTGACTCTGGAGCGCAAGGGTCATTCATAGACTCTGTCTTTGCCAAGACACATCACCTCCCACTACTCCCACTCCGACAACCGATTACAGCACGAAACGTTGATGGCACCCTGAACAAACAAGGAACTATTACCCACTTTACCTGGGTTATTGCCAAGATAGGGACAGCCATCATCAAGGAAAGATGTTTTGTCACTGGACTCGGGAAAGACCACCTGATTTTTGGATTACCCTGGCTAAAACGGGTAGATCCAATCATATCGTGGAGCGACGGCACACTCGAAATCGGCGAATCACGCATTACCCAACGACTGTCGCAAACATTGATGCGAGCAGTAGACATCAAGCGGATGAGAGCCATCCGAGAACAACTACTAGAGGAAAACACGCCACCTACCCCAGCACCTGATTGTTCCGAAGAGAATCCCGGAAAATCAGAAGGACTTAGCGACTATTTCCGAATAGTCGAAGACGGAGAAGAGATCAATGAAGACTTTCTCATCGCATACTGCCAGAACGAACCGGCAGTCGGAATATTCACCAAGGAGGAACCCCCACTTACGCAGGAACACACAAAGGATTACCTTGTGTACGGGCCAATCAGGCCAACTACCACGATACGACAGACGGTGATAACACACCATCCAGCAACCAGACATCACACACAGCAGGTGTGGATACGTGCGAAAACATCAATTTCGCAAGCTCTGGAGCATAAACGAGAAGATAAGGAGCCAAAGAAATCCCTTGACGAAATCATCCCCGACTATCTTCAAGACTACAGAAAAGTCTTTGAGAAAGCAGCATCTGAACGATTCCCACCAAGCCGACCCTGGGATCATGCCATAGATCTGAAGACAGATTTCGTGCCAAAAGACTGCAAGGTCTATCCGCTCAGCCCCTTAGAGCAAGAAAAACTCGACGAGTTTCTCAAGGAAAATCTAGCCAAAGGATACATCCGAGAATCCAACTCCCCACAAGCATCTCCGTTCTTCTTTGTTGCAAAGAAAGACTCGGAAGCCCTAAGACCATGTCAGGACTACCGACGACTCAACGAAGGAACAATACCTAACGCTTACCCCTTACCGCTGGCTAGCGAACTCATCGATAAACTCAAAGGAGCAACTGTCTTCACCAAACTCGACATTCGATGGGGATATCACAACATCCGCATCAAAGATGGTGACCAATGGAAAGCAGCGTTCAAGACCAACCGAGGGTTATTTGAACCAATGGTGATGTTCTTTGGACTAATGAACTCACCCGGTACCTTCCAAGCAATGATGAACCACCTTTTCCGAGACATGATAGACGAAGGATGGGTCATCATCTACATGGACGACATCCTCATCTTCTCCAACGATCCAGAAAAACACCGAGAACGCACACGCAGAGTCTTACAAAGACTACAAGACAACGATCTCTACCTCAAAGCAGAGAAATGCCAATTTGACACCACAAGAGTGGAGTACCTCGGGTTCATCATTGAACCAAACAAGATCTCCATGGACCCTGTCAAACTTGCAGGGATGCGCGACTGGCCTACGCCAACTACAGTAAAGGAAGTCCGATCATTCCTAGGATTCGGAAACTTTTACCGCAGGTTCATCGGAAAATATGCGGAAATTGCCAAACCGCTGAACGAACTCACCAAGAAAGACAAGAAGTGGGAATGGACCAATGAATGTCACAAAGCTTTCACTACCCTGAAAGACAAATTCCTGGAAGCACCTGTGTTGCTGATGCCTGACCCCATGAAGCCATTTGTGGTGGAAAGCGACGCCTCAAAACATGCAACAGGAGCAGTCCTACAACAACGTGACGCCAACGGATCATGGCACCCATGTGGTTTCATATCTAAATCGTTCTCGGAAACAGAACGGAACTATGAAATCTACGACCAAGAACTTCTAGGCATTATCCGCGCATTAGAAACCTGGCGACACTACTTCCATGGATCCCAACATTCAGTCGTGATTCTATCCGATCACAAAAACCTCACATACTTCCGAGAAGCCCGGAAGTTGAACCGACGACAAGCAAGATGGAATTTGATGCTATCCCAGTTTAACATCAAACTTGTACACACCCCTGGTGCAAAGATGATACAATCTGACGCACTATCTCGACGACCAGACCACATCCCAGGTGAAGACACCGACAACGAAGACATCATTCTCCTCCCCGACAAGCTCTTCCTTCGCTCAATTGACATTGAACTAAAGGACGAAATTGTACACAAGATGGTCAATGACAAACTGATTGTTGACGCCATTCGCACCGCCAAAGAAGACGGACCCCCACCAATCCGATCAAACCTGGAAGACTGGAAATTTGACAATGGCATCTTGTACTACAAGGACAAGTGTGTGGTACCAGATGACGAAGACCTCCGAAGGAAGATAGTCCAACGTTATCACGATCTACCCAGCGCAGGACACCCTGGACAATTTGGGACACTGGAAAAAGTCCGGAAGGACTACTGGTGGCCAGGGATGTCAGTGTTCATCAAGAACTTTGTGCAGGGCTGTGCAATGTGCCAGCAAATGAAAATCAATCGCCACCCCACCGCTCCACCATTAATGCCCATCAAATCCGAAACCACTAGGCCATTTTCGCTAGTGACGTACGATTTTCACACGGATCTCCCAGAGAGTGATGGTTTCGATAGCATTATGGCCGTGGTCGACCATGGAGCTACGAAGGGGGCAATTTTCATCCCTTGCACAAAGAAAATCGACGCCACAGGAACTGCAAATGCCTACATTGACAACGTTTACCGTCGCTTTGGACTCCCCGACAAAGGAATTTCAGACAGAGGACCTCAATTTGCCTCTAAAGTTTTCCAAGAAATGGGACGACTCCTTGGAATCAAGCTCAACATGAGTACCGCCTACCACCCACAAACCGATGGTGCGACAGAAAGGATCAATCAGGAGATTGATGCCTATCTCCGCATCTTCTGTGCACAGAACCCCGAATCCTGGTCCAAATGGATTACCACTCTAGAATTCTCCTACAACAGCCGAACACACTCTGTCACCAAACAAACCCCATTCTACCTAATGATGGGATACGAACCACCTGCACTCCCATCAGTTGCTCCCACTAGCAAAATTCCCGCAGTTGACAAACGGATCAAGGAACTTCTGCTAGCACGCGATGAAGCAAATGCTGCACATGCACTTGCTGCGCAACGCATGGCAGAGAAGATCACACGACATTTCACCCCATTCAAAGTCGGAGAAAAGGTGTGGTTAGAAGCCACAAATCTCAATCAAGGAAACATCTCCAAAAAACTAGCACCCAAACGAGAAGGACCCTTCAAGATACTTGAGGTAAAAGGACACCTGACCTATAAACTCGACCTGCCAAGACGATGGAAGATCCACCCGGTGATTCACGCGTCACTTCTCACCCGTTACATCTCCACCAAAGCGCATGGACCCAGCTTCTCTAAACCGCCACCTGACGAAATCAACGGAATAGAAGAATACGAAATAGAAGCAATTGTGGCCCATCAGAAACAAGGCAAAGGGCGACACAGATACCTCGTAAAATGGAAGGGATGGCCATCAGCGGACAACGAATGGATGCCCGAGTCGGAACTGCGGAATGCCAAGGAAATACTCACCGAGTATAAAAAGAGGAAGAAACTCACCTGACACCACATAGCAAACCCACTCACATCCACTATATAACAATGTCTCAAAATGCCTCTTCCTACGACCGCACCATCATCCGCAACACCTTCAAATCCGATACCGCTATTACGGCGCTCCGTACGCATACTGCCTGGAGCAGCGACGACAACCCTCTCACCGCTGTGGGAGAACAAGGAACCCTCTACCAAAACCGACGAACCGAAACTCGCAACGAAGTGGCTCGTCTGCGCCACCAATTTGCGAAAACCACTGACGATCTTGATCAACTTTTGGACAAAGTTGATCGAGAAACGGAGGAGACCCTCACAGACCTCTTCTTTGCTATTGGAGGAACAGCTTTCCTCAACGAATTCTTCCCCGAACGACAAAACTGGTTCAACAACCCAGAGGAGACAGACTTCGAAACCCTTGCCTCCAATCCCTGGGGGCCTGAGGAAAGTCAAGAAGAGGAAGTCACGATCCTCACTGCACGTCAAGTTTGCGGAACCCTACGAGCATTTCCTCCCGTCACCAATTTACACACCGCCGCAAAAATAAAACATAACCCCTTCGTCAAAAAGAACAGAACGACAACAAGGAAAACATCAATCCCAATGGCAAACCCTCCAACGCCATACCTCTCCGCATTCGAAAGCCCACCAGAGTCCGACTCACCAACGCTGGTGAACCTTCCCTCGACAGTATCGTCCCAGAAGGCGCCGCGCACCGGATACCTTGCCAACAGACCACCACCACCCAGATGGTTCAGATGCTACATTTGTGGAGGCAGACACCGACAGTGTCATTGCTTTCGTTTTGTGTGTCGTCTGTGCCATCATCGTGGCCCAGGCCATTACCCGGTTAGCTGCCCACAACGCTACCACAAGGGCATAGACCGTCACTTCTGGGGTAAAGGAAGGAATTGAAGTCAGGAGACTTCAACGATAGCGAGAGGGTAATGTTATGATTTTGCTTACATGTTTCTCCTTACATACCCCGGCCCGCTTACCTATGCACGATTACTCACATATGCTGCGCATCACTGCGCATTTTTCATCTTTTTCCATGCTTACTCCGCATCTCTCACGATCGTGAGAGACTTATACCTTATCTGACTCTTTCTGACTCGCATCGAGTCATACTGACTCATGTACTTACTCATCATGCTGCGCATGACTCATTACTTACTCAGCATGCTGCGCATGTGCTATATTTAGAACTACTAGATAGGTATATAAACCTGTACCATTTGGTCAAGGCTCCTCAGCTTGACCTAGGCAATCTACCTAACTGCTTAGTTCTCTACTTCGCCTTTAAGTCCCTTGCTTCGTCAATCTCACCAGGTCGTCAGTACAGCCGCAGCTGCTGACAAATCTCTGTCTTTGTTTATCAAAGACATCGAGCGTAAACAGTATTACCTAAGTTGTTAGGCTCTGCCTTAACAGATTGTGTTGGGTACCATGTCTGTGACCTCTCTGTGAGATACCAATCTCCCACAATGTCATATTTAATGAGTCAGCTGCTGGTCGCATGTCACGTCGTGTTAAGGGAGTATTTTCTGGTCCTGGTGGCCCAGTTGAGGGGGTGGAAGAGCTGGTATCTCACCAAGATTTGGAGAAATCCCCATGTACAATGCACTCTGGTCTATCCTACCTGGCCCATCATACCATTAATGGTTTATGGGATTTTGTGTCACTAGCGGTTGCATCAGTTCAGGACTTTAGTTTTTATATTGTCTCTTCCCTTGCCGACCTCAAACTTGGTGTCATCCGTGATTTTGCTGGTGTTGCCTCTGCCACAATCTGCCCTTCCCTGCCCTTCCCCTAAGCTCGACCCAGCTGCAAAAGGGTCTCGCCGTCCTTGAGATTGGGACCTTTCTAAACCGCCACTATGTGAAGTTGATAAAGCAGTCTTCTTTGCTCAGTTCTTCTCCCCTCCTGATCCGTCTATACCTATGCCTGAGGATAAATCTGACCTTGTCATTATTATTGCTGTGCACATTGATGACGGCAGTACTGTGACCAACTCCGAGCCCCTGTACAAATGGATTATCTCTCGCATTGGTGAAACGGTCTCTATCAAGGATGGTGGTGAAATCTATTTGCACCTTGGTATTTGACTGGAGCGTGACATAGTGAATTGAAAGGTCTGGCTATCACAGGTACCTTTCATCAACAAGCTGCTCCGTACCCATGGGATAGAGCTTGCTGCACCTCACCACCTTCCGTTGATCACCAACTCTTTGAAGCTTGCACCTGCCCCTCCCAAGGCTTTTCCTGAAGTTCCTGACACTGAGATCACAGTAACTTATCAGTGCATTGTGGGATCATTCCTCTACCTGGCTTGTTGCACCTGCTCTGACCTGGCTTACACTGCCATGGCCTTGAGCCAATTCAACTTTAACCCTACCTGTGTGCATCTACTGTACTTGCTGCTAAGGGGGTGCTCTGCTACCTCACTTATACAAAAGATTGGCCCTTGAGTATGATACCAGTGGTATTTCAAGCAACCCTGATGCTTGGGTCCTTGTTCCCTGGGACTGTGCTTTCATGGACGCTGATTGGGCATCTGACAAGTCTACTCATTGGAGTGTCTCTGGTTACACATTTGTCCTGTATGATGCCCTTGTGTCCTGGTCCTCTAACAAGCAGCGCACTGTGGCTCTTTTTTCCACTGAAGCTACAGTAGGCTCCAAAACCTTTCCAATGTTTGTTACTTTTCCAGAGATCACTTAATAGCTCATGGAATAAATTTCCGAAAATCATGAGAATAATATATATCATAGTTTAACATCTTGGCTTTAAGCTGACATAACCCTGAGGCTGTGCTTCCACTTTTAGTAGGTGGTTCACACACTTTAGGTTGGTCACTCATTGAAAAGGTTTTGTTGCTGGTCATTCTGAAATCAGTAAGCATGTGATAAGTCACATGATACTCGGCTTTGTTGCTTATAATCAACAATGTCATGTGATCAGAGTGTCAATACAGTATATATATAGCTAAACCAAGTGCTACTTCATGTTGAATTGACATGTACCACTCACGTGACTAATCACGTGACATCACATGATTAGTATTGCGCCATATCGCACCATTATTATGTCTTCTTACAAATATGCCTCATGGCAACTCACGTGACACTTCATGACTACTTATGACTCATTCCGTGTCACTTCCGTACTATATTTAGCACAGAACATTCTAGATATGCTTACATATACATGGTCTGTGCACACTCTCCTTATGTATATAAACCTACGTACTTTACCCCAATACATTGGAGACTTCTCTAGTCTTATTACATAGTTCGCTCTCACCTCACAAGCCCACACCTAGCTCAAGGTAAGGGTCGTCTGCAACTTCCCTCGCTGGAAGGCATGCTTGCTCGACACTTCATTCCTAACCCATCGTGCAACCTTTTACAAAAGCGCAAACTACTTGTGTCCTTGAACTGCTTTATGCTGGCCTTTCTGCTACTTCTATCTATAAAGAGACTGGTATAGGGCTTGCTACCATTAGCAGAATACATTCTCAGCACTGCTCAGACTTGCCCAAGTCCTCTGGAAGTCGCCCTGCAAAGCTTACTCCTGCTAATATTGACTACATCAAATGCAATATGTGCATGGGCAAGATTAATAATGCTGTAGAGGGTGCCAGAGTACTTCAAAACATAACCAGCCAGTCTGTTTTACCTCAGACTCTATGCAGGGGGTTGAAAAATATAGGGTGGAGGGCTAAGAGTGAGGATCGTGACTTCCTCTTCTTGACTTTCCTCAGGCCCCCAGGGATTGGAGGCAAGGGTTTCGAAGTCTGTCTCCTCCGGGTTGTTGAACCAGTTTTGTCGTTCGGGGAAGAATTCGTTGAGGAAAGCTGTTCCTCCAATAGCAAAGAAGAGGTCTGTGAGGGTCTCCTCCGTTTCTCGATCAACTTTGTCCAAAAGTTGATCAAGATCGTCAGTGGTTTTCGCAAATTGGTGGCGCAGACGAGCCACTTCGTTGCGAGTTTCGGTTCGTCGGTTTTGGTAGAGGGTTCCTTGTTCTCCCACAGCGGTGAGAGGGTTGTCGTCGCTGCTCCAGGCAGTATGCGTACGGAGCGCCATAATAGCGGTATCAGATTTGAAGGTGTTGCGGATGATGGTGCGGTCGTAGGAAGAGGCATTTTGAGACATTGTTATATAGTGGATGTGAGTGGGTTTGCTATGTGGTGTCAGGTGAGTTTCTTCCTCTTTTTATACTCGGTGAGTATTTCCTTGGCATTCCGCAGTTCCGACTCGGGCATCCATTCGTTGTCCGCTGATGGCCATCCCTTCCATTTTACGAGGTATCTGTGTCGCCCTTTGCCTTGTTTCTGATGGGCCACAATTGCTTCTATTTCGTATTCTTCTATTCCGTTGATTTCGTCAGGTGGCGGTTTAGAGAAGCTGGGTCCATGCGCTTTGGTGGAGATGTAACGGGTGAGAAGTGACGCGTGAATCACCGGGTGGATCTTCCATCGTCTTGGCAGGTCGAGTTTATAGGTCAGGTGTCCTTTTACCTCAAGTATCTTGAAGGGTCCTTCTCGTTTGGGTGCTAGTTTTTTGGAGATGTTTCCTTGATTGAGATTTGTGGCTTCTAACCACACCTTTTCTCCGACTTTGAATGGGGTGAAATGTCGTGTGATCTTCTCTGCCATGCGTTGCGCAGCAAGTGCATGTGCAGCATTTGCTTCATCGCGTGCTAGCAGAAGTTCCTTGATCCGTTTGTCAACTGCGGGAATTTTGCTAGTGGGAGCAACTGATGGGAGTGCAGGTGGTTCGTATCCCATCATTAGGTAGAATGGGGTTTGTTTGGTGACAGAGTGTGTTCGGCTGTTGTAGGAGAATTCTAGAGTGGTAATCCATTTGGACCAGGATTCGGGGTTCTGTGCACAGAAGATGCGGAGATAGGCATCAATCTCCTGATTGATCCTTTCTGTCGCACCATCGGTTTGTGGGTGGTAGGCGGTACTCATGTTGAGCTTGATTCCAAGGAGTCGTCCCATTTCTTGGAAAACTTTAGAGGCAAATTGAGGTCCTCTGTCTGAAATTCCTTTGTCGGGGAGTCCAAAGCGACGGTAGACGTTGTCAATGTAGGCATTTGCAGTTCCTGTGGCGTCGATTTTCTTTGTGCAAGGGATGAAAATTGCCCCCTTCGTAGCTCCATGGTCGACCACGGCCATAATGCTATTGAAACCATTACTCTCTGGGAGATCCGTGTGAAAATCGTACGTCACTAGCGAAAATGGCCTAGTGGTTTCGGATTTGATGGGCATTAATGGTGGAGCAGTGGGGTGGCGATTGATCTTCATTTGTTGGCACATTGCACAGCCCTGCACAAAGTTCTTGATGAACACTGACATCCCTGGCCACCAGTAGTCCTTCCGGACTTTCTCCAGTGTCCCAAATTGTCCAGGGTGTCCTGCGCTGGGTAGATCGTGATAACGTTGGACTATCTTCCTTTGGAGGTCTTCGTCATCTGGTACCACACACTTGTCTTTGTAGTACAAGATGCCATTGTCAAATTTCCAGTCTTCCAGGTTTGATCGGATTGGTGGGGGTCCATCTTCTTTGGCGGTGTGAATGGCGTCAACAATCAGTTTGTCATTGACCATCTTGTGTACAATTTCGTCCTTCAGTTCAATGTCAATTGAGCGAAGGAAGAGTTTGTCGGGGAGGAGAATGATGTCTTCATTGTCGGTGTCTTCACCTGGGATGTGGTCTGGTCGTCGAGATAGTGCGTCGGATTGTATCATCTTTGCACCAGGGGTGTGTACAAGTTTGATGTTAAACTGGGATAGCATCAGATTCCATCTTGCTTGTCGTCGGTTCAACTTCCGGGCTTCTCGAAGATTTCATAGTTCCGTTCTGTTTCCGAGAACGATTTAGATATGAAACCACATGGGTGCCATGATCCGTTGGCGTCACGTTGTTGTAGGACTGCTCCTGTTGCATGTTTTGAGGCGTCGCTTTCCACCACAAATGGCTTCATGGGGTCAGGCATCAGCAACACAGGTGCTTCCAGGAATTTGTCTTTCAGGGTAGTGAAAGCTTTGTGACATTCATTGGTCCATTCCCACTTCTTGTCTTTCTTGGTGAGTTCGTTCAGCGGTTTGGCAATTTCCGCATATTTTCCGATGAACCTGCGGTAAAAGTTTCCGAATCCTAGGAATGATCGGACTTCCTTTACTGTAGTTGGCGTAGGCCAGTCGCGCATCCCTGCAAGTTTGACAGGGTCCATGGAGATCTTGTTTGGTTCAATGATGAACCCGAGGTACTCCACTCTTGTGGTGTCAAATTGGCATTTCTCTGCTTTGAGGTAGAGATCGTTGTCTTGTAGTCTTTGTAAGACTCTGCGTGTGCGTTCTCGGTGTTTTTCTGGATCGTTGGAGAAGATGAGGATGTCGTCCATGTAGATGATGACCCATCCTTCGTCTATCATGTCTCGGAAAAGGTGGTTCATCATTGCTTGGAAGGTACCGGGTGAGTTCATTAGTCCAAAGAACATCACCATTGGTTCAAATAACCCTCGGTTGGTCTTGAACGCTGCTTTCCATTGGTCACCATCTTTGGTGCGGATGTTGTGATATCCCCATCGAATGTCGAGTTTGGTGAAGACAGTTGCTCCTTTGAGTTTATCGATGAGTTCGCTAGCCAGCGGTAAGGGGTAAGCGTTAGGTATTGTTCCTTCGTTGAGTCGTCGGTAGTCCTGACATGGTCTTAGGGCTTCCGAGTCTTTCTTTGCAACAAAGAAGAACGGAGATGCTTGTGGGGAGTTGGATTCTCGGATGTATCCTTTGGCTAGATTTTCCTTGAGAAACTCGTCGAGTTTTTCTTGCTCTAAGGGGCTGAGCGGATAGACCTTGCAGTCTTTTGGCACGAAATCTGTCTTCAGATCTATGGCATGATCCCAGGGTCGGCTTGGTGGGAATCGTTCAGATGCTGCTTTCTCAAAGACTTTTCTGTAGTCTTGAAGATAGTCGGGATGATTTCGTCAAGGGATTTCTTTGGCTCCTTATCTTCTCGTTTATGCTCCAGAGCTTGCGAAATTGATGTTTTCGCACGTATCCACACCTGCTGTGTGTGATGTCTGGTTGCTGGATGGTGTGTTATCACCGTCTGTCGTATCGTGGTAGTTGGCCTGATTGGCCCGTACACAAGGTAATCCTTTGTGTGTTCCTGCGTAAGTGGGGTTCCTCCTTGGTGAATATTCCGACTGCCGGTTCGTTCTGGCAGTATGCGATGAGAAAGTCTTCATTGATCTCTTCTCCGTCTTCGACTATTCGGAAATAGTCGCTAAGTCCTTCTGATTTTCCGGGATTCTCTTCGGAACAATCAGGTGCTGGGGTAGGTGGCGTGTTTTCCTCTAGTAGTTGTTCTCGGATGGCTCTCATCCGCTTGATGTCTACTGCTCGCATCAATGTTTGCGACAGTCGTTGGGTAATGCGTGATTCGCCGATTTCGAGTGTGCCGTCGCTCCACGATATGATTGGATCTACCCGTTTTAGCCAGGGTAATCCAAAAATCAGGTGGTCTTTCCCGAGTCCAGTGACAAAACATCTTTCCTTGATGATGGCTGTCCCTATCTTGGCAATAACCCAGGTAAAGTGGGTAATAGTTCCTTGTTTGTTCAGGGTGCCATCAACGTTTCGTGCTGTAATCGGTTGTCGGAGTGGGAGTAGTGGGAGGTGATGTGTCTTGGCAAAGACAGAGTCTATGAATGACCCTTGCGCTCCAGAGTCAATGAGAGCTTTTGTGCCGGCGATTGTTGTATTTCCATCTAGAGGGTCTTGTAGAGAGATTGGGATACGCATAGATTCAGCATAAAAATCAGTAGCTACAAGTACACTGGAAATATCAATCGGGCGAGGAAGTACTGACGTCGGCTTTGCAGTCTTCCTCTTTAAAAACCCTCAGCCTCTGCTTCGGTGTAGAATTCAGCGGCTTCTTCTTGGGGCATGTCAGCTAGGACTGCTCTGACATATTTGATCAACTCGGCTCCCTTCTCAGGTTTCTTGTGGAATCGGCTGTCATTGTTGCTAGGGTAGGTTCTTCCAAAATTCTTCCTTTGAAGACATTGTTGGATCGTGTGACCTTTCTTGGAGCAATAGTAGCACAAGTTGTTCTTCTTGTGATGTTCTCTTTCCTCCTGGGTGAGGCGGCGTTTGGGTGGATCAGTGGTGAAACGATCAACATCCATAGCCATTGGGTCTCGGGCTCCAGTAGGTGTTTTGTAAGCACCTTTGACCATATCAGATGTCTTGATGATACGGGTATGTCCCATGATTGTCTTGGCACGTCGCCAGTTGTTGTCAAACTGGACGGCTTTCTTGACCCAATCGTCGAAT
Organism: Clitopilus passeckerianus; assembly: GCA_944990035.1. Lineage (NCBI taxonomy): Eukaryota > Fungi > Basidiomycota > Agaricomycetes > Agaricales > Entolomataceae > Clitopilus > Clitopilus passeckerianus. The sequence continues at coordinate 982,550 of CALYLX010000098.1, forward strand.
GTGGTAGGAGGGGAATCGGAAAAGAGAATTTTCTCTCGGAGTTTGGGGGTAAGTCCTTCCATGAAGATCTCAATCTTTGCAGTGTCACCGCTGAGATCAGTTCGTGCAAGAATATTCTTGAAGACGGTGACAAATTCGTCAGCTGTCCCATCCTGTCGTAAGGCTTTGAGTTGGAGAAGTGCGGCAGCTTTGTCGTCGGTAGGGGAAAAGGCTTCTTTGAATTGGCTGATAAATTCAGCGTAGGTGGCTTTCCTTTCAGCTGCTGAATATTTATCGTGAAATTCTAATCCCCATGCTGCTGCAGTTCCTTCTTTGAGGAAGGATAGGGCGATGCGAATCTTCTTGTCATCTTCGAGTTGGTTGAGGTTGTTTAGGATGAGGTAGTCTTCAAGTTCCTGAATGAACTTTCTGGTCTTGGATCGGTCTCCGGAGAACGTTTGGGGTTTGGCTCCAATGTCCTTCTTGTTGTTGTTGTCTTGTGACATTTCGTAGTCGAAATCGAAGTTGGTCTCTGGTTCAATTGTTTCTGCACTGGGCGCTCCTCTGGCTCAGCTGTGGGGCTCTCCTCTAGCTGTTGTTGTACTTGGTGTTCTTCTTCTTCCTCTTCGGGCAAGACAGAAGCGCTGGTAGACGGGACTAGTGATGGGTTCCTGGATATTGCTGTGGGTAATGGTGCGAAGCGTCGCTGTTCCTCCTTGTCTACTTCAATGTCGTGTTCTCATTGGGCTCGGACAATAGCAGGGGTCTTATGAGGTCGTTCAGGGGTAGGGAAGTCTAGAGCGTGGAAGTGTCTGTTTTCAACGGCAACGGTGGTGAATGTGAATTTGCCAAGGGAGAGAGAGGCGTAGCACCAGCGGTTATTGTTGTGATTAAAACCGCAGTAGCTTCCGTTGGTGAACTTGTAGATGTTGTTGGTTCCTTCTACTAGAGTGGTATTTTGTGGCGGGTGGTCTGCCCTGTGTACGACCGTGGTGACTGAGTGGTAGCCGCAACGGCAATCGGCCTGTTGCGTGCTTCTGCTGTGTTGTTGTGGGGTGGGCCTGCGCTAACAATGAGCGGGCCTTCTGAACAGCTTGACCTTTTGTTAAGGCAGAGCCTAACAACTTAGGTAATACTGTTTACGCTCGATGTCTTTGATAAACAAAGACAGAGATTTGTCAGCAGCTGCGGCTGTACTGACGACCTGGTGAGATTGACGAAGCAAGGGACTTAAAGGCGAAGTAGAGAACTAAGCAGTTAGGTAGATTGCCTAGGTCAAGCTGAGGAGCCTTGACCAAATGGTACAGGTTTATATACCTATCTAGTAGTTCTAAATATAGCACATGCGCAGCATGCTGAGTAAGTAATGAGTCATGCGCAGCATGATGAGTAAGTACATGAGTCAGTATGACTCAATGCGAGTCAGAAAGAGTCAGATAAGGTATAAGTCTCTCACGATCGTGAGAGATGCGGAGTAAGCATGGAAAAAGATGAAAAATGCGCAGTGATGCGCAGCATATGTGAGTAATCGTGCATAGGTAAGCGGGCCGGGGTATGTAAGGAGAAACATGTAAGCAAAATCATAACACAATCCCCCTCATACCCCACAAATATGGCTTCGTAGCACTTCATCTCACCTTTCTTCCGAAGCTTGGGAGAAAGGAAGGGAAAGCAATGTGAGCCAAAGACGCGGAGATAGGAGACATCAGGTTTAGAACCATGCATAAGTTCATAAGGGGATAGTGCTAGGAGGTATCGTGAAGTTGGAGATGTGATTCCGGATGTACACTGCAGTAAGAGCTGCATCACCATGGAACTTGAGGGAAAGGCCGGAGTTGGCAAAGAGGGAAAGGGACATTTTCTCCAAGATACAAATGCAGCGCTCAATGGAGCCATTCTGCTGATGCGCATAGAGAGCAGTGACCTGGTGAATAATACCCTTGTCCAAAAGATAGGTCCCAAGCTCACCTCCAACGAACTCGGAGGCACCATCTGACTGGACGCGAATAATAGGTTCACCACAGAGGGTAGACCATTGCAAAGCAATGGTCTTAAAGTGTCCCAAGGCTCCCATGCATTTCCTCGTAAGACCAACACCAGTAAAAGCAGAGTAATGATCCAGAAAAGCAATAAAAGAGTCGGTCTTCTGAGGGGTGTGGACAGGGAACAGGCCACAAGTGTCAAATGAGATAAGAGCACATGGCTTTGCTGGCTTGTGATCAGAGCCATGATACTCATAAGGCTGTTGAGGGCGCTTGGCAGTAATGTAAGAGATGCAATTCTGATGGACAATAGGACCCTCGATGTCCATCTCTTGCAACTGAGCCTTTAGCCTTCCAGACAGTATCAATACCTGCATGACCAAAACGGCAATGCCAGAGGTCAGAAGTTAGAGAGGTCTTCAGGAAAACCCTGGAATTGGTTGCAACCAGTCCCAAAACTGGGCCACTGTCATCTGAGACCTCAAGGGAAAGGCACAAGATCATCAACCCCACCAGGCACCTTAAAACCACCATCAAGGAATGAGAGGCGGTGAAGAGTGGACACTTTGACGGTGAAAAAGCATGTAGGATCATTTGCCAAAAATGTCATCGTGGTCTTGGGGACGTCAAAATAAACAGTATGCCCATGTTCGATGAACTGTCCAACAGACAAGAGGTTCACTGGAATGTTCTCAGCATGAAGGCAACCTCTAAAGCGGATGAGCTTCTCCACACTATCTGGAGTTCGCAATTTGAGGTGGACATCACCCCGACCAAGAGTCTTACGCATGCCACAGTTGGCTGTCCCCACATCTGGTGTGTTCAGTGCATTGTATGAGTGAAAGATTGACTGGTCGCTGAAGATATGGGTGGTGCAGCCAGAGTCGAGGAGAAAGTTATGATGGAATTCATAAGTGGCAAGGGCAAGGCAAAGTTCTGTCGAAAGATGACAGGACTCATCAGGTGGGACATTGAAATATGTCTCAGCATAAAATTCGGATTTGGGGATGGAAGAAGATTGTACAAGGTTTACAGGTGGTACAGGAGTGGTGACAGGCGCTATGGAAAGAGTAGATTTTGTAACTGCTACATTCGCTTGGGCACGATTCCCTCCTTACCATTACTCTCTCTTGTACCAGCTTGTCCCAATAACTTCCCACTGGTCTGTCCTGAAGATGAGGTCGCACCTGGTTGACCATGCAGCTTGTAGCATTTTCCCTCAATGTGACCAACCATGTTGCAGCAGATACAAGTGGGACGAGTAGATGGCTAAGTGGTAGTCATAGTTGCAGAGGTGGAGGATGATTTGTCCCCATGTTTCTGATAGGAGGCAAGGAGTTGACACCACTCATGTTTGTTCTGATCATGCAGGGACAGGGCTTCGACCTCATCCATGAGAAGATGGAAATTAGAGAAGATACCCTGTCAAAGGTCCTTATCCACTTGCCAGCAAAGGTTGTCAAAAGAGGCATTCTCAGGTAGATTGTTGATGAAGTGTCATATGGCATCGTGCAGGCCAAAATCAAAGTTCATGCCATGGAGGGTCATTAGACCCTTCTTTCAGAGGACAACATATTCTTGCACAGCATTGTGTCCAAACCCGTACTTGATGAGCTCGAGGTGGTACTTCACAGATGAGGCAGAGGCCAGGTCACCACTATCGTAACGGTTGTAGAGCATTTGGTAGAGATCTCTAGAGGTAGCAAGGAAGTTCCAAGCACCGTCCACATGTGCAGGGACAAACACCAAGGGATTTGATCCAAGTGTCATTCAGATGACATGCCACACAACACCATCCTTCTTCCACCAGCAGTGATAGATTCAAAGTTCCTTGGGGGAAGGATTGTTCTTGAGACCAGGTGGATATATAGAAACCCTGGAGGCAGGTCCACAAACAGGGAAATCCTCAATGACATAGTCGAGAGCTTCAAACTGTGTTTGAGTGCTGAGTACCTCTTCAATAGCCTGGCGCCAAGCGACATAATTCTTCTTTCCAGAAAGTGTCGGTAGTTTAGACACGTCTGGGATTGAAAGTTTCGGCTTCTCCATGCGTCTAGAAGCTGGCTCCACCTGATAGGTGTACAGATAAGAAGGAAGGTACGACATGGGAGGTGGTGCAACTGGCTAGTAATACAGTGGGCAACAAAACCCTTCCAATGTTTGCTACTTTTTCAAAAATGTGTTAATATGTATTTGGACGATTGTGTCCACCCACATAATGGATGACTTCCCGTAACTTTAAAAAGCTAGATATCAGTTCTAAACTGACAGCCGATCAAGGGTCGCCGGATTTGGGTCTAGAAATCCAAACCGTAAACATATCTAGGATACTTGTGTACATTTCCTTACCTCCGCCTTTCGCCAAATTGGGTAAAAGCAAAAGAAATTCACAATATAATCATTTTCGAGTCTTTTCTGTGGGTAAGGGTTATATGCGCGACCATATTCCAGTAAACTGTTATTTAGATGAAGGAATGTCCAAAACTCAAGCCAGACAGAGGACTGGTACTCGTCCTGTGAAGGAAGTAGAGGGTGGAAGAGGGCATAGGTATTGGTCAAGGTAAGGAGGAAATCTCGATGCCCGTTGGTGGAGGTGTCAAAATGTCGCCGAAAAAGGAAGGGAAAGGGTTTACAAAGCCAGATTGTGTTTAGAAGAGGGGGTAGTACCCTCTGTCTAGATTAAAGTTTAGAAAACCAGCTTTCTGAATCAAATTCAGGGACAAACCAGGGCAGAGCGCCCGGCATGTTCGGCAACTCCGAATTCGTCCCAATTTCAAAGGATTTAGAGCAGAATCTAGGTTTCTAGAGTTACGGGAAGTCATCCAATTAGTTGTCTGTATTTAGTCGTGTTTGATCGTCCACAACTGTAGTATCCCTATGTTTGATGCCAAGAGATTCCAATTCAAAATTCAGAATTCATTGTATCTGGTCAATTCAGAGCTCTCTAATGTATGTACACAATTCATTATTCGGTGAGCCATAATATGCAAGCAGTTCAAAATAAGACATAGATAAGAGTTAGAACAAGGCTAACTCAGGAGCATATTTTCAAGAATGGTTTCATCATGATTTTTTTGCAAGGCATCCAAAAAATCAGTAAGACCATCCCCTTCCATCACAGCAGTAAGATTCTTCAAAGTCAGTCCTATGCGGTGATCGGTCACTCTTTCCTGTTGCCATTTCACGGTTGTCAGCCACTTAAATTAGATTATTATGGTATAGACGCACTTGAGCATAGTTATATGTCCTAATTTTCTCACTGCGGTCTGCTGTACGCACTAGGTTCTGGCGTGTCGCCCGCCGTTCCTCCATTTCACGAGTTAACTTGATGTCCATCAGCCGGCTACTCAAAACAACAAATGCCTTGCGTCTATTCTGCTTCAGGATGAGTACCTGCAGAAATATATGGTTTGAATCTTACTTGATGCTGACTTCGTTCATCTTGCATGGAGACAGTGATACCGGTCGGTATGTGAGTAAGCCTAACAGCGGATTCAGTTTTATTGACATGCTATACAAAATCTCAGCCCCAAGAACACAGAGAATAGACTGGTACTCACCTGGCCGCCGGCACCCCGCGCTCTCATGACTTCAATCTTCACTTCATCCATTGTAAACAGTTGCTCGGTCTCTCCATCAGATTCCTCCATGAGAGGGAGCACCTAATGTGGGAACCAATTAGTTCTATTCTATAAAACTGGTGTTCAATGTATAATGTACTCACTATAGTGGCCACCGTACTGGTGTGTACTCGCCCGCTAGCTTCCGTCGCGGGTACGCGCTGTACTCGATGCACCCCACTTTCCCAACGAAGCAGATCATAAGCTCCCGTCCCTCTGACCTCGACAATTGCATCCTTGAATCCGCCAGTCTCGAGTTCATTCTGAGAGACGACTGTGGTCTTCCAATTCCGTGTATTCGCGAAACGCAGATACATTCGAAGGAGATCTGCCAGAAACAAGCTTGATTCAGAGCCACCGACGCCGGATTTCAGCTCCAGAATGGCTGAGAAATGCCCAGTCGTCGATGGCGGAACGAGCAGCGAGGGTATAGTGGTCTCGACAAGTTCCGTGAGAGACTTGTCCAGTGAATCGTGTTCTTCGACGGCAAGTGTGCGCATAGACTCGTCAGGGTCTGACAAAAGGGCTTTCGTGTCTTCAAGAAGCTACTAACAACAATTACGGTGAGCGTAGAGGTACCATGAATGTTCAATGGTTCCAGACCTGCTGTTTCTGTACCCAATCGTCCCAGGCTGATTGTAGTGGCTCTGTTTCCTTGAGGTGACGAAGAGAAGCTATATCCTGCTGGGAGGACATATTTTCAGAGAGCTAGCATATCACCTGTTAGTTGGGAGGATTCAAGTGAGAGAAATGCCATGCTATTCACGGTCGACTGTAGTTGCTTCCTCTCTGCAACTTTTTGTTCGAGGACTCGCAGTATCCTACTGTTTCTTGACGGGATTTCCGCATGTTTGTACCGTACAGGCTGGCCAGAACCTAATTTGCGTAGACTGAAGGAACGACGAGTGATGCAACGCGAAATTGAAAACATGAATGCATGACCATTCGGGGAAAGCGGTCGCGCCTTTTCGCCATTCTGTTTGGGCCAGACGACCTAGACAAACAATGTGCCTCATCCTGGCATTGACAGGCCTGCTCAGACCAACCAACGTTCACAGTCGCCATCATGGAATCCTTCCTTGAGGCTCTGCTGGACGACGACCGTTCACTACCACCAGGGTCTCCTCCTACACGTAAGGTTTATCTATCTGACTTGGGTCGGTGCTAACCTTTCTTTTATAGGCAAGTTTGAAGGACCCTGGTTTACGACACAACTTACGATCTCCGCAGGCATAGGAATAATATCGTTCTTTTTGTTCTCGTACTGCCGGACACGATGGCCACTGTTGTTTGCACCAAGAACGAAATTGAAAGGTGGATAGATATGCACACTTGCTTGATCATAGGCTCACTATGCTCCAGGGTTCTCTCCTCATGAAGCACACGCACACCAAGCCTTCTTTGGTTGGATACTGCCTACAATTAGAACTTCGGAATTCACGGTCCTGCAAATTGTCGGATTAGATGCGGCCGTGGTAAGACTCCCATCCGTCGATTGACTATTTTATCACCTGACGTTCCCTTCAGCTACTGAACTTCTTCAAGATGTCATTCTACCTGTTTTCTGTATGCTCTCTGTTTGCGGTCACAATCCTGATGCCTCTGAATTGGAAGGTAAGGAGTGTTTGAAAGAAACTGTCAGGTTGGAATTAACTGGTGCGTTTTCAGCATAACAAAGACCTTGGTGCAGACGACGATTGGCCAGGCAATGATGATGATGACTGGCCGTCGCTCCGGAGGATGATTGATCCACCGAAGGGCAACCACACCATTCCTGCGCAAGATTGGCTTGACCTCATCAGCGACGCGAATTCATATCTCTCTGTTCACCTCACGTTCACTTATCTTTTCACCATCCTCTCGCTCTACTTCATTTATCGCAACTATAAACGCTTCATCCGCTCTCGGCAACTATTCTCTCTCGAACTCGTTCACTCCATACCGGCACGCACCGTTCTCGTTACCAATCTTCCCAATCATCTTCAAGGCGAACGACCCCTAGCCGAATATTTCGAAAACATGGGCCTTGCTGTCGAAAGCGTCACCGTTTGTCGAGAGGTTTCAAGCTTAAAGGCCGTCCTAGACCGTCGCACAGAAGCTCTGTTGGCCTTGGAGAAGGCATGGGTTGACTACGTCGGCAACCCGAGTACAGTCGAAGCTTATGATCCGGAGAACGCTGCAGTTCCTCTGGTGGATTTAGATATTGAGGAGGGGCAACCGCGGCAGGGCAAACTGGTTATACCCCATAAGAAACGTCCAACGCTAAGAACAGCATGGTATAAACCGAAAGTCGATGCTCTCGAGTACCTAGAGCAGCAATTCAAGGAGGCGGATGACTTGGTGAAAAAACGCAGGAAAACTGGGAGGTTCAAAGCAACACAAGCTGCATTTGTGACCTTTGAAAAGATGTCAAGTGCTGTACGTTCATTGGGAATATCGTGGATATAAGGATTTTGACAATTCTTCGCAGCAAATCGCCGTCCAAGTGGCCCATGCACCAAACCCTTCACAAGTTACGACATATCCTGCCCCAGAGCCTCGAGACATAGTCTGGGCGAACATGTCACCTTCTTCCATAAATGTCCGCACTCGCGAAATCTTCGTCCTTGGCGTAATGGCGCTTCTTTTCACCCTCTGGATCCCTCCCATCACGGCCTTGGCCAGTCTGCTCAGCTACAAGGAAATCAAGAAAGCGATGCCATGGCTAGGGGAGTTGATAGACCAGAATGAGAATATCCGCGCCATTGTGCAGAACTCACTACCTAGCGTTGCTATGATAACTCTGAATGCGTTGCTGCCCTTTGTCCTTGAGGGTGAGATTATGTTCCGCCAACAGTATACACGCCCCGCTAACTATGTATCAAGCTCTTACCTATGTTCAGGGTTATCGCGCGCGAAGCTGGGTGGAGTATTCCCTACTCAAGAAGTGGGTTCTCTGTCAATTCCTGCGCTATATTTCTCATTCAAACTTCACTTTACAGATACTTCCTGTTCCTCCTCATCAACGTCGTATTCATCTTCCTTTTAGCCACTACATATTGGCAACTAGTTCGTGACCTTGCCAATTCGCCGGCGAAGGTTCCAGAAAAGCTTGCAATTGCTTTACAAACTGGTCGAGCGAGGTGGGTCTATAAAATATTTTGAGAGTGAATTCACGGGCCTGAACGGAATTGCCATTGTCTGCTAGACATTTCTTCCTATCCTACGTCATTTTGCAAGGTATTTATCAGCTTTTTAGTACTTGTTCTCATCTAACATTGCTGTCAGGTCTTGGTATCATGCCATTACAACTGCTCAACCTTGGTGTGATTATACCGAGGCTCTTCTATAGGATGTTCCTCACCCGAACCCCCAGAGGTACGTCCCCTCCTCGTTCTGATATGTGCTGGGCTAAGAATATTCAGATTTCGCGGAACTGAATGCTCCGCCAATGATCAACTATGGCGTCGTATACCCACAAGCCATCCTTATCTTTGTCATAACCCTACTCTACAGCGTTGTGCAACCACTCATCGTGATATTTGGTGCAGTCTACTTTGGCATCGGATACGTCGTTTACAAGTACAAACTACTCTTTGGTGAGTTCATGCATCAATACCGATACACCGGACAACGCTCTAAATCCGGACAGTCTTTTACAAACCATATGAGTCTCAAGGACAAGCCTGGCCGATCACCTTCATTCGACTCATCTGGGGCGTCATAATATTCCTCTTGTTCATGATTGGCATATTCTCCCTCCGGAAGTCTTTCATCCTATCCTCTCTACTCGTCCCGTTACTTGTTGCGACCGTTGCTTGGTGTTACTTAGTTGATAAGCAACTCAAACCTCTCAGCAAATTTGTCAGTCTATCCTCCGTGTTTGAGGTGGAACGCGGGGAAGATACGGCAGAGGTATTGCGCCTCAGAGCTGGCCATCCAGTTACATGGTCACAGAGGTTAGTACATCTAAAGCTGTACATTTTATGGATACTAATTCTTGAGTCCCCAGTAATCTGAATAAACGCCGTTATGCACAGAATGACGACACCTTGTACGCTGCTCCAGAAGACGAACGCACGGATTATGTGAGTTTCTCACATCATCCCTCATACGCACATACCGATTTGTCCGATACCGATAGTCTCAACCTCCTATGGCAAATTGGTATAGCGGGGTATTGAAGTAAGTACACCCTCTCTTACCTTTCTCCCGATCTGACCATCTTTCTTCAGTACGGGCAAGAGGCGTTATGGACATCCCGCGTTAAATGGTGTGCTTCCTCAACCCTGGCTACCTCTGAAGAAGGGCCAAACGTTAGTCAATCATGATCACCGAAACGGAAACACCAAGGTCGCGCAGGACAACGACACGGTTGTTCTGACCCTACGTAAACGCTTTAGTAGAAGCCACAGGTCGAGGTCCCGAGACGTCAATCGCGCTGGCCCTTCGGATCCTAACGCAGGAGCGACACCCCTCGAAGAACATCCAGACGCCACTAATCCGTGGGAGGATGTAACGACCCGGCATCAGAGGTCTGGTAGTGGGAGCCTGCACCATCGCCTGAGCTTCGATGTTGCTTCGGGAGTGATTATGCTGCCTGACGATGGGGACTGGTTGGACGAACCAGACAGCGATGAAGATTATGGGACGGAGCAAGGGGAGAACCTAGAACGCTCGATTACCGAGGCCAGTGCCATTGACGACAACGGATTGTCGCCTACAGCTGCCGTCTCAAACTCACCATCGAGGACCTCTCGTTATGGTACCTATTTCCATCATCCTGAAAGGAGAAGGCCCACTATTCCAGGCGCATTTCCTGGACGATGAAATCAGTTTCATTAGGTCTTGATATTTCAGTGCTCTCTGTCCTCAGTTGATACACCTCGTTGATGTTGTATACCCCTATGATATTTTCAGCTTATTACTATGCATACCTCTGCTTCCATACGTTCACCCAAATCGTAGTATTTCTGGTATTCGGCAGTTTCAAACTTTGCATACTCATATATACATTCCACCTTCTCCTACCTCATCTCGCTTCCTCTGTGCAGATACCCTTTCACCTCGCTTCGCATTGACCCATCTTGCCGGGGTAGGCTGCTCCGCTAGCTGGAATGACAAATTTTGTGCTAGGTTCACCGCCTCGTCTGTCCACTCATCACGGTCTTCTGACAGTGCAAGCACATTTGAAGATTTGAGGACTTTCGGAGCCGGATGGGCTGCATGGGATGATGGAACAAGGATAGCAAAGCCTGGAGACCGATTATATGTCGTTTCGAGACACGAGAAGAATGCGGCTGATGTGGATTGCAGGAGGTTTGGGGGTGAGAAGGGCTTGGCATTCTTTTTCTAGACGTGTTTCCGTCAATCAAGTGAAGGGCATTCATGTTTGCAAGACGTACAATGGCATCGTCGACGGGTGAATTGGAGAGATAACGCATTGGTGCGTCACTTAGCGGAACTTTCTCTCCGGATATGTAGTTTGTGGCTGAGTATGTATCGAGCAATACAACCCTTGTACATGGGGGATAGATCAGCAGATGAAGAAACGATGACGCGGTCTAGATACCTCGTAGGCTCCAGATGCTGGAGCGTCGTGTCTGCATATTTGAACATTGCCCACACAGGCAGCCTTGTCATTATTTCGGAGGCTACAATTATAGCCTGAGTCCACCCGGGTCTAAAGACTAGGCCGACCTAGATAGATTCGTGCAACGCTCCACAAGAAATGAGTGAAGCTTACCTGTACTTTATTCACGTAGATTGCTCCTCTTTGCTCGCCAAGATCAGCGTTACGGGACCAATACTTGGATATGTCCCCTGTTGCTACAACCAGAGCACGTCCTTTGGGAAGATCTCCAATTATTTCGACGTTGACATCGTGGTCCTCCTCGGCGGTGGGACGCAAAGGATTATACTCGTCTTCTTCCTCGTCAGATTCAATGATATAGCGCGGAGGTCTTGTATCTGCCAAAGGGTCCACATCCTACCATGACTATAAAGGCTTGATTGAATGTAAAGAGCGTGAACCGAACTCACCATGTTCGTCGACTCGGAAGAGATAAACTCGGATTTCGGATGTGACAGCCTTCGTAAACAAGTTCAACAACCCAATCAAGATCGCTTGCGCTTGGAACCATCACCTCTTCTCCAGGATACATACCATGGTGCGTACTTGGTTGAAGCTTGTGCAGTATATTCTCTGACCTATTGATAGAGTGACAACGCAGGTAGATCTCAGAGAAAACACGGGAAATGTCATGTGCTGAACACGATTTTCAGAATACAAAGAGGCTTTTGCTCTCTTCGACAAGAGAGGAACAGGTTCGGTTCAGCGCGAGGTTTTGGGAGATCTTCTTCGCGCTCTCGGCCAGAACCCAACGCAAGCAGAGGTTGCCGATATCATTGCTTCTTCACCCAAGGATGGTGAGTCGTCTGTGCCAACTGTAGATCTTCTAATCAACCTTTTCTGCTAGTTGACTACAAGACTTTCTTGACAATTCTGAACCGACCAGACGGGTTCAAACCAGCAGGGACGCCAGGTATGCATATTCCACTCTCTGGTATTGTTTCACATCTGAACCTTTGTCCCAGAGGAGTTCATCCGCGGATTCCAAGTATTCGACAAGGAAGGCAACGGCTTCATTGGAGCAGGAGAACTCCGATATGTACTGACCCAGCTTGGTGAAAAGATGACCGATGAGGAAGTTGACGAACTGTTGAAAGGAGTACAGATCGGCCCGTGAGCACCCTTTTTTACGCCCCTCCTTCTAGTTTTAATCCACGCGCCATAGTGACGGGAATGTCAACTACGAGTCGTTCGTACGCACTATCCTCAGCCAGTAGATCTCGTTAACATACCACAACGCTGCGAGTCAGCGTTGACGAAGCTAGGCGACAATATCCTTTGGGCTGGATCATGAGCATTGGGTCTACAGAGATCGAAATATTTGCAGGATAATTGTCATTTTAGATATGCATAATTGACAGTCGGTTATAAGCCATCTTCGCGAACCTCGCTGTAAAGCAACTCATGAAAGGTTTAGGCTATCGACTGCCACACACTTTCTGCGACCTTCATCATCTTTTTGTTCCACTGAGACGCCCCTTGGCCCGCTTTTCGTTGCGTTGCCTCGTCTACTAAACTGTAGGGGACGCCAGCATCTCCCTTAGAACTGACTTGAGGTACCAATGGCAGTTCCGCCAAAACGTTGATTCCAAGTCTTTGAGCCGTGGCACGGAACGCGTCTGGGGGACCGAACAACTCATGTGGTGTTTCACAGGACGGACAAAAGAAGTGCGATTGGTTGAGTACAATTCCCGTCATCTGTGTAAAAGCGTTAGACTCGTGATGTGAATATGTGCAGAATGGTCATACCGGGACAGAGACTTTGCGAAGCATGGAAATGCCCTTCTTGACATCTGCAAGCGCAACATCTTGTGGTGTCGATACTATGACAGCACCTGGAATTCAGATGGTTAGCATTTACAAGCACGGAATGAGGTGCCTCCGCGTACCATCAACATGTACCAGCTGCCCAAGCGTCAACGGTACATCTCCGGTGCCAGGTGGCATGTCAATGACAAGAACGTCCAAGCCTAAGCTAGATCCTTGCTGAACGCCGGTCGGTGCTGTCCAGTCTACGTCAAATAGAAGTTGTTGGACGGCCTTTTGAACCATAAGCCCACGCCAGACCACAGCTGTATCTTGAGCTTCCTCCGGATTCTTGGGTTGAGGAAGCAGATATCCCATAGACATAGAGGGAAGTCCATGGTTCGTTAGAGGTCGCAATGCACCACCTGGGTTAAGCACACATGTGAGCCTTTCAATGCTGGGGAAGTTACACGACAAGGCTTGCCTCCAGTTAGATCTGGCTCTCCTGCATTCTGAAGGCCCAGCAGCGTTGGTATTGAGGGGCCGAAGATATCGAGGTCCAAAATGCCGACGCGAAGTCGCGAAGTCGAAGAACTTTGCAGGGACAGCTTGGACAAGCTGAAAGCGAGGTTCACTACACGTCTTATCCATAAGCATCGTATTGTATAGGAGAACAAGGACATACGCACCTGCAATGGTACTCTTTCCAACACCTCCCTTGCCGCTTGCCACTGCAACAACCTTCTTCACATTTGGAATGTGTCGTTTCTGGATAGGGCCTCCCCGTCTGGGCATCTGAGGCGCTGGGTTCGCGCCCCTCCTTGGTAGACCTAGGGGATTCTCATGCCTGGCAGTTGCTGAAGTCGACAGACGTCTTAGCTGAGAGAAGTGAGCACAGAATGATCGCGTCCACATGAGAAAGGGAGGTACACAGCCACGCTCTCAGCTCATCATTTGTCCTCCTAAGGTCGAAGTCCAATCGAAGTCCGTATATTACAGGGGTTCGTTTAAGAGCTTAGAGCAAGTTTAACCAATAAGGGACACGGGATTTGTGCATGTTTAAGAATTATCAAAAGCCCTAAGGCGTCAGGTATGTACAAGTGGCTATATACAGCCGTAATTTGCATGAGAGAGATATAGTTTATGTGAGGCCTAGACAGCAGATCAGCGAATGCTTCACCATGAGACTCCACTAAATAACTCCTTACTGTATTTTGGTCCTCCGCCACCTTCTGGGACAGTCCAGGTGATATCTTGGGTTGGAACCTTGACATCACATAGCTTGCAGTGAATGCAGTTCTAAGAGAAGGAGTCAGAACAGCTTATCAAAGGATACAAGAAAATAAAGTATCTCACCTGTGAGTTGATAACGAGCTTCTTGCCGTCCCAGCCTTCTTCTTTGGCATCCTTGTCTCCCTCCTAATTCGCTTCATCAGTATCATGGTCAAAAAGTGAATAGACCATTGTTGCCCACCTCGGCATTGACGTATTCGTAGACACCGGCCGGACAGGCCCGTCCAAGCAAACCAGCGTACTCTTCGACGTTCCTCTGGACGTGTTTTCTCCTGCCAGCTTTTCTGTCGACAACTCCATTCTCCGTCTCTAGAACGGTTCCTGTCTCGGCCTTCTCGATTTCACCTGCATCCAATTCCCTTGAGAACTCCTTGGTCTCGACGACACGGAGATGGATAGGTTGGTCTTCAGCATGGTTTGTTCCCGTGAGGGCGACAGAAGTCATGAGGTCGGTGGAGAGGGGTGCTTCAAATGCGGGATATTCAATTGGCTTATGCTGAGACGAAGTTTCGGTATGAGCGGCATCCAAAGATTTCCCTTCCTAATTGGTATTGGTAGATTAGCAAAGAATTGGGAATGAGTACACGATCGAAATACCTTGACATATTTGGCCATCTCCTCGGCGGGAGCATGCTTGAACGTCCATGGCACCCGACCCTTCAAGAAGAGAGAGTCGATTCCCGAATACGCGATTCCACCCCAAATACCAAGACCAGTGTTGAACGATGGACGCAGGTTGCGAACCTCATATAGATCTGCTCCAACCCACGACTCGCGAAGATCCTTGTCGTATCTGGTCATATCAGCCGCCTTGGAAGTCTCAGCTTCTGCCTCTGCCTCTGCGTTCAGGGCCTGGACAGCAGCGTATGCTGCTTCGGCTGCAACCATTCCGCTCTTCATGGCGTTATGTGTGCCCTTGATCTTTGCAATATTAACAAAGCCGGCCGAGCATCCAATGAGTGCTCCTCCAGGGAAGTCCAATCTAGGAATAGATTGGTACCCTCCTTCGTTTAACACGCGTGCGCCGTAGCCCAGGCGTTCGCCTCCAGCAAGCAAGTTGCGGTAGTGGGGGTGATGTTTCATACGCTAAAAGGCGAATGACATCAGGATAGGATCATTGAAGAAATTTTGGAAAGGCATACCTGCAACTCACGATAAGGCGAGAGGTAGGGATTCTTGTAGTCCAGGCCAATGACAATACCAAGGGAGACTAAGCCGTCTGCCATATGGTACTCCCAACCACCTCCATAGGTATGTGTGTCGAGAGGCCAGCCCATGGTATGGACGACCTTCCCAGGCTGGTACTTCTCTGGATCGATCCGCCAGACCTCTTTCAAGCCGATTCCGTAAGTCTGAGGCTGGGCCTCCTTTCGAAGTTGATATCTTGCGAGTGCGAGTTTTGTAAGGGATCCGTGAGCACCTTCCGCGAGGAGTGTGACTTTCGATCTAAAGGCCATACCAGGCTCGAAACTTGATTTCGGGGTGAAGCCTTTCGTAAGACCGACTTCATTGGTGATGACGCCCCTTACGCTCTTGACTTTGTTGCCCCAAGCATCGACCGAGTCGGGTGTCTCAGAGAGAAGAAGCTGGGCTCCAGCGAAACCAGGGTAGATTTCGACCCCGTACTCGTTCTCTGCAATACCGGCTAACCACCGGGTAAAGGCGGATAGGGAAAGAATGTAATTGCCCTTGTTAGACATTTGTGGGGGATGTGGCATAGGGATAGAAAGCTTCTCCGTAAACATGACCATGCTTGAAGACGTTGCTGGTTGTGTGAGAGGGTGACCTTCCATGGATTGCCAATCCGGGAGGAGCTCGTTGAGAGCTCGGGGCTCGATGACGGCGCCAGACAGAATATGTGCACCAGCCTCCGGACCTTTTTCAAGTACGACAACACGGATTTCATTGCCGCGTTCACGTTCTAGTTGTTTGAGACGAATGGCAGCGCTGATACCAGCGGGGCCGCCACCGACGATACAAATGTCGACTTCATCCTCTGCTCGTTCAATGCTTTTGGGATCGAAGACTGCTTCATTGAGCCGTGACGAAGAGGCGTGTAAAGAGCGAGATCCGACACTGCGTGTGGTGGTAGCAAGGGCTGCAGCAGCTCGCCGAGTGCAAAGGAGGAGGACCATCGAGGTTACAATCCGAGAAGGTAGCCGGAGGCGCAACGATATTTATTTCCTTTCTCAACCTTACTCCGGACCATGAGCCACCTCGATGCCCGCCAACAGTCCGCTCTTGCACAATTTCAGCAGCTCGCGAACGCGACCGATGAGGATGTTGCTATTGGCGTTCTTGAATCTGTAGAATGGGATGTGCAGAAGGCCGTCGAGCTAGTGTTCGGTTCTGGGGCACCACAACCACCTCAACCGCCCTCCCGTCCAACCACAATTCAGCCATTGGAAATCGACGACTCTACAAGTTCATACCCTCCACGACCCATACAACGGCACCAGAACCAACAACAACAACCTTCAGTGTTGGGCTATGTCTTTCAGTTCGCTCGGCCAATATTCTCAGTCATTGCATTCCCAATCCACCTACTTTCGCATATCATTCGCTTTGTATTTGGCATTCTCCGAATACCTCTCCCCCAGTTGAACTTTTCTGCCCTTTCTTTCTACCGGACCCTCCCCCGTACTCGCCCTCCGGCCTCCAGAGGAGGTCCTGACAGGTGGGTCAGGGAACTCGAGGAGGAAACAGGCGCCGTATGCATCGGAAGAGCCACGCCTGCTGTGGTAGGCACAACAACTGCCACGGATGCTGGCTCTTCCTCCCTTACGTCACGCGCTCGTGGCACAACAGAGGGGCCTCGTTATCTACCTGACTTCACTCTCGGAACGTACGAACAATTCTTGAGGACGTGTCAGAAGGACATTAAGATAGGTTGCATTGTCCTGGTCAGCGAGGAACATGATGACGTGCCAGAGTTCAAGAGGTGGGTCGGGCGCACGAATGATTCTTTCCCTGAACTTACCATGTTGTATTAGGTCTACCTTGACCGATCCCGATTTCGTAAACCTCCTCCAAACTAATAGCATCATTGTCTGGGGTGGAGATGTTCGTGAGCGAGAAGCTTGGAGTGGTACGTTCATTCCAAGTTCATAGCGTTGATATTTGACTCATGGCGTTCTCTTAGCCGCTGAGAAGTTGCAGGCGACAACATATCCTTTTGTTGCCTTTGTAGCTCCCCAGCCACGCCGCAATATTGGTCCACCCAATTCACGCCCATCAGACTCAGCCCCGGTTCTGACTGTCCTCTCCCGACATCAGGGTCCTCCGTCAGGGCCAACCTCAGCTTCAACACTCTCCAACCATCTCACAACACAACTCCTTCCCCGTGTCACACCTTACCTTGAGCGTGCCCGAGCCACCTTGCGCGAACGTGAACGAGACCGCTTCCTCCGTGAAGAACAGGACAGGGCGTTTGCGGCGGCCGCACGTAAGGACAAAGAAAGGATTGAAGAGAAGATGGCACAGGAGAGGAGGGCGAGGGAAAGGGCCCGTTTGGATGCAGAAGCTGACCAAAGGAGGCTAGCAGACATTGAAGAACGGAAGAAGAAAGCTGAGGTCAGAATGGAGTGGAGAAGATGGATCAGGAGGAAATCTTCCCTCCTTCTGGAAGGCAAACCAGGAAATGGCGTTCGGGTTGCGATTCGCCTCCCCGACGGAGGTCGAGCGATGAAGACTTTTGACGGAGCTCAGCAGACTCTTACCTCCCTCTACCTCTTCGTCGATGCCCACCTTGTCCCAGACCGCTTCGCTCCCGAGGATGATCCCCAGATTCAGCCTTTGGATATCGATCAGGAAGTGAACGATGAAGGCAGTCTAGTCGCATGTGTTGAAAAGCAGATTGACGGAGCCGGACCCAATTGGTGGGGATTCCAGCTGGCTCTGGCATACCCTCGGAAGGAGATTCAGTGGGAGCAGGGAACCAAGATTGCAGACGTACAGAGCCTGAAAGGAGGCGCACAGCTCGTTGTAGAGCTTACCAAAAAGCTTGCGAATGGAAATGGTAGTGCAAAGGGCAAGGGCAGAGCTACAGCAGAGGAAGTAGAGGACGAAGATGACGGATACCATACGGAAGACAGTGACGACGGTGCATGAGTGAACTCTTAAATTAGACCTCTGGAGAAGCTTCTCCAGTCTGCAACCCTGTATTCATCCATTGATCCGATGACCCACTGGTTACCAGAACAGCTGAGTGATGTGAAGAAAACATAATATTACATTCTACACAATACATATATGACAGATGGTGCAAGTTTCACCGATATAACTGCCGGTTACGATTGGACACGTCCTGCTGCCCTGTCTAGAGAGACATACGCAGCATCGGTGAATCTTCCGTACATCATCTCGCCAACGCCAAGACCAAGGACAAGAGATAGGATGAATCCGACTTGGTAGGTCCTGCGATATCCACGTTGTTTGTTAGCATTAAGCTATCCGCGGTAAAATTACGGCACGTACATGACTGCCAACATGAAGAGGAAGCCCAAGGTTGCCTGGATCATTTGTAGGGAACCACGAGCCCAGGCATGGTTCAAGAGGAAGGGAGCAGCACCACGGAAGAGGACAGTTTGCTCGATGACCCCATAGTCTTTGCATGATTTTTCGTTGCTATGTCCCAAAGCTTGAGATCTCCCCGATAGAATGTAAGAGGAAATACCTACTTCTCGAATGCAATGGATCTTTCTATGCCAGCCCTAGCAGCAGCTACCCATCTTTCTCCAATTCCAAGCAAGATCAAGGCAACACATGCACCCCATAGTGTACTACTTTTGCCGGGAACCCAACCGTCAATCCAGAGCGTATCGCCAGGGAAAAGATGGAGGAATGCAGTCATGGTACCGGAGGCCATTGCCATTGCGGAATCTCCAGGGATAGAGTTGCCTCCATGGTTATGAGCGTACGTTGCAGAAGCAAACAGCGGGGAAACGAGGACAGCCGACACCATAGCCGTGATGATGAGGGTGAGAGGTAGGTGAGATTAGATGTGCGTGCGTGTGACTCGGCGTGACAACATCCGAAATTCCTCCCTTTCTTCGATGCTTTCACCTGGTTTCTGAAATCTCTCTGCTATACTTCTACTATCTTTATATCATTCAAACTTTCAAATACCCATATCTTTCTAGCAAATAACAAGGATTACAATGGTTAGGATTTTTTATGTTCGAACTAAACTCTCATCTAATCAGGTTTCTCGTTAGCCTACCTGTAACGAATGTGGAGGGACTGTAATTGAGTACGATGCCTCGACTGGGAGCGGCTTCTGTACATCCTGCGGAAATGTGGTGGAAGAAAACGCTATCGTCAATGAGGTTGCGTTCGGCGAAACGTCCACCGGCGCGGCCATGGTCCAGGGGTCCTTCGTCGGTCAAGGCGCAAGTCAGTCCATCCCATGTTTACTCTTCCTGTATCCTGATCCTTATCTCTACAGCGCACGCAAGAATGAGTGGACCTTACGGAAACAGGGGGAACAATGAATCTCGAGAACAAACGATTGCAAATGGTGGGTTTTACCCGTCTACATGATTCTATCTGTATCTCACACGCATATATCCAGCTAACAAGAAGATTCAGAGTATAGCAAATGTTCTTCGCCTCTCCGAAGTCGTTTGTCTGGCCGCAACGCGCATGTACACGCTCGCCGTCGAGCACAAATTTACCAAGGGTCGCAAAAGTTTGAACGTTGTTGCCGTCTGCCTATACGTCGCCTGTAGGCAGAAGGAAACCAGGAACTATATGCTTATCGACTTTTCCGATCTTCTGCAGGTGAGATTCTACTGATTATCTCTGTGTCCCATGACTCACACGCGTTCTTCTCAAGGTCAACGTCTTCGAGCTTGGGCATACTTATCTCCAACTTGTGCAAACCCTAAATCTACGTCTACCCCTGGTCGACCCTTCACACTACATTTCACGTTTCGCTGCTCTTCTAGAATTTGGTGATGAGACGCATAAGGTTGCTACGGATGCAGTCCGTCTCGTCCAACGATTTGATAGAGACTGGATGACACGAGGCCGACGTCCGGCCGGAATTTGTGGGGCTGCACTACTGCTTGCTGCACGGATGAACAACTTTCGACGATCTGTGGAAGAAATTGTGCAAGTTGTGAAGATCGCCGACACCACTCTCAAGAAACGTCTAGATGAATTCAAGAATACACCAAGCGGAAGCTTGACACTCGCTGACTTCCGAAACGTATGGCTAGAGGAAGAGATGGATCCACCAGCTTTCACGAAAGGGAAGGAGAAAGAGGAGGCCGATAGGCAAACTACAGAGGCCCCCGACGCGAACAAGGAGAAGCATTGGGATGCAAAGCAGAAGGAGGGCAAGAAGAGGAAAAAGAGGAAACGAAAGGGCGACGGTTCGGAGGACGAAGATATCGCCAATGTTGAGCCTCCTAATCAGGAGGAACCCCCTCCACCTAGGATCGACCCTGCTATATTCAATCAAGGCATTTTTGAAGGAACGTTTAGTCAAGTTCCCCTTTTCCTTCCCGATACCGACGACACGAACTTCAACATTGATCCCACACTCCTGGCGACTCAAACAATGCATACTTATCAGCCGGATTTGCAACTACCAACCTCGACACAGCAATCATCACCACCAGCTTCGTCTCCCGAACGGCAGCCCGCAATATCCCTAGGGATACCTGGTACTACTGTAGTGGACGAGACTGCTTCAAGCGCACTCGCTGAGGAGGTCTCTGCCTATCTGCAGAATACTCAAGGAGCATTGCTCAGCTCTGCACTCGATGAAGCCGACCAGCGTCGACTCGCTGAAATTACGGTCGAGGACGAATTACTCGGCCTCGATGAAGCCGAGCTCGACCGTTTCCTGCTATCTGAAGACGAGGTCAAGATTAAGGAACGTGTATGGGTTGAACTGAACCGAGACTATCTCGAAGCACTGGCAGGTGAGCTATACGTTACGCAAGACCTGTACCCCAGATTTTGCGGCGTCGCCCTCGTTCGTTTTGCTGAATGGATTGTTGTGCAGCCAAAGGTGAACAGGCTGAATCTGGGGCTCCCACCAAGAGTCGGAAGGTTCGTTTCCAGCTTCGGGCAACTCTTTTTACCGATCCCTGCTGACTATTTATTCTTGTTTGTTCCACAAATTCTTGCACTTTACAGAGACGGAAGACGAATGCGAACAAACCACGCGATGCTGCCACCCCACATGGATCGACAGCTGCTGAATCGGTTAAAAACTTGCTGAAGAAAAACCCGAAATACAGCAAACGGATAAATTATGATGCCCTTAAAGACCTTTTCGTAGAAAGCGGCGGGCCACCTTCTCTGGCTGCAAAGATGGGAATAGACGACGACAAGGACGCTGCAGAGCTCTACCAGTTAGACGACAAAGACGATAAGAGTGATGGAGAGGCTCCTACTCAACTTGTAGTCATTGAAGAAGGTGGAAGCGTTGCCACGGAGCCGACGGCTCCTATTCCATCGAAGAAGAAAATACCCGGAGAGCTGGAAGTGGATGGGGATATGGATGCAGAAGGAGAACTCTACGATGGGAGTGACGAAGAGGGACCTCTTCCCAGCTGGGAAGATGCTTTTGAACAGGAAGTTTGAGGTGGTGAAATATCTCGATAGCGCACTCTACGTGACCCTTACTGAACACTCTAAATGTTGTACTGATATCTGCAATTAACTGACTCGTCATATTTATTTGCTTCGGCCGCATTTGCTTCGAAGACTAGAGGAGGGGCAACTGAGACAGCTGTGTTGTGACCCGTTTTGGTGAGGATGTACCGTGCTTAAGAACCCTATGAATTTGATGAACTACAGTGATTTGCTTTCAAAATGTGATACACGTATGTGCATTACCAGTGGCGTACTTTGACTGTTCCAGAAGTACCGGGGCTCCTCGCCAGACTTCCACAGATTCAAGTTCGAATTCGTCGCGACAACGAATGCGCGTCTACCACGTGACTGTGTTTTATCAACACGTGCGATAGCATCTCTAGGGTCCATTGGAAGTTCGTGTTAACCGCACTGTTCGGTCCTTCTGCAACTTCTCTAGCTTGCTGGCACTGGGGACAAACAACTCTTCCTACGAACCTGCCTGAGCAGGCCCAAAAATATGGCTGGACTATCTCTGAATCCTGCTGATTTATCAAGTTTCTCTAATGGCACGCAATTCGACCTTTCTATCGGCTCAGAAGGAGGCGATCTATTGGGAACTCCAGGTGGTGACTCCAGGAGGTCAATCGATGTGCCAGAGACACCGACCACGTCTAAAAGTGCGCGAGCTTCGCGATCTGCGACGGGAACTAAAGGGACGACAACACTGACTCTCCGTGATCAAGAAAAGGTGGCGTCGCACTTTATAGGTCCATAATATCTGTCTATATCTCCTTTCTAGCACATAGATAATTTGAAGAAAGAAAACTTCAATATCAAACTACGAGTCCACTTCCTTGAGGAACGCTTGCGTTCCCTAGCGCCTGAGCAGATGGATGCCGCTCTCAAGCAGAATATCAATCTGAAAATTGAGGTTCAGCAGAGAGGTATGGAGATCAAGAAGTTGAAGAAGCTAGTTCTCGAGCTCGAACGCGAACTTGACCGACTCCAACGTGGCGCAGGCGGCTCACGTAACCGGGAAAGGGAACTGGAAGAAAAGCTGGAAGAAAGGGAACGCGAGTTGAACGAGATGCGCCGAAGACGGTCTGGGGACCACGACGCCGCACTCAGGGAGGTGGAAACCAGGAACGCTGAGCTTGAGGAGGAGTTGGAGAATGCTCGCGGATTGCTTGAGGAGAACATGGATGAGATCGAGCGGTTAAAAGAGATTGTAGAAAAGAAAGGCGACATGTCGATGGAAGGGGACTCAAAACGGGACAAAACCGAGAGGCGAATCGAAGAACTTGAAGTCGAGCTTCAGGATCTACACGCACAACTCGAGGAAGACAAGGAGATCATTGCCCAGAAAGACGACGAAAAGGAGGACCTACTCGACGTCGTCAATACTTTGCGACTTGAGATCGAGGATATTCAAAGAAGGCGCCAAGCCGAGTCTATCGAGCGGAGCGAGAGTCGTGCCCAAATCATGGAGGAAAGGGAAGAAAGGGAAGCTGTCGAGGAAGATTTAGCGGCCCTCAGGGACAAGTTGGCAGCACTTATGATTGAACTCCAGCAAAAGGAAGACGAGGTCGAGATGAAGAATCGTGAAATAGATGAACTGGTGGAGGAGCATAAGAGGATCGTGAATGTGGTGGACGATGAGTGGAAGGGGGAGGTAGAGGAGGCACGTGGCCGTGTAGACGAGCTCAAAGATGTACGTTTCTCAAAACAATCCAGGGAGAAAATCAAATATCTGACTTCTTTTCAGCTCCTAGCAGAGCGCGAATCCGAATCGAAGGAACTGCGAGATCAGATTGACGAACTCGAATTGAACCAAAATGACGTCCATCACAAATTCGAGGCAGCAATTGCCCATCTCGAGGAGGAGGCTGAAGGCAAGGACGCGGAGATCGCTTCTCTCAACGCCGCTGTTGAGAGGATGAGTGAACAGCTTTACGTTGTTGAAGATAAACATGATCAAATCCAAGAAGAATTCGCACAGAAGGAAGAAGACTACGCTGCTGAACGTGATAGGCTGCACGCACTCACCAATGCCCTCAAAGACGTAAGGAATCCGCCTTATCGAAGCGTTCACATTCCTTACTTCTCGTTCATTATCTAGAAAGTAGCATCTTTAAATGCTGAACTTCAGGATATGGCCAATCAATACGAGGCAACTGCATCAGAGATTCATGCACATCGCACGAGGCAGGAAGAACTGGCTAGGCACATTGAAAATCTCGTAAATGAGAACGAGAAAGAGCGACAGGCTCGCGAGAACCTCGAAACAGAGTTCTCCAACGCAGAGAAGAAACACGATAAGGAGCTCAGGAATGAGCGGCGGGCTCTCGAAGCCAAAGAATCGGCGTTGCAAAGTGCACTCGCCGATCTTACTCGCACCCAAACACTCTTGACCCAACGAGAAACGGACATGCAAGCGCTACAGAACGCCCTCAATTCCCTCGAGACCGAATCCAAGAAGCTTGGAGAGTCCCATACCACCGCAAGATTCTCCCTTCAGCTCGAAACTGATCGCCTGAAACGCGATCTTGAACGAGTCGAGGATGAACTTGCTCGTGCACGCCAAGCACTTACCGACCAAGACACGAAATTCAGAGACCGAGACGGGGCACTTGACAAGCTTCACGCGGACAACAGGGATCTGACGAGCCAACTCGCGGCTCAAACGCAGGCGAGGCTCAATATTTCGGAAAAGCTCGACGGTGTTCAGGCTAGCCTCAAAGCTGCTGAAGCTGAAGCAGCGTCATTCAAGGCTAAAGCGACCGAACTCGAACAGAGGTTGTCCAAGGATCAGAGGTCACTCTTATCTGCCGAGACGCAGTACAGAGATCAGTTGACAGAGAGGAACACTCTTCTGTTGACTGTGTACCAGTATCTGGACAAGATCTTGGGTGTTGATAAAACCCCAGTAAGTCTCGTTAAATTCTGCTACTGCTTCCTCAGCTGAACTGCGACCCTTCTAGAAGAAGAGTGGACAAGCGGAGACCAAGCCTTTCACAAACTTCACTGTATTCCATGACAATCTTATCACCCGCCTGAAGCAACTTCTCAAGATTTCGGCTGACTTTGAGAAACGCTGCAAAGAAGCGGAGACAAGATTCGCAGAGAAGATCGCCGACATGCGTAAACAGCTCGACAATCGGTGGAAGCAGATTGACAAGTTCGAAGCAAGCGTCAAGCAGTATGCTGATGCCAAGACAGCTTGGAGAAGGAAGCTTGCGAGCAAAGACGGAGAACTTGAGGCCATCAAGGTCCGTATTTGCCTGTCGTGTGCCAATGACAGACCATTGACTATTGCTGATATATTTATTTGACAGACGACGAATACAGAGATGGCTGCCCAGCTGGCGTCTATCAAACGTGGACCTGGATCTTCAAGTGACGCTATGGAGATCCGTTCGCTAGCAACGCGAGCAGCAAACGCGGAGAGACGTCTTAATAATGCTCAGAACCAACTTCTGGCGACCGAAGAGAAGGTTGCCCAGATGAATCAGAAGAGCGCGGCTGCAGATACCAAGTGGGAGGCTCGTGTAAAGGAATACGAGAGTAGATTAAAGGCAGCTGAAGAAAGGGTGAAGAGAGAACGCCAAGGAAGCAAGGAAAGAGTTGCGGAGCTTGAGGCTAATGTCAAGTCAGTAACCTTTCTTCCCTTCCCGAAATTCAACATAACCGATTTCTTACAGGAGCATACAACGGCAACTTGAGCTTGCGCAGAAGCGAAACCAACAGCTTTCAGAGCTCGTTGATATAAACAAGACGACGATGCCTGGCACACCTGGATCCCACACTCCAAGATAGATATAACTGATCGAAGTTTCTGAATCTGATTTCTTCCCCGTTACGACCTTCAAGTTTTCCTGCTTCCGCTATCATATGTGTATACCTAGCATCTCTGTATTCATACTTCACTCCCCTAATACCATGGATCTCATATACCGGTCCAAGCATCGTGACAAAGAGGGTAAATATATTCAGAAAGAGTAGAGCGATCGAAATTACATCCGTTCCAGTAAACGATAGTTACAAGTACATCAACAAAAGAAAACAAGGGGTACGGTCTTGGGGGGAATAGCGGCCAAAATATCTGAGTCATAATTGAGATAGGGAATGACTTGGGTGTACTACCTCAGTCCCGCTGCGTAGAGCGGTCACGAAGGATATTCCCGGCACCACCTCTACCATGGGATTCAGCTAAGCCAGGAGCATGGGCGTGATGCTCGACAGGAGGCTGCGACAAGGTGGAGATATTGGCAGCACCCCCTCTTCCAGTGGAGTGGCTAGGTTATGACTTAGCCACTATCGACACATTAGAACGGTAGCTACTCACATTTCCTCGCGATGGTGATAGTTCTTCCTCTCCTCTTCGTCAGCGTTGAAGGCAGAAGGGCTGTTACCTCCATGGACGATGTTACCCGCGCCACCTCTTCCAGTAGACCTGAACTGGGGGGTACCAGGGCCACCTGGGACGGTTTGGGGATCCCTGGATTTGGAGCGAGCAGTGATATTACCTGCACCACCTCGTCCGGTAGATTGCTATGAAGATAAATTTAGCTTAAGATATCTAAGAGGGAACCGATGACGTACGGGGGTATCTTGGTTAGCGGCAACATGGGCGCGAACAACTCGCTCTTCCTCGATAAGATCAGGTGTAGCAACGTTGCCTCGTACGTCCCGAGAGGGAGACCTCATGTTTCCGGCGCCGCCGCGTCCGATAGAGAAGCTCTGCAGTCGAAATGAGCCATGATCGCCGCAGAAGGTGAGAGATGGGAGTACTGACCCTCGGAGATTGAGTTGGGGCAGGCTCACGACCACGGGATGTAGAGAAATCATCTGGTCCATCGGCAGGCCTCGTACGAGAAGCAGAGGACTGGCGAATGTTTCCAGCTCCACCTCTACCAGAGGACTGTGAATTGGTTTCAATCAGAAACTAAAATTGGTTAGCGTTGACAAGAAACACGCACGAAGACTTCTCGACCACGAGACAAGGAGCGATCTGCAGCTGACATGGGGTTAGAAAGGCGTCACTGAAATTGAATAGAGAAGAGATAACGAGCAAATTCTGTTTATATAGCCCCGAATAACGGCATACGGGAATTGTACGATAAGGCGGTGTATCCTTATCTTTGGGCTTATCTCCCAGGTCTGGTATCACTTAAAAGGGGACTTTCTGCTTACCAGCTCTTGATTTATCAATCGAGCTTGCCACTGAGTATGTGTCACTGTAATCATCTTCTCTGAGAGTTTCCGAGTCGCCAGAAAAGGTCCTGTTGAGTTTGGCCCCGAGCGCTGACAACGTTCCAGCGAAGGACCGGTTCCTTGTCGGTGAAGGTGAAGATGAGGGTCTTGCCGCGGCCATTTTTGGTTGTCCTCCTTGGAATTTGGTGAGTTTTGTCGAGCCCTTTAATGAAAAGGCGGGAAAGGGATGGGGAAGGGTTCGTCGTTCTCGTCTCCAATGGCGTTTTTGCTAATTTTCGGAGTCTCACCGTTATGTTATTTAGATCCGGCAGACTCCATTCAGTCAAGCACAATGTCATCCGCTCGCTGTTTCCATCTGTCTCCTAAGAAGCTGCAGCTAATTATACATGATAACAGTTCTGTCAACCCTTTACATCCGCTGCCCACGAGTGCCCATCCATTCGTTCAACTTTGCAACTTTGTTCTGTCTTCTCAACATCGGACCCAAGCTACCCAGACTTGTCTGCCAAATGAGGTACCAAAAATGCCAAGATGTGGGTGGGTTGATGTGCCTCTCTTTCTCGACGCTAGGAACAATTTTTTTCGACCTTATGACCTCCATAACGGAATGAAATGATATCCACATGTCCTGAATCTATTACAGACAACCCTGATACTTCAGACTGGCTTTCGGACCACTTGGTGCCGGCGGATAACCTCGGTCTAACATGACAAGGTTGAGGGCTGTGCTTCTCTCAAGTTCTCTGTCCACATATCGGACCTCAGCCTCTTACGTTTACGACATCCTCTATATTCGTGCAGATAGTAAATTATTATTGTATCGCGTGGTTTTCGTTAATGTCAATAAATAATAACGAGCCAAGGAACAAACATATATCAACGAAGGAACGAGAAAAATGGCAGAGAAAGGCGTAAAGTGACATGAAGTGATCGAAAGGGAATAAAATAGCGTGAAACACAAGATACCATACCGTTGATTATGCGAGAAAAGAGAATAATGACGATACCCGAACGAAACGTGCTTTTGTAGTATGTACAAGATTCTGCTATGCAAGAACAGTCATCCGTTTTGTGCTCTTCTCGAGATCGAAGAAATCAAGACTGCGGCCGAACTCGCCACACTACAGCCGCTGCTGCTATTCCTAGCACCAGCACGCCGAGCGCTGTTTGGACCGGGAGGCCAGTCTGCAAAAAAGAGATCAGCATCAAGATGTTGTCAGGGAATGTCGGCACACAAACCTGATCGTCACGAGCAATAACGCCTTTATTAAAAATCACCTCCCCGTCGTCAGAGATCGAGCGATTCGACTCCGAGCTCTTATCGGAGATGGATGGCGTAGGTAATGTTGCCGCGCCATCGTCCTTCCGCCGGATCCCAAGCACCGTGACCTCTTCTTCATCGTCATCTTCCTCGTGATCCCGTGAAGGTGAGCCTGGCCTGAAGTGCGCAATGCTCTTGCCCTTCTCCTTCAACAGGCTGGACTCAACCAGTGTGCCGTCCAATTCAGGATCGATCTCCGCCTCACGCTCGACGCTCTTGCTTCTCGACGACCTGGATCTGCCCCTCCTTGAACCCGATTTCCTTCTCCGGGGCCGATTCGAATCAGCTGAGAGGCTTCGTGGGCTCGGTGGTGTAACCAAACCACCAGTGTGCTTGGTCAAGTCACCGTTTGCAAGTAGGGCAAGCTCATGTCTCCTTCGCTCCTGATCCCGCTGGTCCCGTTCTTGCTCTCGTTGCTGCTGAAGTTGAAACGCAGCGGCGGCGGCACTCTGTAAGCTGGCCAGTTTCTCGAGCCCGGAATCCATCGTCCGCTTCTGTCCCTCCCATTGCTCGCGTGCAGCATTGAGGCGCTCACGCTCTTTGTCCCAATCTTCTTTGACGCTGCTCCATTGACCCTCCATTGCCTTCTTCCACTCCATGACCATCGCAGTCAGGCTTTCTCGCTCTTGATCACGTTCATCGGGGAGTGAGCTGGTTTTCTGTCGCTCAGGGGACGTAGGGGGAGAAGTTTGGGTCTCGACGTGGCTAGAGGCGGCGGCAGCTGCAGCTTCCTGACTAGCCTTGACCTGGGCCTCGAGTGAAGAGACCTTCGTTTCCAAAGCTTGGATCGTTGATTGAGCAGCAGCGTGTTGGGCTTCGAGGGACGACGTCAAAGCAACAAGCGCGGTGACCTGGTTGAGGACCTGTTCGATCATCTCATTGCTGGCACCGGAAGGTGTGCCGGTGGTAGCGACCTGGGAGAGAGGGGATGAGGCCGATGCTCGAGCATTGAGATGTTTACGAACATGGGAAGCAAAGTCCTCATCGCGCATGCCGAGATTGGTTGGCTCGGGTGTTCGAGGGCGACCAAGCTCTTTACTCCTTCTCCTGCGATCTTCTTCATCCTCGATGTCCTGGGATTCTTGTTCCAAGCGTCGTTCTTCTTCCCGCCTCTCGGCATCCTCTGAAAGGGATTCGGCCGTATGCTGTTCAGCATTACGATATCGCTCTTCTTCTTGGGCATCGAGAGCAAGTTGCTCCTCGTCTTCTTCCTCCACTCGCTCAAGCTCGTGAGGCATGGCAGTCCCAACGCTTTCGTTATCGTCATCGTAATGAGAAGAACCATCCTCCTCGTCCTCGAAGCCACCCGGAGGCTCCTCCCGCCGTTGTTTATGGTCCTCCATCTCCTGGTGCCTGGTTTCCATCATCTCGCGCAGCACTCGTATTTCCTGCTTGATAGTCTCTTGCTCGGCCAAAGCACCTTCTAACTCATGTATCTTCCCAACGTGCGACGTCAACGATGTCCGTGTGTCCCGCAGCTGGCTTTGGAGTTCAGCAAGCGCCGAGGCGGTTAATGCGGTCGATGGCGCAACCAAGGGCTGTTCGGGTGAACCGGCTTGGTTGTCTTGAGGGGCATGATGCTGGGGTGGTATATGTTGCGAAGTCCGCACAGGTGGAAGTACAGAGGGGTATGGAGGGAGGTTTTGGGGCTAATCGGGAGTTAGATAGAGGATTCTCCGAGAATGATACTAAACATACCAAATTGCCGCCAAGGGTATCATTAATTTCGTGCATAGTACCAGTGAGGGTGTGAAGCTCTGCACCAGTCTCGCGGCTTTTTTGCAGTTCGGTTTGGAGTCGACTGAGTATATGGTCGAAAGTCAAACCGCTCTTGCCAGGCGGTCGCATGCTGCCACCCATGCCACCCATTCCGCTGAGGCCCTGTTGTGCCATTGGCGGTCGTTGCTGCCTATTTCCTTGCGAGAAGTTGAAGGCGCCAGCACCGTTGACGTTGGGGCCGCTTGGCCCTGGCTGAGTCAACATTGTCGTTGAGCCAGCTTGAGAAGCAGGCTGATACTGTTGTGACTGCTGTTGGTGCTGTTCCGCCCGGGCAGCAACTTGAACATCCTGTTCAGTGAAGACACAGACCACACGAGCTGCGACTTTATGATGTATTATAGTTTTGTTGTCTTCTCCGACGATGTCGATACCGAATTCCTAAACACAACAAAATACCGGTAAATTTCCTGCTAGAAAAGCGCCAACGGAACATGAGAAATGACATACAACTATGTCGTCGCTTTTGAGCTCGAAGGGTTCTGAAGCCGTCCCTTCTGGGCTGAGTCGTTCGCCGTTGATGAAAGTACCATTTGAGCTAGAAACGTCCTTGATGAATATCTAACGGGACCAAAAAAAGACGTTAATAGGTTCTTCGACGTCCAAGCAGTCTATACAGACCTTGCCCCCTTCTTCCCAGACCTCTGCGTGCGCTCTGCTCAGGACTTTCGAGTCGAAAAAGCCATTACGTTCACTTGGAGCCGACTTTGCGTTTGTTTGACGGCCGATTTTCACTCGCTGCTGAGCACCACTTGAATTATGAAGAGCTATATGCTTTGGAATGAAAGAGTCGTTCAGAGGGTAGAGGTAGAGGGCGGGATACGGCTGTATGGGGGCGGGCATGATGATGGCAGCAGCTGGCAGTCTTGGTGACTCTCACAGTCAAAGTTGACAAACAGAGCTAACCCTAACCTTACACGAAGGAGTCATGTGGTTCATCATTAATAACACGTGAGTAACAATTTCTATATGCAGTAAGATAATCCTAGGGTATATTCGACGTTCAAAGCAAGCTCAGGAGCTTCATAAAGCCCAAAATACATCCACCAGAGATGATGGGTAGTGTAAGATTATCGTCTAGAGATCCAAGGTCTGAAACGTGGAATGTCAGAGTCAATTCAAGGAAAACATGTGCAAATAAAATTTACCTAGTGCCTCAGCCACACCGCTGACAAGTCCCGCGACTGCGCTAATGGCGCTTAGCCCAACCCAGCCGCCAGAGCTAAACCCACTCAACCCAACCTTTGAAAAGAGGGAAGCAGCCCCACTGACACCGCTTTCCCACTGCCATGTGCAGTCTGTGCCTCCAAATCGAACAGGTGCTACCCATCCCCAAAAGGTAAAGGCGATGAGTGCACCCGTGATTGTCGCAGCAATAAAGCCAGCCAGTGACTTCCGCGGTGCAAGTGGAAGTCCAAGTACAGGAGTCCTGGTTGGTAGCCGAGGAGTTCTGTAGCCAAACATCCTGCCAAAGGTCGAGGCTGTGGTATCAGCCCACGATAATCTAGCAGTGACGTCCAATGAGTCAAGGTGTTAAAAGGGACTGAATGAACAGCATACATGAGAATCGCAACAGTGGCAACGTCTAGAGGATAGAAACTGAGGGCAAAGTTGACGCCGAGAATGTACCAGATGACGCCATTTGACTTTTTCTGGTAAGAGTAAACACTCAATCAGCACGAAAATAAGGTGCCAAAGGCAACTAAAAACATACCTTTTCGCTCTCGCGCATGAGGAACCCGAGAAATTTCTCATAGATACGTTCGAACCGGGGGTATCTCAGCCTGATAATATCGGCCGGCACAATCACACAGAGTGCTGTCCAGAGAACAAGGATAACCGCAGTGGGATCTCTCTCCGAAACATAGAGATACACTGTGAAAAAGCCTGGAATAAATTGGTTAGGCAGTGGGGCAGTATATCACAATCTACTACTCACCAATGGATGAATGTAGGGCTTTTCTTGGGATTTCCCAATCAATTTTAGCAGGTGGGCCCGTCAATGGGTTAGAAGGGCCTGAGTGGCCATTCGTAAGTGCACCGTTCTGGTGCCCATTCATATCTTTCGTGCTACCATTGAGATGTTCTTCCACCTCGCTCAAGTCATTAGATTCTTCTTCCATGTCTACACTGTCGAGATGTCCGAATCCTTCAAGCGTCCTTATGACTTTTCTTGTTATTTTCTGAACACCTCCCGACTCTTGCGACAGTGGCGTGGCGGCAGCGAAGGCGACAATGGGAGAAGGTGAGCGTTTACTGCTGGATCGTGTTGAGGCTGTGGATTGTGAGCGCCGCCGCCGCGAGGGAACCGGAGATGAGTCGTGTGAATAGGCCTGCACAGGGTCGCGCGAGGGCATCTGAAGGACTGGCTAGCAGAAGGGCGAATAGTGCTGCTGTTCAGCGCGACGCGGACAGGCTGAGATGTGGTCGTTACGCGGAGAGCTTGGAAAAAGCGCTGCAGACCCTATCGTTGGCGAAAAGCGTTTGACTGTGCTCGGCCGGTTGAAGGTGTCATCAAACAAACATGCACAAGCAAAGGCCGCCGCTCACGTGCATCATCTTCCCCACGTGTCAAGTAAACCTTTTTGACTTCAACGACGACCGCAGCGACGAGCAACTGATTCGTAGCAATGGGAAAGAAGAAGAATAAGCAGGTGCGTGGACATACCTTGTTTGAAAACTTATCTCTAACTCTTTCATAGATTATCCGCCCATGGTGCTGGTACTGTGAACGCGAATTCGAGGATGAAAAGGGTTTGTATTCCTTTCTTATCATGTTCTCTCAAAGTGCTGATCAATAGCTTTACAGTCCTTATGCAGCACCAGAAAGCAAAGCACTTTAAATGTAATATGTGCCCCCGTCGCCTGAATACAGCAGGTGGCCTAGCTGTGCATATTCAACAAGTCCACAAACTTGAGCCCGAAAAGTATGTCGCGCCATCATATTCCTTTTGTCCCGTTTTCTGACCTGACCTTACAGCTTACCTCGTATTGAAAATGCCCTTCCAGGAAGGGATGGCTATGAAGTTGAAATCTTTGGCATGGTCGGTATTCCCGCCCCCGACGTTGCCGATTACAAACGCAGGAAAGAAATTGAGCTCGGCCTTTCCGCTGGCTCGATCTCACAGCCACCTCAGAAGCGCCCAAAGATTGAAAACAAGCCATTGAGTGAACAAGAGCTAGCAGCACAGTTGGCGGCGCATAAAGCACTCATGGGTCTTACTGTACCCGAACCTGGTCCATCCTCTGCATCCCCAGATGCAAGCGCAGGGGGTGTTTACGGTGCACCTCCTCAGTCCTATGCTGCACCCCCTGTTCCGATGTCATCAGTACCACCCCCGGGATCAGCACCTCCAATGCCACCCCCAGGAATGTTTGCAAGCCCCCCTCCTCCAGGTGCATTCCCAGGTGGACCTCCGCCCTTTCCCCCATTCATGCCGGGAATGCCTCCCCCAATGCCAGGCATGCCTCTTCCGCCTTTCCCACCTGGTATGGCTCCCATGATCCCCCCTCCTGGAATGTCACCGCCACCTCCAATTGGAGCACCAAGCTTTGTCCCAGCGGCAGCTTCACCTCTTCCCCCTTTTGCCCCGCCCCCGGGTGCCTTCCCTCCCGGCCCTGCGCCAATAGCTCAGCCGCACCCACAGCAACTTCCAGTGCACCCACCACCTCCCAGTATAACGACTACACCGCCTCAAGCCAAGCCTGACACACCTGCTACCAGTCGCTCTGCACGACTTGTTCTCCCTAACCCTAGCTTAGCACAAGAGAACCCGGCTTTCAAGAAAGCCACAAGTCTGAAATGGGGAGATGCGAACTTCTCACCTGTATGTCCTCTATCTAAGTCTTCCGATTGCATATAACTGATTTCATTTGCAGGAGGAACACCGTGCCATTCATCCTCGCTATTTTGCTGAGAAAGAGAATTTCGCTGACTCAACGGGAGACGAACCAAGGGGAAAGAAGAGGAAAAAGGCGGAGGATTTCCTCTAATTGTAACAGTGGCAGCGATTCGTTAGTCGGACTCCCTCCTTGAGCCCTAGTTTGGCGTTTGACGTATGCCATACCTTGACAGGCGGCAATATCGAAGATAATTTTGACCGAGATTCCATAACGTCCGTCCCCTCTCTTTTTTGAGATCGTTGCTTATTGGACCTTTCACCCTGATATAACAACACTTTACAAATGGGTAAGGTGAAATGCCAAACCAACATGTGGCCCACCAACGTCTTTCTGCTTTCTTCCGCCTGTACTTGTAGAGACTACGGTCGGTCTTCATTCTTCCTTTACCGGGTTCGACTTTGCAGGCCATACGATGCAAGGTTTGTGTTTTGTATTGGCGTATTGATACCGGGAATAGCAGAAATATTAAATCCACGAAATTG
Source organism: Clitopilus passeckerianus (assembly GCA_944990035.1). Classification (NCBI taxonomy): domain Eukaryota; kingdom Fungi; phylum Basidiomycota; class Agaricomycetes; order Agaricales; family Entolomataceae; genus Clitopilus; species Clitopilus passeckerianus. Next base: position 1,017,070 of record CALYLX010000098.1, read on the forward strand.
TCAAATCGTGTCTCCTAAGACTACAATTCCTTGTGAGTTTCGTTGTGAGCGTGCAAATGACATGCCCAATCGGGATGTTCAAATAGAAAATTTTGAAATGAAAGCAAGTCAATACCGCCCTATGAATTTAACTAAACAGCTAAAATACAACAATAAGGTAAATTATACATAAGGATAACACTACTGGTTGTATTGGCTCCCAAGAAAAATTGCAAAACCCTTGCCTTCCAATGAGAAAGTAAAAAGAAGTCCTCAAGAAAAATAATATTTTACATGATCAGACATGACTGATCAGGATCAACTCCCATTTCCTCTAGTTCTTCCCGAGCAGCTTCCTTCTCATTTTGCTTCAGCTTCTCTTTGGCCTCAATCGGGAACCAGTCCTGCATGAAGTTCAGCAACGCCCAGTCCACGTTTGCTAGAATACAGCCATCAGCGACAAGAATGAACTTGAGGTAGTCACAACGTACTTCGGTCAGCCGTTAAAACACATGGCGCTCTGCACATAGGGCAATTGGACTTCCCTCTCTTCTGCATTTTAACAAGGCATCTGACGCAAAATAAGTGACCGCAGGTCAACCTGATTGGCTTGAAAGCGATGCTGGTGCAGATCAAACAAGCATAATCGTCCAAGTGGGGTATCACTGGAAGAAGAACCTCTCCTATCGCCTGGACGAATATTCGAGGAAGAGAAGAACGGGTCTTGGGGATGAGCGCATCTGCTGGTAGGGGGAGGGAAGTGCGCTTGGTATGCTTCTTAAGGATCTTGCGCGTTGCTTCTGAGTTGGCAAATTGGAACTGGTTCACGGCGAATTCCGTCAACTAATGTCTGGTAAGGGAAAAGCAAATGGACGCACCTTCTTCACATTGAGAATAAGCAGGTTAAGCTCTAAAAAGCTTTCCAGAGCTGCGCGACTGGATTTAAGCTTCAACTTCCGGCTATCGCCCAAACCCCTCTGAGTAACCCTCTCTGCAAAGGCAGATAACCTCTTCTCCGTGTCCTCGAGCGACCTCTCCCCCCTATCCATCTCATGCACGCTCTCAAAAACCTCCGCTTCTACATATAGCTGGAAGATCTCTCGCCATGAATATAGGTCACTCTGGATCATCTTTAGTATCGTTCTCAAAAAAGCAATGTGATCACTTACCTTTGCATGGGCAACATTATGAACAGACCATGGATGAGAACTCAGGGCGGAATGCGCCTTGAAGCCTGCTGTCGTCTGCGAGACGGGGCGTGCAGCATCGGCAATAGTATTGGACAGTTTTGTCAGGGTATCGACGAAGTCCGATTGCACGGTAGCCATATGATTGGAAAGCTGCTCCAGAGCATTCGAAAGGGTATTGAAAAAGAGAAGGTCAGCAGTCAGTCGGATGACTACTTCGTTCTTAGTTTGGTTGGAGTCAATGATTATTGTGTCTTCTTCCGTGAGATCCGTATTGCTAACAGTATGAGATGTTTAGAAGAGAATGTTGCAAGGAGGAGAAGATGGATGTACCTTGGATTGTCGTGCTCCCCAACCTGAAGGATTGGCGTTCGCCCAGGTTTTTGCTCCTCAACTGTGACTTCTTGAGGCCCGCTAGACGGTGAATTCTTCTGGAGGGCCCACAGTAGGCTTATACGTGGCTGATCGTTCTTGTCATCGTCCCTAGTGTGCGTCTTTGACTCCACCTCCGCGTCGTCCCTTGAACTCGGTGTTTCATCTTCCAGAGTCAACGGCGACGAAGATTCTGTTTCGGTGGTCGGAACCTCCAACCAAAGCTTCAGGTGTGGCTCCGGATGCCCTGATTCCGTCGATAACTCGTAGACCACCTTTGCCAAGTGGGATTGCCCAAATTTGGTGTGGTCAGACGCTTGGGCGTCATGCTGGTTGGAGCTTCCTTCAAGTGTGTCTTTACGATGGGCTTCAGAGAGCTCGTCAACTTCGTCCTTGCTCTTCTCTAGATGTTCTTGTAATAATGTTGGACTAAGGCCGAGCGAAGAGAGCTCGCGGACAATTTGATTAATGAGTTTTTTCAGCTAATGAACAATGATCGGTCAGAACGAGGCTTAATAGACAAAATGGATCACATACCTGCCTATACTGAATTGCATTCTCCCTTAGCTCTATAGGCAAGCTTGATAGCAGTTGAGCGTAAGTTTTAGAAAAGTGCATGAATAGCTCGGGATGATTACAAGCCTAGTGATCGCCGCCTTCATCGCCGACGAACGTGCTTTATAGGAGCCAATCAGATCACGTCGTTCGAGTCATGGTAAGTCTCTCCAAAAAAAGTTCAGCAGAAATGGACGTTCGTTTTGGTATGCTAGAGTACAATCGTATAAGCTACAATGTGCAGTGCTGATATCCCAAGGGATGTATAGAATAAATAGCATGTTGTCGTAAGAGATATTGTCGTTACTTCCTTTGCATTGGTGACCCAATCGTTGACGAAGTCGAAAACGCTGTCGATGCCCTGGATGTCGGACGCTCCATTCGAATGCGGAGCCTCTCAAGTTCTCTTTCAAGGCTAGAAAACACTTGATCAGGGGCACAGAAAAACCAACATAAAACGAACCTACGTCAAAGCTTTCTGCTTCTGTTCAGCAGCCTCCCTCTCAGCTCGCCGTTTGGCTGATTGCAAGTTATTTTCCTCCGTTTGCTAGGAGTGGAGATGAGTAAGAATCAACTCACTAAGAAGGATAAACTTACAAGAGAATCAAGAGCGTTTCGAAGCTCGCTGACTTGAGTTTCATATGCTTGGCATTCTTCCTCCAGCTTAGCTTTCTGGCGTTCCAGATCACCAGAATGCGATTTCTTGTCTCTTGATTTGGAGCGCCGCGAGGATGCTGAACTCCTCGCATCATCGTTGCGTGTTTCTGAGCGTCGGGGAGTAAGAGACATTCGAGAAGACTTGGCATAGGATTTGGTTTCGAGATCCACAATCTGGACGTTGAGTTCCTTGATATGTTTCTCGAGGTTGGCCTGGGTTACTAGTCAGGATACTTCCAGCGAAAATGCGAGGAGGATACAGACATTCATCTTGTCCAGCTCGACGTTCTCCACTCTGATCTTGCCAAGCTCGATCTGGCACTCGTTCGCATACTGCTCGGCCTTCTTCATCCTACCCAACGCGTTGGTGGCCCTATCCTTGTGTTCCTCCAATAGCCTCTCCATGTCCCTTTCCTTCAGCTGAAGCCTTTGGAACTCGTTCTCTGAGCTCATTTTATTTGAATCGACGTGGTCTAGCTTAATGTTCTCTAGCTCTGCTTGCAAAGCCCTTCTTGCCTTCTGCAATAGAGCACGATCTGCCTCGGCATCATCCAGGACAGATCGGAGCTCTCGCACTTGAGAATGAAGGGCGACAATTTGTGACTGCTGTTCCGCCTGGGCTGCATTGGAGGCTTCGTATGCCTTGTTGAGGTCGCCGATCTTGGTCTCGAGACGTTCCCGCTCCTTCTTCCAACCACCGCTGTTGTACACCTCGTCATCATAACGGAGCTGAAGCTCGTCCATATCCGAGCGCGTCTTACGGTTGTCTTCACGGAGGCGACTGATGGTATCGCGCTGAGATTGTAGCTCTTCGCTCAATTGAGCCAGTTCAGCTGTGATGCGAGAATCAGCGACCTGCCGCAATTATCCGCAAGAGTTGAGCTACCTTGATACTTCTTCCTGGTCTGATCGATAGTGAAGTCACGGTCAGAGAGGTCCTTCTTGTGCTGCTCGCGCTCGTCCTCAAGATCATCTTCGAGCTGTTTCCTGAGCACCACCATGTCGGACGATTCCCGGCCTTCTGCAGCAAGCTTGGCTTCCATCTCACGGAGTCTCTTCTCCTTCTCCTTCAGTCGCTCTTCGGCCTTCTTCTTCGCAGCAACAAGGTCCGCATTGGCCTTCTCTAAGTCAGACTGAATACGACGAGCTGTGAAAGATCATCAGCCACGCAGTCATTGCCCGTGTTGTTAAATTGCAAGACGAACCAGATGCTTCGCCACGGGCTGCCTTGGCGCGAGCAATCTCGGTTGCTTCCAACCGTTCTTGGTAAGAGACCTCATTAGCTTTGTAGCTTTCGATAGCGGCTCGAAGCTCTGCAGGCAAGTAAGTGCTTTCGTCCCTGACAAGCTGTGGTTAACCTTACCCGAAACGGCATGCGAGGACGACGATTTAGAGAGCTCCTCTTCCTGTACACTCCTCTGGAGTGCGCGTCTGGCGTCTGGCGTAGAAGTTTAGCGTTTTTTATTGGCGTTCAAGAGGCCCATACGTACTCGTTGCCTCGTTCTTGACTGTCTCGAGCTGTTCTTTGAGATCCTTCGCCTCGCTCTGTAACTTGCTCCTGGCTTGAGAAAGCTCTCTATTCTGAGTTCGATAGGTCTCGGCTTCACTTTGAGCAGTCTTCTGTTGCACAAGCTACGAGAGATAATTAAGTATGGGTTCTGTTGTCTCCGAATATACTCACCAGAGCCTTCCGAGATTCTTCCAATCTCGCGTAGTTCTCTCTCTCCATCGCAATCGTATCTTGGAATTTGGCCCACATGGCTTGCACACCCGTGAACTGAGCAGCTTCGGATGCATTGCGTGCTTCAGCCTCTTCGGAGAGTAATTGAGACAGCCTCGAATTCTCCTGGGAGAGGCGTTGACGATATCGGTCAATGGATTGCTTGGAGCCATCCAGGCTTTCCATCTCGGCTGTGATTTCGCGTAACGACCCTTCCAAGTGCTGCCTCACCCTGTCAGAGGCAGCCATCTGGACTTCAAGCACTTCAACCTGCTGCTTGAGAGCGGAAACCTCTCTTTCCGAGGCTTTAGGCATGTCGGCAAAGGACACTCTAGGCTTCTTCGAGCCAGCCTTGGTGGGAGTATGGTGGTTGACCGGTGCCAAATCCTGAGCGGTGCTCGATCTTGGCCTGCTTCTTGATCTCGACTTGCGGCGTCGGGCCATCAGTTCTTTGTCAAGCACCTCGTCGGCTAGTTGGAGCTCTTGAAGAAGGCGAGATCGGAAGCTGTTGTCTAGTGAGTTACTGCCTTGCATGATCAGTCGACGAATTTCTTCATGCTGTCGCTCCACGCGCTCTTTAAGCTTTGAGCCGGTCGAGCGCGCAGTTTCAGCCTCTTCGAGTTGTTTTTGAAGTTGTCCGATCCTTGCCTCGTAATCGCGCTGGAATTGGGCCAGGGAGACATCGGTTTCGGCGTCAGCGGCAATGCGTTCGAGCTCCAGCTCGAGGTTGTCCTTGGAGCGATGTGCTGACCTCAGTTGATCTGTGAGCTCGGCTGCTGCCTGTTTGAAGGTTTGCAGCTCAATTTCCAATCGTCGAGATTGAAGCTCTGCGTGTTCCTTTGCTCGTCGCTCTTTCTCCACCTCTGCAAGTGCTCGAGAGGCTCTCTCCTCCTGGCTTTTCATACCCCTCTCCTTGTTTCGCAACTCCAATCGTTCCTTCTCTGTCTGGCGGAAGAGATCCTCTGCTTCCCCTGCAAGTCGAGACTTTGCTTTCTCTAGGGACCTGATGTAGGCCGCATTCGATGCAAGCTCCTTCTTGGCCTCTTCGAGCTGACGATCCGTGACTTTCTTGGCCTCCTCGAGGACGTGGACGTGTTCTACGATGGTCTTGTCTTGTTTTGATTCAAGCTGCTTGACCTCCCATTCCCGGTCCTTCAGATCTTTGAGGGCTTTCTTCAGCTCGCGGTCCATCTTGACATTCATATCCTTGACTTTCACCAACTCGACTTTTTGGCCCGAAGCGATCTGCTCTAGTTTAGAACGTTTGGCTGCCTCTGCCTCCAACTCCCGTCGGGCGGTTTCCAGTTGCTTCTTGTGAGCATCTTCATTCCTCTGCAGCTCAAGTACCACGTCTTCGAAGTCTTGGTACTTTGCTTGCGCCGACGCTAGTTGACGTTCTAGTCCCTGAAGGCAAAGAGGATTAGCCAAATGGCCCATCATTGAGTCGCAACCACGTGCCTCCTTGAGCTTCATCGTCTCCGCTATCTCCCTTTCGTAGTCGTGCTGGCGGGACCGTGTAGTCTGCAGCTCAGAATCTAAAGTACGCTTGGCCTTCTCCAGGTCGGCAACGGTATTCTTGAAGTTGGACAGCTGGGTTCGAGAGGCCATCTCCTTCTCTGACAGCGACTTGTGGCTGGATAGGAGTGAACTGTGTTCGCGAATGGATTGTTCGAGCTCGGATCTGAGCTTGCTTTGGGTATCCAGTGTGACACGACGAGACTCCGCAAGTTCTTGTTGAAGTTGAAGAACCTGGGCTCGGAGGTCGGAGAGCTCCTCTTCCTTCCTCTTCTCGACCTCATTCCGTCGTGTTTCTTCGCTGGTCTTTGCTTCCATGAGCGTCCTGAGTTCATCGACCTCCTGCTGCAATTTTTTTCGTGCTGCAGCATCCTGAACTCTTCTGCTCTTCTCGTCATCGAGTTGTGCTTCGAAGGTTTCAATGTCATGCTGAAGGTCAACCAGTTCCTTAGCGGCCTCGGCGTTTGCAGCCTTTGAGCGCTCCAAATCTTTGGTGAGTTGTGTGATCTGGTCTTCCTTCTTCTTTAGCATGTTTGAGTAGTCGTTGGCTGTGCGTGCTATCTCTGCCAGCTGTTCCTTTGCCTGACGTGCCTCCACTTCAAGCTCTGTGTTCTTCTGTTTGACGAGTTCCCTGAAGAGGAGTCAGAGAATGAAACAAGGCGTGCATCATCCACCTACTTGTTCTGTGTCTCGACAGAAAGCTTGCCTTGGAGTTCTTTAACCGCCAACTCCGAACGCTCCTTGGTAATCGCGAGGTCCTCTGTTCGTTGGGCGACCAGGGTTTCCGCATTCTCCCCTTGTTTGCGGAGTTCGTCATTCGCCTTCTTCGCAGTCTCGAGTTCACCCTGAGCTTGACCAAGAAGCTCACTGAATTCTGCTTCCCGTGTTTCCCACACCTTCTGCTCGGCTTCCAGGCGAACAAGATGTTCCGCAGCTTGATCAAAGGCTTCAGACAGTGCTGCATATTTCTCATCCGTTTCCTTCTGCAGTTTCATGGCTCGATCAAGTTGCGAATCGATGGTGTCAAGATCAGCCTGTAAAGCTGCAATCTCGTCTTCGAGTTCCCCTTCTCGCTTCTTGCTTCGTTCTAAAAGGGCGTCCTTGTCGAGCGTGAGTGCTCGCTCGGCTTCAAGGTCTTCTTCAACCCTTCGTTTCTCCGATTCCAGCCCCATCTTAAGGGTTTCGAGCGCCTCCTTCTCCTTCTGATCCCGCTCTGCACGTTCCTTGATGAGAGCTAGTTCCAGCTCTTTCTTCCGAAGTTCCTCGTCGTTTCTAGTGGCTGCGAGAAGAGGCCGCACCTGGCCAACGGTTAAGCATGCCGTAAAACAAAATGTAGGGTAGCTTTACCTTGGTATACAGGCGCCACCATGGCCAATCCCTTAGATCACCGTACACTTTAGCGTTCCTTTGAATAGTCCTGACCGCCATGGCACGATTGAGAATTTTCTTCATTCTCCTTCGGGAGCTCCACATGTGAGCAGCGGCTTGGAACCGCGAAAAGAGGTCGTAGAGTAGCTGGTCGCGCCTCTCTTCAAGTTCTGCCAAGACACCGGCTTTGAAGAAAATCTTTGAAGTACCAATCTTGAAGATCGCTTCGTCCAACTCTAGGGTATTAACCATTCTCCGGCAAGCTTCCCTCCCATCCATATACCCGCGAGGGATGATGCCAGGCGTCAGGATCTCGTATCGCTGACGGAATTCAACGAAAGGGAGGCGATTGGGATAACCCAGTCGCGCAATACGGATACCCTCGAGCACACCATTGCAGCGAAGCTGGTCAAGGACAAGCGGTACATCCATCCGACCCGGCTTCTTGTTGGCATTGGGGACAATACAGCGCACGAAATGTGGTTGCGTGGCGCGTAATTGCGACATCAGGCTGGCAAGCTGCTCCTTGTGCCTCTGGCCGACTGTTCGGAAAGCACCCTTCTTCAAGGTCCGCTTCTTGCCAGCGGCTGCGAGAACTTTGCCAGTGGCAGTGGGAAGTTCAGCGTATTCCGCGAAGAGAGATGCAACATAGGGTTCGGAGGATGCTGCAAGAACTCTGGTGAGGTTGTCATTGAGAGGGTCTTTGTTCTTTTCCAACCACCCTTCAGTTCGGTATTCGACCTTTGCAGCGTAGTGCTGGACCACAAAGCCCTGCTCGAATCGAGTTGGTTCGTATTTGTCTCTCCCTGGGTGACCAACGTCCTCTGCTATTCCCTGTGGGCCCCATGCGTGATGTAGCTTCTGCGTGAATGTAGAATCGGTGGCTTTGGGCATGATGCATTCTTCATCGAGGCAGCTCAGAATGCTCAGTAAGCTGTCCTGGCTGGGTGCCTCAATGAGGTCAATTGTTGGCTGTAAATCCAGCCCAAAGTTGACATAATCCCATTGAATACCCTCCCTGGCGTACTCCTCTTGTTCCAGAACGAACATGTGATGGTTGAAGAATTGCTGCAGCTTCTCGTTGGTGTAATTGATGAGGAGTTGTTCGTATCCATTTATGTCGAAGATTTCGAAACCTGCGATATCCAGGACACCAATGAAGGTAGTCTTGGAAGTTGGGCGGTCAAGTGCAAGGTTGATACGGTCGACGATCGCTCCGAATGATTTCTCGTATAGTGTCTTCGACAAGGATCCCAGCTCTTCTAGAGTTTGCTGCTTGGTGCGTGCTTGGGTAACCCATTCTTTGCCTGCGAGAGCTCTCGGGCGTAGGATAGCCCGAGTGAACTCAGCAATTGGGATGCCCAAGAGATGACAAACACGCTCCGCTTGTGATGGGTCTGGCATTACTGCATCGTCACCACGAGTAGCATTAATGACAATGTTGCCCAAGTGCAGAATTGCAGCGACTATTCGGAAAAGGTCGAATTGCTCAGAATCCGAGAAACCAACAGTGTCCAGCGCAGCCTAGAAGGAAACCATGAATAAGAGTCCGCCGGAAACAGAACCGCTTAAATTTGACCTGAAGCATCTTCCACTCTTCAACGTCATTTACGCCATCAACTTCGCGCCGACTCTTGTTGAGATATTGGTAGTCTTCGATTCCTCCGTCCAGTAATAGGTCCTCTGCGAATGTGGGCTTGATGTCAGTACGCTGTTTTGACCAGAAACCTCAGCCTCTTACCCTTCAATGCGCCTCCCCCCACCATTAGCTGGTAGAAAACGTGAAAGCTTCTCTCAGCCTCGCTTCGCACAACCACTCGGCTCTTCTCAAGAAGATACCAGTCAATGTTGGCACCAGATATACTTCCATCCGGAGCGAAGGCTATTCGAATGAATTTGCCAAAGCGACTGGAGTTATTATTCCTTTGCGTTTGTGCGTTTCCAAAAGCTTCCAGAACGGGATTTGCCTGGAGAATCTGTCTTTCAAGCAAACCAAGTCGTCCCTTGGCATTGAGATGCGATCCGGTTCCAGAAACGGAAGCTGTTATGGAGTGGTTCCTCCGAATGGAGGTTCGCCTTGGAAGGCCCACAGTGGGCATAGACTGTTGGGCGAATGAGGTGGTTAACGTTGGTGATTGGGAATGAGATGGTGTTTGAGGGAGATGCGCATCGGTTGCGATGGCGGCAAGGTACTGGATAACCTTCTTCGTGCTCTCTGTCTTCCCTGCACCAGACTCTCCACTAGTGTTATTGGATTGAGATTTTGTAAACGATGATGAGAACTGGATGCTCGTACGTGATGAGAATGCTTTGATTCTCTCTTTCCTCGCCCATATTGACCCACGCTCGTTCCGCCACTGCAAATATGTGTGGAGGGTTCTCGTCACGGCGCTTGTTCCTATACTGTTGGATAATTGCATCCGAGTACAAAGGCAGGTGCTGATAGGGATTAATGGCAACAAGGAATAAGCCCGAGTAGGTCTAATAACTATGGGTTAGTTCCATGGCCAGAATGTTGAAGCAGAACTGCTCACATATATAGCTCCAGATCCGTACCTTAGTCTGAGATTATGCACTACGCTTGCTTCATTTAAAAAGGTGAGATCCGCGATATCTTCAACACGATCGAACTTTGGTGGGTTCATCTTGAACAAGAACTCGAATGGCACTTCGCGAAACTACACAGAAACGGATGACATTAGTGGGTTATTGATTTGAAATGGGTGAGAAACGAACCTCTCCGCCTGCAGCCATTATAACTTCTGCTGTATCCTCTCCCTCTCTATTAACCCATCCCGCAAGATATCCTTCCCTAGGATCGGGAACCCAGACCCACTTCTTGGCGTTAAACTCGGCTTGCTGTGCTGCAGCCCGAGCAGCCTCTGTACTCTGCGGGATTCGAGGAGGCATTGATCACAATAAAAGTGACCGAGCCCTTGAACAGGTTGTCAATATCTGGATGAGAACCAGCGAGACAATAGCTCCTTGGCGAGGATTGGGTATTAAGGATTCCTTCGTTTCCAGTGGTATATTACACGGTATATAGAGAGAAAGGCTGCGGAAACGATACAAACGCGTAGAATGACGGTGAGCGCTGTGCCTGCGCTCTGCCTGATCAAGCGAACCAAACCACCAGAACGCGTAATCTCGTGACCAGCACTTTGACCTCAATTGTCCAAATTTGGAAGGACCTGAGCTTGCAGCCAATTCATTCTCGAAATTCTTCATTCTTTGATTGAAAGCATCTACTAGTACACAGGTGCATGCATATTACAGGTGAATTACAAACAACATAGGTGTACAGAAGGGGCGTTCTCAGGCATTATACTAGCAATTGCATGAGTAGCTGCATCTTGCCTGTGAAAACTTCGAGGAACATACCTGAACAACGAGAGAAGCAGGGAAAGGAGTAATCTTTCCATCTGCATCGAAATACAGCTGACGCTTGCTTCCGTGCCAGTCTTCTTCAAACCTATGTGGAAGCTCAGATCGGCCGCCTAGAACATGACATTCGGATTGCTTACTTGGAGAATTTGCCAGAGATACCTGGTGCACGCTTGAGGCCTTTGAGCCCTAGGATCTTTCCCAGGATCGCAGGTACAACCTAAGAACGAGCTTTAGTGATTAGTAAGTGTAGATGTAAATCTTTCTCACCCATTCGAAGAAACCAGCGGAGAGTAGACCATGCTCTCCGATGCCTAGGATGCCACTTCGCTCAGCACCCCGGTTGAAGGATGCAAGAGATGCATCAGAACCGAACGCGGATTTCTTAAGACAAATATGTGAGTACACAGAGTGGAATAATATAAATACAGAAACGGACATCTTGGTTCGCAGCTATCACGCTTGCAAAGACTTTCGCACCTGCAGGTACGTCTTGGCCTCCCAATTTGGCCGCCTGAGAGGTGGTACGGTAGAATCCGCGAACCTGAAAACTCGTTAGAAGATGGATCAAGTATGCTAGGCCATTGGGTGTTTACCGTTGGGTTGATTCCTGAAAGGAGCGAATGCCAGTGGGTTAATTGCATAGCTGAACAGATGCGATGATGATCTCACTTAGTGCCTCTCGAACATAACCCATAACCTTCTCCACAGAGGCAGTCTCATCCAAAGTTTCTGAATGCTTGACAATATCTTCCCTCTCCGCCTTTCTGCTGTCGTCAAGGTAGAAGTCAACCACGTGGGCGATGGCTTGTGAGAAATGTGCAGCTGTTGGAACGACGGCAGAGAATATGTATGTCGCAACCTCGCTAGTGGTCGCCTCGGGCATGTCATCTTTCACTGCTTTGACGAACCCGTGACAGTTGTGGCTTTCTATGCCCTTGTGAGCTGAAGTGTCTTCAACAGTCGTCTTGAACTAGAGTAGCTTCCATTAGAGAGTCTGCAAAGCTTGTCATCTACGAAACTCACGAAGCTGCAGGTTGCATCAAGGTGGTCCTTGCCAAATTTATGAACCTTTTCGAAGGTATCAAGGGCGGATTCGCGCAAGCGATAATCTGCGTCCGGGTCAAAGTTCAAGAAAATGTAGCTGTAAGGGGGGTAATTGAGTCTTGGGATGGTGATGGCCTAAAAGGGCAGACTTACCGGCCAACGTCCGCAAACCTTTGGTAAACATTCTCTTGTCGCCATTCTCCTCCTTGCCAAGTCACAGTCTTAAGAGGAAGCCCGATCTAGAGGTGGTTTATGAGTAAAATATAGGGCGCTGATACGAAGTACTGACAATCTCTTCGGATATCCAGTGGACTGGCAAGAGGTTGATGATATCACCAACAATGTCGACATATTTCACGTCTTTGCTTCCGACGTGAGATGTACTTTTGTCGTCGAGCAATGACTTGATCTCATCCCTGAAGTATTCATCCCAAGCCTTCGTCTTCCCTGGTGTAAGCAGGCGTTCGACCTTCTTGCGGCCGGAGACCAGTTTGTCGATGTCGGAGGAGCCGGCCTTAGAGGACTTGGTGTGCGACAAGCCTGGAGCGGTCACAACATGGAGGCGGGTATTGTAGGCAGAGAGGAAGACAGAAGGGTTTTTGACGACCTCCTCGACCTTTGAATAGGTGATAGCGGGGACGAAGGGAGTTGGGGGAGCCGGCCTCTTCCAGTCATATTTCCCAACAGCTGAAGGATTGTTCTGCTCTAGGTTCTTCTTCATAAAAGCGGGCTCAAGGAACGGGAAGTGCGCATATGCTGAGCCTGCCGGAAAATATTCTGGCAAGTGCCTAAAGAGGAGCTTGGTGAGCATTCCACCGTAAGATCCATCCAAAGGATCGTATTGACAGTCTGCGTATCCCCAAGCCGTGAGATTAGCAGCTGTGTCGAAATATCAGTAAGAGTGACGGGAAGAGGCGACTGCCGGTAACTTACGAGTAAATTCAGTTGTTAGATACCTATCACCGCGAGTCAGAGACACTGCATCAGATAGAATGGCTCTGGAGATAGTGTAGCCTGGACAGAGGCCGGCACCAGGAGTAGGCGATTTAGCTTCCTCAGCCTGTAGGCCGACGTGTAGTTCGAGGTTATCGATGTCCTTGTACAGTGCAGCGGCGGCGGTCTATCAATTACGACATATCAGCCCAGGCTTTTCTTAGATGACTGTCATACTGACGTGAATTTCGTGATTTTTGTTCCATTCCTTGAAGTTCTTGTATGCTGTAGAGGATGTCAGGTTGAGTATAATGAATGAGGTTGCGAAGGACTCGCGCTTCAGTCCAAGGAATTTTCTGAATTCGTTCAGCTAGGGTGTGTCAGGAAATGGGAAGGGCCAAAGTAGTGAACGTAACCCACAGAACAGGTTCCCCAACTTCGTGCTTGCTCAATACCCATTACTTCGATAATTCGCATGGCTGCTGGAATACCTCGTGCTTTGAAGGCTCCAGCCCGCCATTCGGTTGCATCTTGTATGATTTTCGCCAGTTCTGCGTCGTTAAATCGACCATCGGCTTGGCGATGGATGCTGTTGCCAGCGTGAGCGAGATGGCAAGAAGCGCATAGATGTGAACATACCCTCCGAACTCTCGCTTCTTGATGTCTGCATCTGGAATCAAGACTTTATGTGCTGCCACCTTGAAGTCATCGATGGTGACCTGAGAATCAACGTGAGTCTATTATCCACGAGGACCGTGTCACGTTATCTGACCTCGCTGAAGTCTTTTTTGAAGAGATCGGAGAACAAGTCGGTGGTCCATTGAGTATCCTTCTCCGAGAGTGTGGCATGCCACCTGTAGAGCAGATTGAACTCGACGGAGCACACATTGCCTTCTCCGCGAGGAGACACCTGGTGATTGGACTCTCGGCAGGCCTATAAGATAGTTAGCATAAGGCGACGTTTGAGTAAGTACCTGCGTACAAGCATGGGATCGAGCCTCCAGGCACTTGAGTCCCTAACCAGCCCAAGAATTGAGCCAACATAATCTGTAAGAGGGCTCAGTTTCCGTAAACGTAAATAGTTCCACCACTAACCTCCCAAGATGATTTTGATGAAATAGCCACAGTTCACTAGGCGGGCTCTGTGGAAGAGTTCATCATCCTGCTTCTCGCAAGTTGTCTGATCTTTAGGGTATGGGTAAACGAGATTCCCATTCTCGTTGATATCCAGTAGCTTCTGAGCAATGTACTATTCGCGGTCCAATCCTCAGAATAGTGCGGATGTTATATAAGGTACAACTCACGTTGTGGTTTCGTGAAAGGAGGACAAGCAGCGCACAAGTCGCAGGAGGCATCAAAAGCAGACGTGGGTCAGAAAACGTGTCATCCCAGAGTTTGCCACTTCCATCCTTGCGGCGGACCTGATCCTGTTCGGCCTGAGAGTTGCCATAGAGGATACTGAGATCCAAGTAGCCGCTCGTGTTGTTGACCGTCCAGTCGGCGTGGTTTGTGTCAAAAAGACAGTGGATGATCAGGTCAGCAAAGGCGAAGAACAGACTTGAAATTCCTCCAGGATGCTCCTCGAACTTATCGCGCTTCAACAGAGTGTCAAACACTAGTCCAGGATCTGGGAGCACATGTTTAGGGACGTGGTGGACAGCTGGGACAGTCCTGGCATAAGGAGATCCAGCCTTTCCTAGTGCAGGGAAGAGTGGGTTGTAGTTGGAACCGTCCGCCGAACGGAATGCGTATCTAACGCCCTTTGGAGCAGTGGCTACAGTTGCTTGGTTGTCCAAGGACGTAAGATAGCTCGAAGGAGGGTGAGGGAGGTCATCGTATACTTTGGCGAAGGTGAGATCAAGTACAAAGCAGGTGGTTGTAAACACTCACAAGTCTGGATGACAAATTCCTGAAGCTTGTCGGCCTGTTCTTTCCATGGGGAATCGGACAACCTCGACATCAGGATGAGTAGCTTCTCCAGCTATTGTTAGAAGTCAGCAAAACTATATCTATCAGGTATATCCGAGTTTACACTGACCAGAAGAAGTCGATCATCCATCCCGACCGTGTTAATGTGCTTGAGCGCATCCCAATAGGCATCCTTGGACGAATCTCTGTAAGCCTTCGCACGGGGAAGCGCTATGAAGGACACCTACCAGATCTGCAAGAGTAAAAGCAGGCTTCTTAATGAGTGCATTGACCTGCTTAACATCCTTCTCTAGTTGGTCCTCAGGGAATTCCTCGCCATCGGCATGGTAGGGTTGATCGCGTTCCCGAGCTGAGTCCGTGTATTTTGCGATGGTTTCCGCAACGCTGCGTGCAAATTTCTCGAGAAAGATCTTGCTCATTCTTGACCTAACAAGAAGTGAAAGGAATAGGTGAGTGCTTTGATTCTTCCCGTTGACCACGCCTTTTATATGGTGATATGCTATTATTATTCTTGGCACAGAAGGGGAGCTGTTTGATCAAATCAGGTTCCATGGATATCTCAGGTCGGAAGATGCCAAACTCCTTCGTCCGCTCTTCACGCTCAACTCAGATTGGCGCTCATTTCTTGAGGCACGATCTGCCACTTGAGTACCTAGACGGGCTAGACTGGGAACGGCGATTTACTGACGGTCGTTACCCTAGCGGGTCATAACAAACGTAGCACCAGAACGGAGCGATGGCGGCGGAAGGCCCAGCAAAAGGCCCAGCAAGATGAACAACGTGCTGAGCCTGGAGCCAGCCAGAGCTCGTAGGCCGTAACCTTGATAGAACATAGGCTCCATTGAAAGCCATATGCTGAGCACGGGATCATCATGCGGCGTCGAAGCTGAAACGCAATAACAGAAAGAAAGTGGTATAACTGTCCACTCGGGTATGGACATGAAATTCGAACTACGTCTGATCAATAATGGAGTGTCTCGAGTACGTTATGTTCACGAATGATCATCCAGTGAGTGTCGCAGATCCTGGGCAGCAAAACATAGTGCCACACACGCCGAAGCCTCTACATGATGATGCAGCAGGAGTTTTGCTATTTTACAGTAATAGATCAGACTTTGTCTTGCTCCAAGCTTTGACATGCTCACCTTCTTCGCTGTCTTGTAGAACATCTTACTCTGCGCTGACAGAGCCTGTGATCTGTCTACCAAGTTGTCCAGCTTCTCTCCGCGCTGAAGGACTGATTCGATCGTCTTGTGCTAGATATGGTCACTGGACATCAGTGGACAGCACTCGTTATAATGATGAGCGGGACTGACCAGAACGATCTTCGTTTCATCCAGCTCTTGCTGTACTCGCATGATGGTATCAGCCTGCCTCGGGTCTTGATACTTCTGAATGTAGGTGTTGATATCCGGGAAGGAAATGGAAGAAGGGTTTGAGAAAGAGGATTGGGGAACTTTGGCGGTGAAATCGTCCAGCAACTTCGTCAAGAGGGAGAAAGCAGGCCGAACAGGATACTCCTGGTCTGCAATGATAATGCCTGTGGGTTCCGTAGGAGTTACGACATGTGAAAATCCAAAACGATACGGAGATCCTCACCAGCAAGTTGTTCGGCTCCTCCACGATTGTACACATGTGCAGTGTAGTTGTTCTCTTGGATGCTCTGTCTTTGTCCAGCGGCTGTCCTTTCCGCCACTGTCTTGGAGAAAAAGGACATAAACTCCCCGACGGAACCGCGTTGGTAAAAGGAGAATGAAGAGAGATCACTAGCAGAGCTCAGGAGGATGGAGTTGCCTGAATGAGGGACTTGAATGATTGAGATTGAGAAGATCTTCATGATGGTTCGTGGAGGGGTCGTTCAGAACTTGAGATGTGAAGTATAGATGGTGGACGAAAAGCAAGGATGAATAGCGCAGTCTCGTGGTTGGATGGCTGGTGGAGGTGTCACGGCCTCCGTTACAGCCACCGCATAATATCAGCGTGTCAAAACTCATTCAGGCTCATTCTTGACACTGAAACTAAGTGGCCTCTATTTGAACGCTAAAGATCGTATAAGCACTTTTCCAACTTATCTACTCATAAACCTCGGCGCTCAGCCTCAGTACATTTTACCATCGATCCCTGTGCCAATGCCATGGACCTTCCCCAGGAACATTGATCTTCAACGTGGCCCAGATAACATAAGTGTCAAAGTCTCTCGGGGATATTCAATACATCCTCCTTCTACAGTGATTTGGTGTTCAGTCATTTATGAATCCACAGACAAGGCACGGGAGCTAAGAGATCCTTGTGACCGGGGACAAACGTATGCCGACATACCCATGGTTTTGCTGACCATCTGGGGGCTATATCACACAAGGACCATAAAGCTTCCGGTATGTGAAGGGATTGGTGCCTTCCGGACTCGTTCTAGAGGAATGCCTCTCCAATGACACCCATCGTCTTGCACCTAGCTATTCATTCGAAGATTCCTCAGGGTATTCTATGTTGACCTGCTTTTGCCTTGACTCTGCTTTTGGAACTGAACATCTTGGCTTTCTAGTTTTGGTGTGTCCAACGGTAATGAGATCCGTTTTACACTTCAGGCAGGAGTCGCTATGCGAAAACGTGTTTTTTCACATAATTGATTATGGTCGTGTCGTATAACAATGCGCATAGACTAATTATGCGAACTCTCAGCCAAACTTCACATTATGTGATTGTCTATGCGCAAAAGATCAATTTCGCGTAGTGGTGCTTGCCCGAAGTGTTAGTCTCATGATGCCGTGTATATTCTCTGCAGTCGGCTGTGGCACGTCTGAGCCCGCTTATCCACCGCTTACCCACATAGCCAACAAGCTCCTACACCTACACGATGACGAGGGTTGCCAGCAATCTCCTCGCTAATGAAGCGAAATGACAGACTTTCTGATGTGTGAAGGTTTCAATTTCAAGCCGTTCCCCTCCGTTCTCATATGTCTTGAGACCGCCTCAAGGGCGATGAGGCAGTTTCACTGATGAATTCATTGATGAGCTGTGCATAGCCTTGGCCAAGAGCGCCAACTGACTGCATCCCTAGTTACTGAAGGTAGCAACACACCTCCATCAAATCATCCAAACCACTGATCACCGTCGCTACCGTTTCGGGTCGAGGTATATAAATCTCGCCGTCGAGGAATGAGATTTCTTCGAGGCTGCGCCCCAACACCTTCCGACTCTCTGTCATTTTCTTGCCCTTCAATTTCCTAAACGTCAATTTCTCTGGTTAGAAATGGTTTACATTCGCTCCCGCACTTTCTGCTGCTGCATTCCCGTTCGCTTCGGTGTCTTCGTGAGTAGCTTTGCAGGATTGCTTGCCTACACCGTGCTCATGTGGAATCCTGGTTATTATCGTAAGATTCTATCTCTGGCAGGCGTCATTCTCAGTACGCTTATCGCTGCTGCAGGATGGGTGCAGGTTGCTCAGATTAGTGAGTTTCAGTCCGTTTGGGTCAAGCGAATGGGCGCTGATGCCCAATACAGAGAACCACAAACCGTCTACCTCGGATGCAATTGCGCTGTGGCTACACTCTGGTGTCTTCACCCTACTAGCCATTTTATCACTATTTGGGTACGCCAACATATTGTCTACATGATTACTGTTCTAATAAAGACCGCACAGCTTTATCGGATCTTTAGCCAGAAGCCGTAATTCTGTTGCGGCATACAGCTGGGGTTTGCTCGTATTCTTGCTGTTGAGCATTTGCTCTGGCGCTTATACACTCTGGGCTGCGTTCCGTAAGCCAAGCCAAGGCGACTATCTGACATGCCTTGCCGGAGCAAGAGACGAGGTTACGAAGGCGCTGTGTGGAAACAATTCTGGTGTTTACAAGGGTCTGCTCGTCGCTATCTACATTCTGATTTGGCTATCCATCATCTGTGCGTAATTTCTCTCGATAAAATCTTCCCAGCATTTAATAACATTTTCGGTGTAGACGCATACGTTGTCGTCGACAACTATGTTGACCAGCTTGATGACGAAATGGCCGTTAAGGAGACGAGGCAAATGATCCACAACGCCGTCAGCCAGCCGCGAGTACCAGTGACCCCTGCTATCGCAGTGCCAGCCTACGCCAACACTGGCTACGCCTTCTCTCACCCCAACCAAGCGTACGGCGTCAGGCCGAACGGCAGTGTTGTTTAGAGGGCGTGTTTTTCGTTTTGGGCTTTGACGTTTTATACTTGCTAGCCTGGTGTTAGCGGATTGAATGGGCCTGACTAGTCATGCGTTCTTGGCTATTCTTATTTCTTTAAAATGACAATAAAAAGTTATTGGGTGCCAACCTCTCGGGAAGGGGTGCACTTGATATAGCAGAATTCGGAGCATGTTCGCGTGTGGGAGACGAACTTTCGCTGGCTTTTTGCACAGTTATGCTACCAAGTGATTTATACCTGAGCAATGTTGAGTCTATTTGAACACTTTCCTTAAAATTCCTTGCATTGAACATGCATGACGATTACGTACCGAGCGATCAATGTCGCCGCTCAGAATTTCCTGGTCGCCACTGGCCGACAACCTCCACGGTAATCCCATGTTTTGCTCTTGAGACCACATGTCGGCGGTCGGCTCGCTTATTGCTCTGCTGGTGTTCTGGTTAGGCATTCACGCCGTCCACTATTTCTTCAGACCAGCTAGGGCGCACTCGCTTCTACCAACACATGCCCGCGAACGGAGCAAACGAAACAGTATCTGGAATAATTCAAGCTCTCATCTTGAGCTCAAAAACGTTCATCTCCGGATACAAACCTCGGCATGGAATATATCACACGACAACCTTGCTGCATCTCTCCGCAAGTCGGCTCTATTACACCCATTGAAGCAGTTCTATGACCTGGGCAGGATCATTAGCGTCATCGGCCTGCTAGCAGCAATGGGGATGCTTTGCTGGACAACGGGCACTACATTGCTCGCCCTTGTTGCCAAATTTTTCACAAAACCTATCCCTCTTCCCTCTCCAGATATTTTGGGTGAGATATACGGACGCGACTTGGATTCCTACCGCATGGAACAACACGCTATTGTACAGAGTCTACCAAAAGCAGAGCCTTGGATACAACCTATTGTGAGTCTAAAACTGCTGCATGTGCCCAGTTGGGACAATTCTCCGTCGGCGACGAGCTCTAACTTATACACTCATAGATACCTGGAGTCACCGTGCCAATCACTCACCTTCCCGTGATCCTCGTCGCCGTTTTCTTATCTCAAGTTGTACACGAACTCGGCCATGCTGTTGCCGCCGCCATGTATGGCCTTTCTCTCAGTAATTGCTTCGGCGCTAACTGCCACGTTTGCAGAGAATCACTACCCATCTTAGGCGTAGGCGCATCCCTCACATTTGTTATCCCTTCGGCTTTCGTCTCGCTTCCTACCGCTGCACTGAATGCACTACCACCTCGGGCTCGAGCACGTATTATTTCTGCCGGGCCTTTCCATAACCTTCTCTTCTGGCTAGTCCTGTGGCTAGTCAGCCAGGCAAAGATAGGCTCACTCTTGTGGACGATTGGCTACCGAGACGTGTCAGATTTGGGTCGAGTTGTAGTTGACGTTGATAAAGTAAGCTCGATTTATTTTCCCTAGTAATGAAGCCCTTATTCACGCCGTTTCGCTTAGAATTCGCCTATGCACGGATACCTCCCTACAAATTCACTTATAACGCATCTTGACGATTACCCCTTGGGATCAATTAATTCCTCTTCATCGAAAGAGATACAAGATACCTGGACTTTATACCTTACATCCGATAATTCCTCTGATCTAATGAATCAACCGCAACTTGGCTGGTGTGCGGGTCCCACCGGTACGTGTTGTCTTCCTTGAATTGAAGATGGTCAGAGACCGATTCCTTTTACAGAAAGCGCAGATCTCTGCTGTTCCATGGAAGCCTCTCCGGGGCTCTCTTGCTTTATTTCAACGGATTCCCCCGCCACACGAACTTGCCTAGACCCGATACCACTTCTCTCTTCCAACAGTGACAAGGTCTCTCGATGCTCGTCAACATCCGAATGTCCTGCGACGACAACATGCGTAAGGCCAGACAAGATCGAGAGACTCTTGAGGCTCACAATAAGACGCCCGTACTCTAAAAACACGGACGTGGTCTTGTGGAGTGGACCTCGCGGAGAGGTCTGGGAGGAAGGTTTGTTAACTGCTTCTACCTCTTCAATTCTGTAAACTGATGTTTCGGTCTACTGCAGTACATGTTAGCCATTTGATGCCACGGCTTTCAATCCTCCCATCTGGCTTGCCGGCATTCGCCAAACTTTTCTGGGAGTAGGTGGCAATCTTCTCGGCGTAGCAATTGTATTCATCATTGCATGTCTGCTAGGTACCTCGGGATGGCAACACTTTCACTCTTCTTCTTCAATCTGTTACCAGTACCTTACCTGGATGGCTCTCATTTTTTGGAAACGCTCTTGCAAGAAGTGAGCACTGACGGCTTGAGAACGATTCCGGGTGAGGAATACGACCTTGAGGCCTTGGGAAGAGCGCAGTCAATGAAGGAACAATGGCTAACACGGGCGGCCACCAGCTGGAAGGGCACGTTGATCAAAGTTGTTCCCAAAGTTGCTACCGTAATGCTTCTATCATGTACATTTTTGGGCTTCATAAATGCTTCATGGTCATGATTTGAACTCATCGCGTTGGATCCATTCTTGATTGTGGAAGGACGCACGGACAGTTGAACTGATTCTGGATCATGGTTGCATTGCATAGCATACGAGCGTATGATGTATGGAGAAACATGCGTGATATGGGCAGCTCAACCGTCCCGTCTGAGCATTTTGATCTAACCTCCCCCCAAGCCAACGTCCAAGCAATAGAAATACAAGAGAAGCTTGTTTACTTCTTCTTAGCAATCTTGTCGACTTCGACCACTGTAAGGCCTGGATCTCTTCAGCATTCATTCTGTTAATCCCATATATTTAGAACCTACCAGGTGGAAGGGATTGCTGGAGCTTGTCGGCCTTCTCTGGGTCGTCGACCGACAGTGTGTACAAATACCGTGAGCACCTGACCTTGAACTTGGTCTGTGTCTTTCCGTTGGGCAGTTTCGAGGGAATCTTCTTTATGCGTGCCTCTGAGAGTTCATAATATCGTCAACATCAAAAAAATGCAGTCGAGGAGGAATATGGGGCGTAGAGATGGTCGAAAGCACGGTCAGTTGACGCATTAAAGACAGAATCAGAACAACATACGCGTGGCATCCTTCCTCTGCGTAATTTTAATGAACTCCTTGATATCGCGTATTTGCTTGGGCTACCGTGCATGTGTGAGCGATTCAACGTTCAAGAGTATATGGACAAAGCGCTCACCATCGTTGACGATCTTGAGGGGGTATTGATGTTCAAACGTCTTCGATACTGGATGTGAGGGACCGGCTGGTGGCTGAAACCTTAATTTCTGAATCTGTATAGCTTACGGTGATCACCGGCTAAGTCCCCATAATAATTTTCATCACGTGACATATTCACCTCGAAACATCCCAGCTTGAGTCCAATCTGCGAGAGCATCGTTCTGGTTATAGAAACCTCCAATCCTGCATCGGAATGGTCGACCGACCTTTTCTGCACACTTTAACACTAAGCCTACCTTTGGAGCTCCTCCAATCCATCTTCCATCATATGCACAGCGATTGGGAAGAAGCAGCTTTCACGCCTTGCCTTAAAGCTGCATCTTTAGTCAATCAAACATGTCGCCTCATTTGCCAGTCGCTACTTTTCCAAAAAATTACAATATCGCTTGGCCCTCAGTCTCCCATTCAAAACCTCTATGAAGCCTTCTGTTGCAATCCCCATCTGATCATATACATACAGCAATTGAGCATCTGCGATCTCTATCTTCAAGTCTGCTATCTTACAACCGCGCGTCGTGCTATCGAGGCGAAGCGGGAGTCGGATGAGATTATTCTATCTTCCGTGCTGGACCTCGTTTGCAAAGCCTCGAAATGCCGTGTTCTGGAAATGTTCGCCTCGGGGCAGCCCTATGGGGTGCAAGACGCTGCGGAAACATTTGATTGGGAATTACTAATGCCAGAGTTGCGGGCTTCCCTGCATTCTATGATAACTCAAGAAGGATGCATCTCGACAATATCCATATCTGGGGCATTTGACATACCCAGCTTTATTTTCTCAACGATGCACCTCGAATCGATGAACGTGGTTGATTCCCTAATCGAAACATCCCAAGTATCTTCCCCGAGAGACACCTCGCAATCGAAAGCGAGGCTGAAGGAATTTACATTCATTACCCTCGAAATCTACTCAGACGATAACCTATCCCTTTACTCTGAGATAACTGCTATGCTGGATTTCAGCCACATAAAAACACTCACTGTCAATCTCGACTTCTGCCGCATGGAAGAACCGAGTGATGGTGTTTACGATATTATAGAGGCCTGTCAATCCACGCTTGAACACCTGCGGCTGTTCTATTCCGGTACAGAAATGAAAGGTATCTTGCGTCATTGTCGATTTCTTCAGCAACGCTGAAATAATAGACAACAGCACCAAAACTGAATTTCACAGAATGCTCTAAGTTATTGAAACTCACAATTGCGATGGACTGGGATGTAGTGACTTTACGCGGCAGCCCGCCGGCGCCCTACGTGGCATTATCTTTGCTGAAGCCCCCACCATCCATGTCTTGCGTCACGCTA